>CABPRJ010001426.1:2740408-3195870 GCA_902439185.1 Cinara cedri | reverse complement strand
TTTTTTTTTTTTTTGAAGGGTGTTTGTCTTGTTTGTCGCGAAAAAAATCGCACCCTCCTCCGTACACGGTGTATCGCGTTTATACACATATACACATTTGGTTTTGGCGTGAAAACACAGGTTATACGCGGGGGTTTTTTTTTTTCTATATACGCCCACGATATTTAGGGGAATAAACCGCGATTTTTATCCCTCGCACACCCTATATATATATATACGCTAATATACACGTCCGCGTGGGCAACGAGGTTCCACGATCGCGGGGACGAGGGAAGAAGTCAGCTGTGAGAGAGGGAACAGTAATAGTCACGTGAAATATAAATGTGCGACCGATTTCGCGAATGCTCCCGCAATTCCGCAGTATATTATTAGCCTATATATTATAATATTATACAGTATACGTGTTAATAGCCGCATCAAAAGCACGAGTAAAAACTTAACGAAATCCGGGCGCATACTTCGCAGCCCGCGCACCGTCGCCGTTCCGCTGCCGAAGTTGCGAAAAGTTGGGAAAGTTGGGAATAACATTGTAGCGTAATTTATGTACAGTTGATTGTATTGTACATGTGTATAGGCAACGATAATACAATCAATTCGTACGAAAAACGATTCAGCGAACGTTAAATAGACGTTTTGATAAATGTACACAATAGATTTCAGCATTTTATCGGCATAGCGCAGCTATCGTTTCGGGTGTATCGATGTATTTATATTTGTTTTTTTTTTAATTCTACAAATATTATTGTTTCCGAACTCGAATTCGTATTGTGTGTGTGCAACGATACACGTATACTGAACACTGTAATCTATAGGCATACGCAGCGTTATTATCTTGTAAAACAGCCGTTGTAAAAAATTATCGGTGGCCGGAAGCGCTCGTACTATGTACGTATACATATATGTATACGTGTATAGGTATTAGCATAATGCCACCCTGCGGCTATTTATACATAATATAATATCATAATAGACCGCGAACGTACGAATTATAATTACACATATTCGTCGGTCCTTTTTGTCTTGAATGTAAATGTGTATATTATTATAATATACGTATGTGTATACTCGCGTATAACGTGTAGTTACGCCTAATTTGTCGAAAATAACAAATGTGTGTGTATATATATATATAGATGTAGGTAGTCTAGCTTAAACATTTTAACACCAGTATGACCAGTATATTATTAATTTAATTTAATTTTTTTTTTTTTTGTCATAAATAATATACGCAAAACCCCAACGGTAATATAATTTACGCTCGTGGAAAACGACGATGTATTCGCAAGATATCCGGCACATTATAATTATATCGACATTTTAAGCGTGTATATGTGTACACGATAGGTACAGTAGGCGACTATAATTATTAAAAATAACCATTATCGAGTAGGCAATTAACTTTTAAAAGATATCTATTAATGTGTGCGGACATAATATAGTTAAAAAGAAAAGACGCGATTCGCATCGTGATAATAGTTAAGGGATCAACATCCATCCCGTTATTTTGAAAAAACACGATTAATTCAGTATCGGAACGCGTGCGTTTCAGCCGGGTCGATGGGAAAAAGCTTGACGGCATTGATCGGAAATCGTATTTTTTTAGGATCCGGCTTTTAAAGACGACGGTTATTAGTGGCTACATCCCTCCCTGCCCCCCCTCCCGATAAAAACGTACGTGTATACATAAACGCTGCGAACCGATCCGCGTGTGTCGCCGATTGTTCGGGGGGGGGGGGTTTGTTTTCTTCCTCGTTCGGTCTCCCGAAAACTCACGAAATCCGACGCGTCCGAATCGTATACGCGCGCACGCTATTAACGTGTCCGTCGCGATGGCCGACGATCGATTCGATATTAAAATACCCCCGGACGATACGCGATTGTACACGCGATGAGAATATCGCGCGTATCCTCGGCGCGTACGAGCGGCACGACGGGGTGCGGTGCGACGGCGGGGAGGAGGGATTTACGCGACGCGAACCGGGGGCCCGGGCATATTTATAATAATGCGTTTTTCGAGACGGGTCGGTCGACGGGCGGACGGACGGACGTCACGGGCGGCGGCGCGAGTCGCATACGAATAATAACGATAATAATACACGCGCCGCACATAGGGACGTAAACGATAATGCTGCTGCGGTGCTATTATAATGCGATGGTATTAATTCTCGATCGGCGTTGTGGGCGTGACCGCGGGCGATTTATTTATCGAAGATCGTAGAGAGAGAGAGAGAGAAAAAAAAAAAACAAACGAACGACGACCCGCGCGCCAACACAAAGAGACGCGCGAAGACGGTCGGAGAGAGATGGGATTGAGAAAAAAAAAAATAAAAATAAAACCCGAACGTCACGCGCGTATCGTGCGTGTAATGTATAAACGGCGCGTGTACCCACCTCCCGTATGCGTACGGGTCGGCTTCTTTTTTTTCTCTACGCGATATTTTAAGCGGTAGGTATCGGCCAGTGTGCGTACACATGATACAATAATATCGTAAGTATCGAGTATATACCGGGTGTATACATAATACGCGCGTGTGTGTTCGTGCCCATACGATAGTAATGAAGTCCCGTGCGTGCGTGCGTTCAAGGCGAACGGGCGACGGACGGACGGCCGGAGTGTGTCGGCCGCGCCGCCGGGCGGGAAAAATAAGAACGCGGGAGAAAACGAGAGAAGAAAACGAAAAATAATAATAAAAAAAAAAAACCCGGCCGCGCACACACGCACACGTCAGGCGATCTATCGACGGGGCCGGTCCAATGGCGCGCGATACGGTCCAATAGTTCCACCTACTTTAAGACGCCTCCCACTCGGCTATAGGTCGATTTATTATCGTTATTTTATTTTTATTTTTTTCACATTGTTCGATTTATTACCGACCGCACCGCCGCCGCCGCCGTAGTTTTTTTTTTTTTTTTATATATTATTGTATTGTTGTTGCGTATAACGCAGGTACGCGCGCTATCGGTTTACTGTCCGGCGGCGGCGGCGGCGGGGAGGGAGGAACAGAGGTGGAGTCGATATTCCTGTAGCCATTTTCCGAAACGCGATTTACCCCGGCGGCGGTACATAATAATTCGTTATTGTTATTATTATTATCGTTGTTGTTGTTGTCGTATTTTATATCGCCGTCGTCGGCTGTGCCCCGCGAGAACGGCCGCGTAAATGCTCGTCAACCGTTCCGTTTGTTTTTCTTTTCCTTGCGTGCGCGCGATTTTTCCATCAACTACCCCGGAAATCGCCCGTCGGCCCGTTGACTCTTGCGGGAACTCCGCGGCGCGCCTTCCGTTATTTTCGTCACGTCACACGTCCAGTCGTATGACGACAGTTCTCTTGGGCGACAACTGTACATCTCGCCGCGGATCTCGGAAAATCTGCTAAAATCGAGTATTTTTTTTTTTTTCGTATTTTCGAGACTTGCAACTACTATATAAGTACACTCATAAACGGGGAAAAAACGCGTCGAAATAAAAACCACGAAAACCGATTTACGCGGCGACAGACAATTATAATATAATCAATCGGATCAATTTTGATAAAAAAAAAAAAATTCGTATTCACAAATATATAAAACATTTTCAAGTAACAACATAAACAATGTAAAATAAAACTCAGTTTTATCAATATTGACATTCGGTGAACATTAATTCGTCGTATAATTATACAATAATTAATGTCTCTTCGTCGATTTCTTATGTAAATATTATATTACATACATTTTTATACATTTGTGTACAAAAAAAAAAAAAAAAATATTTCGTTAAAAATCGCGCGGTAATTTTTCTACGTTTAAAAAATCGTTGCCCTCGGTGTCCGAGTGTTCCGTAAAAAATACAATTTTTTACGCGCGGCACACGCAATACAAAAAGTACATAATAAACATATATATATATATTTGTATGGTGTTTGTAAAGCTGGTTCGTACGCGCCGGCCGTATTCAATCGGGCCGGCAATTAAGTGCCGCCGTGCGCATCACACCCCCGTCTTCGTGATAGTATCGCAACGCGCTCGTCGGCAATACGGATTTCCGTGCAGAGACCACGGGCGACGTCGAGACGACCGGCGCAGCGAATTGACCCGAACTGCGCGCGGCACGCGACTTAAACGTCCTAAATGCTTGCGCGGACCGCATTATTTTCAATCGCGTTATTTCATTTTTCATTATTTATAACACGGTGTGTGCACCGTGCGCGTACGTGTGTGCACGGGGCATCGTTGCGACAGTGTTATTATTTTACACGCGCGTGTATATCTATATAGGTTTACACGGACGGGCCGTACGTACGCGCGGTGTAAAACACCGGATACCGGCGATTTCGTTCGGTTCGTAATGTGTAACGTACGGCGACGCGTATATTATGTATGGTGATGTAATGACGTCGATGATTATTAAATGTTATGATTTATTTTTTTTTTTTTTTTTTTTTTTTTTTTTTTATGTCCGCGCACAGAGAGCTACTTTGGCGGAAAAAGAAGTGACTGCCCTGAAGGAACAGTTGACCAACAACAAAACCGCATCGCCGGCGCAAGACACCGCGAACACGAACAACGTCATGACCATGGCCACGCCTCTGGGCAATCACGTCGAGTCCAACACCGAGGATCACCATCAACAACATCATCACCACCATCAACAACAACAGCAACACCAACAGAACAAAACGACCGTCGAACTCGAACTCACGGCCAAAGAAAAAGAGGTAAACGGCCGTTTTTTTTTTCTACTCTATTATCTTACGTTTTTATAATCGCTCGGCTCGAATTACAAACTTTGTCGGGGTTTTCACGTTGTATCGTTTTTGATCAATTATTCGGCGGTGCGGGGAGTAACCTTGTGGTTTTTTCTCGATAAACCGAAAAACCGGGCGGTTCGTTTTCGTGTAGTTATCGCGGTTTTCCGTGTTATACCTTGACAACAATTAGGGAGCGAGAGGTGGTACAGGGGAAACGCGACCAATAATACTCGGAATCGTTTTTACGTCAGCCACGATTTTTATCGTCGCGTAAACATCCTCATTTCCCGTCGAAAAACAGCGGCACGCCCGTCAACAGTATATAAGCCTATTTATTTTTTTTTTTTTGCCCTGAAAAAAAACGCGATAGATTTATTATAAACACCGCAGGATCCCTCTCTCTCTATCTCTCTCGACAAATATATATGTATATATATTATATTACATCACATATTATAAGGAGGTAGCGTATATTACGATATTATTATCTCGGTAGGTATGCGCGTAAATATTGTATTATTATAATATGTGTGCGCGCACACTGTCATAATAAAATGTTCACGTATATAATACTGCTGTACGGTGACAGTTTATTACTTCGAATTACGCGCGCAAACGTTTATTGCACCCAATATAAAAAAAAAAAAAAAACACACACACGCACACACGTCGTATATTATAATATAGGTATGTATATATTATTTATTATAACAATAATAACGCGTATACAATAAACGACTTCCGGCATTTTGCTCTCTTTGCAGCGGCGGCGGCGCGCCGTCGTAATATTTTTTAATATTATTCAAACACCGCGCAGCAACAGCAGCAGCGCACTACACACAGGCGCACTTATTATTATTCAAATATTTGTCTGCCACCGCTGTTGCGTGTACCGGATGATGCGTTTTACTTATACACACTATATTTATATATATATATATTTTATAACATCTATTCGTATAAATTATAATCTTGTATTTTATATGTCACCTTTCAAACGCCTCCTTTTTTTTTTCATTCCTTTTTTCTTTTATCCCTCTCCATCCGTCCCGTCGTTCTTATTATTTATTAGCAACATTTTTTTACGAGCGAAACTCCCGCGGAAATTCCCGCGTCCGCGGCCTTTGCGACGTGACATAATATCGTATTCGCACGTACGATAAGAGCATGACAAGAGGCCTGTAGCCGCTGCGCGTCATTTAATATTTCAAAAGCCGCGGGCGTGTTTCGCACCGCGGTGGGTAGGCCCGGATCGTCGTGTGCACATGTCCCCGGTCCTGTTCTGGAACTCGATAAACACGCGGGTCGTAATATTGTTGGCCGCGCTCTCCGTTCCCCTACCCCCTTCCCGTAGCCAAAAGTAACCCAGAGCTCAACAGAAACCCGCAACGTATCGATGCACGTTTCGCGCTTTCGGTTATTTAAATTTTTTCGGAAAAACCGTTGATGGGACCGAGAAATCCCGTTACAATCGTTCCTCGCGTTACACTCGGAATTTATACAATTACTGTCATCTCACAAGTCGGTACACTTGTCGCGCGGATGTACAGGCACGTAATATTGCGTACGTGTGTGTGTGTGTGTGTGTGTGTACGAAATTTCGAATACGCGATAGTACGAAAGAGCGCGTGTGTGTGTGTGTGTGTGTGTGTACTCGCGCGAGCGCCCGCGCGCCAGTCGTAATGCACATTATAGACCAATGGCGCCGTCGTATTGAAAATATAATATACAAGGTGCTCGCAGTCTTGTGTGCACGCCCGCCGTACGCATACGATATTTTATACCTGTATACGCGCGCGCGTGTGGGGGGGGGGATCGAGGGGAATACGAATGGGACCGAGTGGCGGTAGAAACGGGTGAAACGTAATGGTATATAAATTTTCCACTTCTATCACGCAATTTCCTTCCGTTTCGCGTCCAATCACGCTATTATGTCGGACGCATAATAAGTCTTGCGCGCGGCGTATATAACATTATACGTATACGATATGTATATATATATATACTTGTATATATATATATATATACATACACCTATACGCGAGCGGAGAACTTTGGGATTGATTTTATTACATCTGCATTTTCAACGGCGGCGTGTATACATTGTGTTATTATTATTATTGTTGTTGTATATATATATATGTGTGTGTGTGTGTGTGTGTGTGTGTATAGGTACCTATATAAATATCGTTGCCGCCTGCGGGGTCTGATATGATCGGGCGAGGCCCTTAAAAATCGAACCCGCTCGACCGACCGGCACGACATGCACACGTATAACACTATGTATATACGCTTTAGACTACGTTATAATAATATATATATATATATATATATATAGTGGTATACGATATGTATCTGGCGTACGTGTGTATATAATATTATATAATATATACGTAACTCGAACGTAGTAAAACGGCGAAATATAATAATAATAATAATATTATTATGTATATTATAGGCGAATTATTATCGTATTATTGTTTTGTGAGTATAATATTATATAAATATATATATACACACGAGTACGAGTCGAGTCGGCGGCGTGTGGATGAGGTCACGGAAAAGCGGAGGACCGAAACCGTACACGTCTTGTACATGACGGCCTTACGAGGGAGGGGAAGTATATATATATATATATATGTGTGTGTGTGTGTGTGTGTGTATTTAGATAGGTATTCTCCTCTCGTATCCCTCCCCTCGACCGCCGCATGATCGCGCCGACGTTCCGCGTGTACCCGCCGTCTACTCGCGCTATTAACGACCGCGATTGAATGTTTTAACAGTACAATACCGTAAATGTACGGTACACGGACGCGCAACGACAATAATAGATACGCAAAGGCCGCCGCGGTTATCGTTTTATCGTTACGCACTTCCAGTCCGGACTACCGCGGCGTGTCTGTGCGATTACGCGCAATAAGCGACCGCGGTATTGTCCGCGAGTCGATCGCGGTAACAATTTCCCGCCGGAAGCGATCACTATGATGCGCCGGCCACGCGCTCGAGAACTTCCGGTTCTAGTGGCCCGCGGTATAGTACCGGCTATTAACCACGGCGCGGTTCGCGAATAATACGTAGAATATTCTTATCGCGTGGTGTGCGCCTATACAACGGGACCGCGAGAGTTCGGAAGTAAAGAAAAGCCGATTTTATTCAATACCGGCCGAGCTCCGTTTTCCTCGTGTCTATCGACTCGAGTGTCAACGCGGGAACAGAGCCTCTAATTCGTGACAATCTCGAAATGTCCCGGTATTTTATTTATTTTTTTTTTTTCTTTCGACACCGCGTTTAAACCATAACGTCCATAACCGTCGCGATTCATCACGCGAAACCGCGTCGGGTAGGTCGTTTCCGGGGGGGGGNGGGGGGGGGGGGGGGGGTTTGAAAAAACGATCGCGTTTCACACGCGGAGGGGCGGTGGGCAAGGTGTGATAGAACATTCCCGGGCGGTCGAGAGCGTCGAGAGGTGCGCGTGTAATAAAAGTTTGTCTCGGTGTACGTAGACATTTTTCTCCCGCCTGACGTGGCAATCAACGGCCATATCAACGGCCCGGGCATAATATTATAATATCGAAACGATAACTCCGCGGCGAAACGCACTGTACAATAATAGCATGATGTTGTTATTCTGTTGGAAAAGGGGACGTGCGGCAATTGAACGGTCCATATTGTACAAATACAAATACGCGATTTCGTCCTTTTGCGTGTTTGTGTGCGTTTTTTTTTTTTTTTTTTCTGTTCTTTACTCTCGACCGTTTAAGCCGAGCGCTCAAAGGGTTTGTTTTTTTTTTCTCTCGCGCGCGCGGCCGATTCGGTTAAACGACTTTGCCGCCCCTCCCGCGCCGCGGTCGCCCGCGGCGACAGGTGCGGGGCGGGCGCGTCGCGACGCGCCCGCCGCCGTTGTCATCGTCCGCGTATTACCGCCGTACCGCGCTTTCTTACCCGCTCCTCGGGCCGCCCCTCCACCGTCCACCCCTCCACCGCTACGGCGCCGTTTACCCGCACTAATAGCGATTATTAACAATGTATATCGCGTGCACGGACGGGCGCGATTCGATACGCGTTCGGCCCACTCGACGGCGGGACGGTGTCGAATATCGAGATCGCGGTAATTTTCGCGTATCGATTCCCGCGTTTTGTTTCGTTTTCCCGCGTGGGTTACAATAATAACATAATACAGGTTCGCCGCGAATAATAACAAACCGGTGTCGGGTGTCGAAAACGTTGTACACTTTCGGTCTATTATCTGCCGGGTGGGTACCGTTTCAGCGGCCGTTCACATCGCGTATTGTATCGGCGATCAGCGCGCACGAGAGCCGACAAATAATTTTATAGACGGGGAAAAAAAAAAAAAAAAAAAAAAAAAAAAAAAACGATAACAATAATAACGCAACGATTACCGGTAAACGCCGCTCGTTACCGGTAAACGTCTGCGATACGCGCATATATACGCCCGTATCATTATACGTACCCGGACGCGAAACTCTCGAACGTTATTTACGCCGCGCTTTTTTTATTTTTATTATTTTTTTTTTTTTCAAGTCGTATTACACTCGCTTATTGTATTCGTTATTCGGGTTTAACCGGACCGCCCACCTCCGCCCCTCCTCGCGAAAAGTCGTAGCTGTCGGCGCGACCGACGTAAAAAAAAAAAAACCAATCACCGAGATAATGGTTTAAACTATGTGTGTGTGTATGTGTGTGCGTGTGTGTGTGTGTGTGTGTGCGCGTGTTCGCGCGTGTGTGTGTGTGCGCGCGTACACCAAGAGAGCGATTTAACGGCGGCGGCGGGTAAATTTATAAATGTTTAAACGGCCCGCCCGCCCGTCCGTCCGCCCGCCACCGCCGCCGCCGCCGTATCCCTCTCGTCGCGGCGACGATAAGTTTTACAATACGATACTCGCGGCCGCGCGCGTCCTTATTGCGAACCGCCGGGCGCCCGCGTAATGACGACGCGCGTAAAAAATTCGGATTGCACATTATGCGTTCGTTTATCTCTTGTACACGCGTAGTGTTTTATCGCGCCCGTCCATAACAATACGAGCGCGTACGATACTGTTGTACATCTATAAATGCACAAATGCGCGAATAGGTGAAAATCGCGGCAGTCCGCGGTCCGGTTCCCCCGGGAGGGAGGGGTTCAACAAAGTTTTCCGAGTACGTTGATTAACTGGGAAAACAAAAAAAAACCAAAAACTTTCGCGCCCCGTTTATTAAATCGCCCCGCGGCACGAAAAAAATCCGCGTCAACAGCTGAAGTCGTCGTTGTCGAAACTGCAAACTCCCGCGGCGCTCGCACTTTTTAACTCCCGGTCCCCGAGGGCGGGTGAGGGGTGGGTGGAGGAGGGGACGGAGGGGAGTCGCGATTTTCTTCGCCGAAACGTTCGCGCGTCATCGGAATAATACGCGCGATACACACACGACTGCGGCACGTCATATATACACATATACATGTACATACACGGACGACGAGTGGTCGCCGAAGGGTAGAAAACGAGGGTTGATAGATGGGCACGCGACGTATAAAGTGTGTGCGGCACCCGCGTACACACACACACACACGCACACACACACACGCACGTCGATACGCGTACACCGGAGTTTGGAACTTTGCGTCGCCTCTTGTCCGCCGCAGTGCCCCCCCCCACCCGCGCTCGCGCCAATAATATACGGACGCGCACACGCACGCCCGCAGCACCTTTCCGCGCGCCCACCGTCCGATATATTATATAATATATACACTGTACGCACACACACACACACACACACACGGGCTATAGACGTTTCTCGGCCCCGCGCGCGAAAGGGGTAACTCCCACCTACGGGCAACTATTAAAACAATAGACGATTGACGCGGCCATCTTGATTTGAAGATATATCTCCGGGGTTCGGCATCTCGTGCCCACACACACACACACACACACACACTGGCGCGCGAGCGACCGAGAACACATATATAAATATATGTATATGTACGCACACACACACACATACGCGGTCCCGCACTTTAAAACGGGATTGAATTATTGATCAGCTCTCCCCATATCTTTCCCCGTCGCCGCCGCTCGCCCATCATCATCATCATCGTCGTATCGTCTCGTCCCTATCGTCCGCGCCGCCGCCGGTCCCTCGTCCGCGGGCCGCGCGGCGTCTCGCGCGCGCGATACGCGATATATACGGGGCTTCTAATTACGAAATTTCATATTTCATATCCATCCCCTACACGTCCCCGTCCGCGCGTCCACCCTCCCCACCCCGTCCTTGCGTCCTAAATAATATGTATACATATATACATATATATATATATGTATATGTATGTATAGGCCCTCCGCCGTCCATCGTCGTACAGTCGTCTCCGCGCATAATACGCGCGCGCTCGTATATAAATATATACGTACACGCACGCTGCCCGCGCGCGCCTTCTTCTCTCCGTCGCCCGCGAGCACATCCGTCCGACCCCCGAGATCCTTTTCGAAGTCCGTCAAAACCTCACCCTCGTAACGATTGTAAACTCGGCTATACACACACACACACCTACCTCACCCCCCTCACCCACCCGCTGCCGTATTACCTTAGTCGCGTTGCATAATAATGTATAAGCTATTATTGTATACGTATACCTACTCAGATTCCGATATTTGCCGATTCACCGTCCTCTCGCCCCGTGCACAATGCAATATAATATATGTTGTGTAATACGCGCGGGCTTTACCGTTATTATTGTTATTTATTTTTCCGGGTTAAGAGAAAAAAAAAAAAAAAAAAAAAAAAAACGTGAAAATAGAAAGGAAAAAAAAAAAATACAAAATCCGTTCGGCTAACCGTATGCGATACACTATTGTATCGTGACGAGGAGAACGAAACGCGCGCGGCGTGTTCGCGATATTTTATAAATATAAACGCGTGGACGGTCGCGCGCGCATGAGTGACGCGTCTTATAATGTGTGGTGTGTCAGAAAAAAGTTAATGTTAAATTATTATCGCGATAAACTCGCGCGAGTTATTTAAACGGACAGTGAGAAAAAAAACGAAGAAGAGAGTTAGTTCGTCCGACTCGCGCGACCGTTAAAAAAGTTTTCGCGCCGGTGCCTTCGCTCGCTCTCGCTGCACGTGCATATACAACGCGTGTGTAAAGTATTTATTTTTTTTTTTTTATTGCGATACGCGCGACCTTGATTCCGTAGATATAGCGACTTGCCGAACGTATTCCGCGCGCAAATTAACAGCATCGTTTGACGGGGAGGAAAAAAAAACGAAACGAAAAAAAAAAAAAAATCCCCGTAAACGAGTCCGCGTAATGCGCTGAAATCATTATTATATCCTTCGGTAAACCCTTTAAGCGCGCGATGCGTATTATGTGTGTACGTAATACGTGTGTGTGTGTGTGCATACTCGTGTAATTATATTACCATACAGCCGCGTGTCGATTATACGTGCACTGCAGGTACATAAAGTGGCGGACGCGAGTTTAATGCATATTATATTGTTATAATACGCTCGTGACGTTCATAAGGATTTCACTTCCTCCCCTCCTCCCACACCGTCCGGCTAACAATCAAATTTTAGATCGCGAACGAAGATACAGGGACGCGCGTGATTATCGATTTGACTGCGACGCGATCGTTTTTTTTTTTTTTTGTTTTTTTTTTCTCCTATACACAGGTGCGTTTGTACACGACTTTAAACTATACCGCGGACATCTCGTTCCGAAACTTTACGTGGGACCGTGTTTTCCTATCGAAGACGTCCATAGGCGCGCAACAATACAACAATATATAGTGCTGGCACGGTCTTCAGCGCCCCCGAAAATACCCAACAAGTTGTTTATTAAGTACATTGATCGAGTATTTAATCCGTGTATTTCATGGTTAATAAGCAGAACCAAATGCAAATTGCCTATATACTGACAATGCACGTGCGTGAATAAAAAAAAAAAAAAAAAAAATGTTAAAAAGTTACGATACATTTTTTGCATAAAATTTCGCTCTTTATAAGTATCGTGGCGCAAAGGCGATTGCGGGGTTATTGCCCCTCTACGGGTCTGCGATGTGTCTACAATTTTAGCACCCACAAAGTGGGTTGTCTGTAGTTGTGCCTACAATATATGAAGACATATGATTCGCGGGGTTGTTATACGACGAGAGGCAATAATATTGTTTATATATAATACGTTCTGAATCGGTTTTTTTTTTTTTTTTTTTGTCCGCGACAACGGTTTACCGCCGAATCGCCGTCAATATAGCTCTGGTGCCGTGCGCGTTATTATCTCGTACGTTCCGACTTCCCTCCTGTAAAACGGCGCGGTATGCTTCGGGCGGTATCGGCTCTATTTATACGAGAAAAAAAAAATAAAAAAAGGAAAAAAAATCACGTGATTTCCCGCACGTATTTGCCGCTAATCCGAGCGATATTATAAAATATCATTACGCTCGTCACGCCGTTAACGCGCAATAACGCCGCGCGCGCTAATTTACAACGCGCGAGTGTAACGCCTGTGTGTGTGCGTTTCTTATCTTTATTCATACGCACACGCACACGCGCGCACACACGCGCGCACAAACACACACGCACACACATATCTACATGCAATAGATTTTCGAGCGCGAGATTTACGACGGGTGTAATACTATAATACTATAATTGTCCTCTCGCGCACATATCGCCTCCGAGATTTCGCCCCGCGTGACAACAATGCCCGCGTTATTATTAAATTTATACGCGACGGCCGCCGATAACGCCGAGCGCGCGCGCGCGTACCGCCGAGACGTTTACAAGCGGCAAACAATCGCGACGGCTACCGGGCGCGCCCGCGCAAGTGCGCGATAATAAACACGATACACACTAATACATCGTATCGGGAATGAATAAATAAATCGAATAAAATGTACGGCAGTGTCGCATTGTTAATCAGCGCCTGTTGTTCGCGAAACGAGTGCGGCGCTGGGGGACCGCTGACCGGGGGAAACCGGACTCGGCTCGAGACCGGGCGGGAATCGGCCGGCCCCCGGTCGCCGCGCGCGAACAATCGGACAGCAATAATTATACAGGGCGGTTCTTGTGTTCCGGCGATTCGGCGATTTTCCCGGGAGGATTTCGAGCGGCGTAGAAACGAATCCGTTTCCCACCTCCAGTCCCCCCGCGCCATTCGTCCGCGACAGCTTTATTCCGTAACACCGCGACTTCCAAGTCCACAACCGCGGCCCCGTTACACGCTAGACGCTAGACACTATTCAAACGCGCTTTTCCGCCGGATAACGGATGTTTCGTCTGAAAATGTCGACACACGATAATCACGATACACGTTATTGTTATCGGCCGCACACGGATAAATACGAATGGTATTTGCTGTCCGAAAATGAACCCGGCGTTTTACAACATCACGCGAAAAATGTAAAATGGCCGGGCGCGTGTAAACGGTCGGAAACGGTGTGAAAGCGAAACTTTAACGGGTCGATGACGAAAACAAAACGTAACGGAAATCCGATTCGCTCGCGATATCGTCCGAGAAAACCGCGCAAATAAAATAACCGCCCTGTATGCAATATAATACGCACGAATTACAATATACGAGAGCAGATGATGATGACGGTGATACATTATGTATACATCTTATTGTGCGTTATAATTCATTATAATATCGCGCGTGATGGACGTTCAATATTATAATAAAAAAAAAAAAATCAAATCGTTCCGCGAGCGTGTATACTTGTTATTATTAATTTTTTTTTTTTCTGGTAACTGGTTAAACTGGTTGTTGTCGGACGTAACATTAATATATAGTTACGAATATATTTATCGATACGGCGCAGCTATATTATAATAATATTCGGCGGTTTTTTTTTTTTTTCCCCCCGCAAGTTTTGCCGGGGTCGATTCGCTTGCGTTATATTATTATGGAGTTCGACGCAGTCCGCGCCGCGGCTCCGTGTTACACCGCAGTGCCGGGGCACATATCACACGATCGTCGCGAATTTGAATAATGTCTTTTTACCGAAATCCGCCCCTGCCACCTCCCCCCACCCCCGGACGCGCACACATTCGTCAGATTAAACCGCCCTCGCGAGAGTATACGCGCGCGCACACATACCGCACGCGCGTGTACGTACGCGCGTGTAAAAGTCGAGCGTGTGCGAGCAGCAAAAAAAAAAAAAAATAAAAAAAAAACTGTTGTGTACTGTTGTATACGCCGCGGCCGGCTCCGACGCGGGATCGAATGTAAAATTACAAATACGTTTACGGCTGTCGCAGTGGCATGCTATCGTCCCTCCGGATCGATTGAACGCAATGGATCGTAATCAGTGTTACGGGGGCCTAAGACGAGTGCGACGACGGGTTAAAAGCGAAAATCGGATGTTCTAAAAAGAGTTCGGGTTTTGTTTTTTTTTTTTTTTCTATATACGTATGTATACATAAAAAAGTCGACGTCCGGAACACGTGAGTTTCGACTCCGATGCGTACCACGGTACGCACGCATACGGGAACGGAAGAACATCAGAACCGCGCAATGGCGACAGTGCGTGCGACGGCACAATATGCGGTGTACGCAGTCTTTTCGCGTTGCGCGGACCCGTGCGATTTTTGACACGGGTCGAAATGGCATTGGGTCAGTATACCGAAACTCGCGCGATCCCGCGGCGGGACCGTCAGTTGCGCGCAGTTTTCGACGTGGACCGTTGAAATTTCCCGGTTGAATCGGTGCGTTTGAAACGGACCCGCACAAAGTTTCGTCAAACATATTTTAATAACAATTTCGCGCCCGTATTTTATAATAATAATAATAATAATAGTAGTAGTAGCGATGTATGAAAACCGTTTCGACCGTGGTGCGACTCCTGCCGTATACACGTCGTAACGAAACAATTCGATACGCGCGCGTTAACGTTATTAAATATTCGGCGGAATAATTATCGACTGCCGGCGCTGGCGCGGCGCGAGGAATCTGCACCGGCGCGAGTTGTTTTTAGAGTTTTCGCAACAGTTTTCGGCGGAAATATTTCAAAAACGGATTAGCTCGCAGCGACCGTACGTAACGAACGGCGCGCGGCCGTGCACGTTAATGCGTTATGAGAAAAAAAAAAAACAAAACAAAACAAACGACTCGCGCGTATTATTATAACAGCGGGTAATATTTTCTCGCGTCTTCGCCAACGCGCCGACCGCGCACGAATATTATTCGGAAATTTATCGCGATAAACAATATATCGACGGACGCGGTGGATGGGGGGGGGGGCCGTTTGTCTTCAGCGCCAAAACCAGTTTTTTACGATATTACACGCGCAATAATCGTTACATTATTTGGTCGCCGCACACACGCACGTAAACAGTATTATGGTATTATCCCGCGCCGAGTTCCTGTACGCGTACGACTGCTGCACATTATGTAGCCGCGCAGTCATTCGCCATCAAGGTTTCTATTTTTATTATATTATCGCGATTCGTCTGCGAATAAAAAAAAAAAAAACAATAATTAAATCGTTCTCGTCGCGCGGAGGTTAACGCGCGCGCCGCGATTCATCGCGTCACCGCACACCGTCGCGCCGAATGACGCGGCGCTCTCGTCGCACATAGTATAATTCGATGATAATAATTCGTCTATTCTCGGCCGAAAACCGTCGTTTGCCCGTTTCGTGTATGAAGAAAAAAAAAACCGCTTTGAAATACTATAAAAAAAAAACATTCTCGGTTCGCTCGTCGGTGTGAAAAAAAAACCCGGCGAGCCGTCGGAACGAACCGTCGCGAAATCGAAAATCCCCGGGCCGCAGTCAGCGTTGGCTGCGCGTACCGTTCAAAAGTCGTTAAGAGTCGCTTTAAAAAAAAAAAAAAACAAAAAACATTACGGCAAACGATTGTATTATATTTAATTGTGTTATATTTACCGAGTTTACGAGCGTACAGGCGCCAGGCGATTTGATAAAAAAAAAAAGTAACTATTCGAACTATCCGACCCCGGCCGAATTATCATTTCCGTCAACCCCCGCACACACACATACCCCCCCCCCTCCCCCCGACGGTATTTCGCTCGGACCACAGTCGAACGGATCGGACGACTCCCGCGGTTACGCGCCGACAAAATATAATCGCGAAATAATTTTACCCCGTCGTCATACGTAACATACGCGCGCGCGTGTGTGTGTAGGTATTGACAAATATTCTAAACGGACGCCCTCCCGTGTCGCCGCAGCCACCGTCACCTTCGGCCCGCGTCCCCGGGCCGTTTCGCGACCGGAAGACGCGAGCGCGCGCGCGTGTGTGTGTGTGTGTGCGTATAAATATACCGTGTATAATTCGTACACAATAAAATCGAATTTCCCCGCCCGCGCATTTCGTCACGAATGTGCTTTTGTTGCACGCGCGCACACACATGCGAATGATCGACGGCGGCGGAGAAGAAAGGTATACACGCGCGGGACAGACAACGCGGTGGCGGTGTAGGAGGCGAAGGTGAAGGCGGGTCGTCGATATATGGAAAAGGCGAGGGATATATATCTAAAACTACTTGGCGTATTTTGCATGAGCGGATTGATCGGCCTTGTTATTACGCGCGGGTGTGCGAGTGTATAGAGGACGACGGGTAGAAGAAATATTCGAAGGGCCGCGGCGGTGTTCGGCGAGGGGATGGTGGGGAGGGGGGGCGAGTGTGTGTGCGTGTGTGTACGAGGGATGAGTGCAACGCGCCCGTGTGTGTGTGTGTGTGTGTGTGTGGCGGGCGCGTAGGGAGAAAAGGGTTTAAACTTGCCGTATCTGTCTAATTGTCAGGGCGCTATGTACCGTTCGTTGCCGCCGCCGCCCTGCAGTCCGCTCGCGCGCCGCCGTTCCTCCGCGCCTTTTATACGCCTGTCCCCGTGGCGGGGTGCGTTCGGCGGCGGGCGACGGACCGCGACGCGAGGTGATGCGTATAGTGTGCGGAGAGAACAGGAAGACACACGAGCGCGCACACACGCTCACCGAGTGAGACAGACCCAGCGTGCGGGGGAGAGAGAGAGAGAGAGAGAGAGAGAGAGAGAGAGAGAGTGAGTGAGCGAGAAAGAGAGAGGCTTAATCACTCGCCCTGCAGGCTCCGCGGCGACCGTTATCTTAATGCCTCCGCCGCGTGTCAGACGCGTATTGTATACGTATACGCGCGCGTTCATCCGTCGATTTCCGAATCCCTTCATCGGCACTTGCCGATATAATCAATAAACGTAAAGCCCGCGCGTACGTATTATTATAATGGCGCGGCCCACGCTGTCCCGGCACCTCTCTGGTGGCCCTTTGTTTTCTTTCCGGTCCGCGCGCGTGTGCTCCTCCGCGCGCGCTCGTGCGTTTCGCGTAAAGAACGCGCCCAACGATTACGCGAGTTTTCGAATTATCCACCGGGTACGTGGCGACGCACAATACCCGGAGGATAGTTCGAAACACAAAAGACGATTATCGCCGCGACCGGTTTCCACGGCTCCGCGTGGATACGAAAACGAACGAAAAACAGATACGGTTCGTAACGATGTTTACGCGTATGTTATGCGCGTGCTAAAAACGCGTACGAGTAAAAGCCACACGAACAGCGCATTATACCGGGTTCGGCGCTCGACTGTGGATTTAGATAAAAAAAAAAAAAAAAACTCGTACGATAAATCTATTTTGACATCGATTAAATACCTATACGGTGGTTCGAATAAATTACACTATTCAATAACGTTTATCTACGCGCGTGCGGAAATTAAAACATAAACACGGGTGTACAGTATACCGTCGGTTACCCGGCGAAACCTCGCAAAACCGTTTGTTTGTTTTTCTCATTTTCTTTTTCCTAACCACCTTTTCACCGAGAATCGAAAACCCTATACGTGCATATAATACACACGTATAGGAACTCTCTGTAACAGGCGTCGCGTTTTTAATCTGCAGGTCGGCGCGTCCGTCGTCGTCCTCGGGGGCGGGGGTTTCTCGACGACCAAACGTGTCGAAATCGACTCGCCGGGTTTTCGCCGGACAACCGACGACGTGTACGATTTACGCGTATACCGTACGTCACGCCGACGCCGTATCGCATACGTAACACGGACGGCCGCGGGTGACGCGTATTATTTTGTTATTATAACGACGACAATGACCGGTTTGTTTTTTTTTTTCCTCTTACGGGGACGATAGTATCGTACGAGCTGTGATACACACGTCCGTCACTTTCGCGGTCCCTCGCGCGCGTGCAGGCGACAAAACCTGGCGGTCTTTGATGTTTTCGGAATATTAAAAAAATTAGCGGCGCGCTCGGCACCGACTTCAAACGACGGCGGTAACGTTTAAAATCGTCGCGCGGTGTCGTTACACGCGCGCACGCCGCGCGCGTCTCGATGTAACACACGGTATTTATAAATAAATGCGTTTCTTTTGTTTTTTAACGGACTGTAATAATATAATTTACCGGCGTAAAAATAACAACAAAGTGAACGAAATAAAAAAAAAAAAAAAAAAACCGAAATAAATAACGAAAAAATTGAAGGGGAAAAATACGGTATAGGCGATCCGAAACTACATATTATTATTATAATGCGTCCGGTGCGCGGCCGCGTGACGGGCAAAATCCCAAAATCGAAAGCATTCCGGACCGTCAAACTCGGCGGCGACATCGCGAGCTCACACACACGCGCGCGCGCGCAGTCTAATACCAATTGCTGCGGACGGTGTTCGCCGAACAATAGACACAAAACGACGGTGTGGGGGTGTGGGGGGGGGGGGGGGGGTGGAGGCGCGCGTTTGCGTGTAAGCGGATCGGCCGTTAAACGATCGTTCTCAAGAATATTCGTTACGAAAACCGTGTACGCGTCACGTAACGCGCGAGCGGGTATGCGGCGGGGAGGCCTTTGCCCCCCGCAGAATCCGCGTCGTGCACGCCGCGACGCAGTTGTTATTATAATAACTGCCGCCGCGTGTAACGCATACGGGGACGACGCGCGTAATAATATTACCGGTACCACGTGTGCGGTTCGGAAAAGAAATACGGCGGTGAGGGCGAGAGGACATCGTAATGCCGTTGTCGCCGCGCGGGGGCGGTTGTTGCGGGGGGCGCGGGGACCCTGAGAAAAAGGATCTCATCCGGTGCTAATGAACGCGCGACATTATGCACGGCGGTCCCGGGTGCCGGGTCCCACGAATTCGGGTTTTTTCGCCACATGGGAACCCTTCCCCTAGCACACCTTCCCGCGTCCCTCTCCCACCGCCGCGGCGGACGTTGTGCGCCCGTTATCGGTGCGGCGCATATTAGAATAATCGCGGATCCGAACACGCGGAGAAAAAGACGAAAACACAATGATATTTTACGAAAACGGAATTTCCTGTGTGCGCGCATTACCGGAATGCCGCCGACTCTTGCAGACACACAGCGCCCCGGTGTACACGGTCGCGCGGGACGCGTCCGTAATCCGCGATACGTCAATTTTCGACAGTCTTTTGTTTCCTTTTTTTTTCCCCCCGTAATTTCGTCGTGTATAATTTAATTCGTCGCCTTTGTTTTCCGGTCTACAAACGATGACACGAGTGTAAATTCTAACACGCGTTGTACCGAATTGCGTCCCGTCGGCGCTCGCTTTCAGATGGGTTAACGTTCCGATGCGACTTTTCTCGGTAACAAAAACGGAAACCAATAGAAAGCATCGGTTGAAAAACGAAAAAATTGCTTAAAAATCGGTTTTTTTTCCCGTATCTCAATGCGGTGGGACGCACCCCGCCGCATTGTCGTTTCCGATTGGTTCGTTTTCCGTACACACAATACGGAAAAAATGTATTTGCGTTTTACGTAACCCAACGGTTGTAATTTATTTATTACTCGGGTCTTCTCCGTGTACCGTTCGACCCGATACCGGACTAATCGCCGCCAGTACGTATATCCTTGACGGACGACGTTCGCGCGCGCGATCCGAACGCGAGACACGGTCGACCGGTCTCGAACAAACGAGCGAGCGCGCGTATACAACAATGGCGACGGTGACGGTCGCATTACGGAAAACGTAATAGATTTTAATGAGGAAAAACAATGCGCGTGCACATTGTCTACGTACACGAAAAACGACGGCGACGTTCTCGCGCAACGGAAAATGTCGAAACACCGCACGAATCTCGGGGACACGACGTCGTAATACACGTCCGCGCGACTATAATACCAGCAGCCGGCCGACTTCCGTCCCGACACGGGACATTAAATCTGCTCCGTCGGGGTTTTTTGTCCTCCCACCCCCGACAACGGTAACAGTTGAAAGATTCGCTGTCGGACGCGAAACCTTCTCCCCGCCGCCACCGCCACCACCGCCATCGCCACTGCCACCACCGCCGCGATCGGGATGGAATAGATCGCGGTTTACGTGTACGGTGTGGAACACATGCTGCGCGTACAACCGATAAAGTGATAACAGCGTTCCCGATATCGAACGGCTCTATTGTGCAATCGTCGCGAATACGTTTCGCTGGTCCCGGCGGTCGCGTCACGGTGTTTCGGCGCGACCGTTACGTTTTGAACAAAGGTACGCGCACCACACGCATACGCGCGCGAGGCGGGATCGATAACCGGTAGCTACGCGCGACGGCCGTCGATAACCGGTTCCCCCGGCGGCGCGGCGTTTACTTTTTACGCGCGATAATTATCGGGAGACACGCTCGCGACCCTTTCGCAGGGTGTGCGCGTACCGTACGAACTCGCGACGTTTCGGGGGTGTTTCCGTGCGCCGTTATCGCAGGGGTGCGGGCGAGATTAATTGTATGCATCGCGGGCGTCTCGCGTTGTGCGTATATTTATAATGGACACGGGAATCGATATGCAAAATAATCATTTTCTTCCGAGGGTGGTCAAACAAACAACGCGCGCGCGCACGCACGCACGCCGGCGAGAGGGCGAGAGCAATGTGCGCGCATTGTAGTACACCCTATGCACAATATACGTGTGTAATACGTTGCGTTATTATTATTATTATTATTATAACGGAGAGCGACATTGTTAGCCGTCGTCGTCGTCGTCGTCGCCGCGTCGGCGATTTTTACCGGTGCAAACGCGTACGCGCTGCTGCACGACGGCAACAACGCGTACGCGTACGTCGTAATAATAAGCGTTCGGTTTCACACGGTGTGCGTCATAATGTTGCGCGCGATGTCGCAAAAGTCCGGTTCCGACACAGCAGCGGTAATCGGTACCGAAAGGGTCGTGTTGAAATATTCAATCGCGCGCGAAATGCGAAAAGCCGGTCGGCCACGCGGTCGAGAACCGTATACGGCAATATCGTATTGTGCGGATACCGCCGGTACTGGTTTTTCGGCCAACAGCCCCGGCGGGCCCGTGACGCCGAGATCGGCGCGCAACTACCGTCCGCCACCGGGGGCGTCAATTTAACAATCGCTTTTCCGCGCACGATGTTGCAGTGACATCAGGCACCAATTCGGGCGTACAATTATCCGGGAGGGCTTGGATATTTCAGCGACACACAACGGGGTGACCTTTTGGGCGGCCGGGCGACCCCTTGGTCGTTGCGCGCTCGGGCCCGGGTGCCGGTCGACAGCATTATTCCCGCCTCTGCGCTTTCGTTTTCAAACCGTAACGGGCCGCGGCGCATCCTGTTGTCCGTGTCTCTCCGATGTGACTACACGCCCGACCCGCGCAGTCGGGCGGCCGTCTTCCCACGCCGTCTTTCCCCGCCAGCGGATATCCCTCTATTGTTCTCGCCGGCATCGGTCGTCGCGCCGCGCAGCGTGTGCTCGAATTAGTCCGACGCCGCCGATCTGCAAGGCCTTCGGCAACACGTCTCTCCTGTTGTCCGCAACACCGCTGCGTCTGGGAAACTCGTTTCGTGCGGTCTCCCGATTCGACGCGACGCATTGTCATCGCGCACTCGAATCCCGCGCCGATGTACCCGCTGATCGGCCGGTATCCGATGCCGCCGCATTTCCCGGCGACTCCCTGAACGACCCCCGGGGCGCGGTACCGACGCGAAATACCGGCCGCCCGCCAGTGCCGCGTTTTCTTCCCGGATAACCGACGGCGGACGTTAACAGCCCCGGGGGCGCGTCAATTTTAACCGGCCCGTTACGGCTAATCGTCTGAATGACGGACGCGCTCTCGTCATAACCTCGTCGACGCCGACGACGTGAAATCGTGTTCAAACTGAAATACAATGTATCTGTACGATACGGATAATCGCAGTATTTAAAACGTCGCGCCGGCGCGGCGCGTGGTATTGACTTCGGCACGCTATACATTGTGTACCTGTTATTAGAAATAAAACATCTCCCCCACCCCCTCCCCACTCCCGACCGTCGCCTAAATGCAGCACCGGGCACGTGGCCCACCTAGCCGTAAATACGTCACGGGCACTCGGCCGTTTGGGATTTTCCGCGGTGCCGAAACGACCGCGAGCGGGAAGGGAGGCGCGCGTTCGAACAGTATCCGGCAGTGAGCCGTCGGCGTTTCTTTTCATTATTCGTCATGTTCGCGAATCGAACAACAAATAACAGCGGTCCGCGCGTTACAACGTTTTTGTCCCGGTCGAATTCGCCGCAGCGCATGGGCACGACGGTACGCCTGCTAATAACGCGATAGTAATAATACGCGCGGCGGCGGCGGCGGCCGCGGCGGCAGACTCGCCAAGGTGACCTTGCAGCGGTTTAGAAAATTTTCGGATTATATCGACGTTATTATTATGTTAACAGAAGACATCACAAAATAGTCGTGGTAATAATAATAATAATAATAATAATAATAATAATAATGACAATAATGATAATAAAAGCACAGGAAACAGGAAACCGATGATTTTTTGACATCCCGAGATTTATTGCGGTCAGTCAATTGGAACAAATTACGGGGCTGACCCGAACGACGACGACGACGACTTCTGTTTCGCTTTAATACGGTTTTCCTTCGCTTTTATACGTGCCTACACCACGCGCGTAATATTATTACACACACACACACACACACACACACACACACACACACATATATATACGCGTACATTTCTGTACCGGCGGCCGCTACATCATAACGATACGGCGGTGTACCCGTGCACCGTCGCGTACGCACCGATTTTCCCGTCGTCGTCCCGGGACCCNCCCCTCGCCCCCCCCCGTCGCAAACTACTCGTTCGCGCGATGTTTTTTAATTCGCGTACGGGCCGCGTAATAATTTTTTCACTTTACGCGGCCGTACGCGCGCGCGCTTACACGATCGTGTGTATCCGCGTTGTTGCGTACGCGCCCGTATTGCGTATTCCGTGTCACCCCGCCCCGCTCGTTCGCCGTTCGCGGTCGTCGCCTCGATAACGCCGGTCTGCGCCGCGCGTAATGATAACAGCGACGGTGCCGCGGACGTCCGGAAGAAATCCGCGCCGGCTAATGGGACTCCGGCCGACGACGCGTCCTTCCGGCGGCCGCCATGTTTGATTCTTCTTCTTGTATTCTTGTTGTACTCTCCGTATCGCGCACGTACACCTACGGGTATCGCGTTGTTTGCTAACGGTTTAATTGTCCGTACACGCGGTTTGTGTACACGATAATTCGGTATAATACCGCGCGCGCGTGTGTACACAAAGTATTATAATATATTGCCTTCGGTATTATAACAGCGGTTCAGATGCACAGTGTATTATGACAGGTATATAATATAATCGGACAAACAATTTTATCCGGTTTTTCAAACAATTTTTTTGTTTTTTTTTTTTTTTTTTATATTCGTCGTAAAACGATGAATATGATATACGACGTCCCGCGGCCGGCGGCGTTTCCTATGCCCATACAATAACGATAGTATTACGTCTAATATCTAATTACATTTTTTTTTTTTTTTTCTCGTATTCCGATCTTTATTGGCGCGTTGATACCGAGCGCCGCGAACAGCGCAACAAGACGGCCGAGAATGATATTGCGTTATTATTATCGCGTACATTGTGTACTTAAGCTATACGCTATAATACTCGCGTCTATTATATTGTTTCGTCGAGATAATGTATTACGATACGTTACGTAATTTCGCTTATATTTTTTTTTTTTTATTATTTTTTTGTTTTCTACGCATATACTTGTGTATACGTGTGTGTGTGTGTGTGTGTGTGTGTTTGATCCCGCGCAAAAGCTGCGGGGTTTCGGTGGGTTTAACGCGCGTTTTTTTTTTTTATTTTTTTTTCATAAATATGTTTTACGCGATTTTTCCGCCTTTTCCGTTTGTGCGCGTACGCGCGGCAAAATTTAATTCGCTCGCGTACCGAAATCGACTCGAAAGCCCTTCTCGCCCGGCGGTTGCCACAGATACGTATACATATTATATTGTACATGCCTCTACTCGTATACATTATATATTATACAATAATACGACGGGGGACGCCGAAGGACGCGCTCGAGTTTTGCGCCCGCGGGCGACGGACGCTAGTAAAACGCGTTTTCAATACGTTTAATGGAAAAGCGCGTTGTTTTTACACCCGTCGCGCGTTATTTAAACGCGCGGTAAAATAAAAGGGCGCGCGAGGGATAAGAGAGAGAGAGAGAGAGAAAAAAACACGAGGAGTGTAATCAATCCTGATGGATATATTATACGGCCGTACGCATTATTATTATATGCGGACGCGCATAATAACGGCTATAATTGTTGAAGAGAAAATCGGAAACGTCTGTCTGTCTGCACACGCGGAACTTTTCCTTCGCGACTGACGCGCCGCGCCGCCCCCCTTCTCTCCCCCTCCCCCGAGGATCGTGGGAGTAACGGGGCCGGGTGACGGGGCGCGGGGGAGGGGGAAAGGACCTTTCAGAAAACAGCACTCCCGGCTCCCTTTGGCTCGGTGCATTTTACGTAGTATGCATATATACGTATAGTGTATCTCGTTACGGGCCGTTAATATTAAAAGAGCGAGAGACGAAAAAGAAAAAAAAAAAAGAATATTGTTGTAATAATAATAATGTAATTACTGCAGCAGTATTATTATTATACGTGTATAGAGTTTGATATCGAACACTCGCGCACGTTTTATGATAATTAAAAAAATATATACGCGCACGCGCTCGCAAGGTAAATAGTTCTGTTTCGTGTCTATCTGCCGGCTATCGGCGTGGCAACAACGGTTTTTTTTTTTATAATATAATATATATTTCGTATAATTAACCGGGGGACGCTCTTAACGGGTTTTTGATGCAAATTGTACAAACAATATTATATTTAGGCATCACCCTTATATTGCTGTAGGCATTAAAATACGACGTTTGTACAAACGCGCGTAGACCAGCTAATATATAAATTATATGTATCGTCGCCATCTTGCAGGATACCGATTGTGTTTGTGTACGTATATACGCGAGATAGGCCCTCGTTTTTATCCACCCTATACACAATATATTATACAGCTAAATACAATCATATTATTTATCGTACACATTACAATCGTATTACATTTATTTAATCGTTTTTTGTTTTCTTCTCTTGTAACAGATTTCACAATTGGTGGAAGACGTACGCAGGCTGCAATCGAGCATCGGGAAACTGCAAGAGAACACGGCGAAAGAAATCGCCCGACTAGAGGAAGAGTTGCACGACAAAAGACAACACATCATGAGGCTCGAAGCCCGGCTGGACGCTCAAAGGGACTACGAGGAAGTTAAACGGCAACTATGGTGAGCAACAGATTTTTATACACGGAATATTCTTCGATTCGATCAAATATATATGTATTAATATTATTATATTATCACCCATTCACGATATGAGAATCTGCAATGACAGAAAAAAATTCCCTAGTCGAAAACGTCGCTTGTTTTCTGTTCCTGGCTCTTTTTCAATTTACATTAATTGTTTAATTTTTGGCATCCCGGCCGAATTATATACCATTTTTTTTTTTTTCTATATGATCCAAGAATATTTTTTTCATAATCGTCCATAAGTCTTCTTATTTATTTTTGCATCCAGCAATTTAATATGTTCATCAAGTCCGTTCAATTTTAATGAATTTCAATGCAACAAACACAGCGGACTATAAATACGTTTTCCGTGACAATATATTAAAATATATTCTATATATATATATACATACATACGTGTGTAGCGCACACACTTTAATACACGTTATGCAATAAACAGCCTTTGTTCGAGCCAACAAAAACATGATAAATACGTTGTACCTCGATCTCGATATTTCCTACACGTTAATGTCCGTATATACGTATAATAACGTACGTGGGCATAATAGTAGGGGGTTTTTTTCCCCCCAGTCTTATATCGGTGTACTAATAGGTATACGCGCTCGAATATAATATTATAAATAAATAAAAACAGTATATTTTTGTACTACTGATTAACGCGAGTTATACATAAATAAAAAAATAATAAATAATAATAATAACCGACCGAAAGCATTTCAATATCAATGCCGATATTTTATGATCGTGCGTATACAAACTAGTTTATTAAAAAAAAAAAAAACGAAACCGGCCACCGTCGCGCCGGTATGTCGTAAAGACGGGGACAAAATTGTCATCGATATTAATTGTATGCGTTACGGAGAGATGGTTATCGATACAGGATCGTCTTTATTCCCGACTGCGACAGTGGGGACCCTATACATATTATAGTAAATGAGTCATAACGTTAATGAAATATTCGTTTGCTCAATGATTTTTTACAATAAACGAGAATAACGGCGATTATAAAAATAAAAAAAAATGATTACTACATTTGATTTGTGTTGGTTTGTTTTTTTAGTGTACTGAAGGCCGTCGAATGCTCAGACGACCGTGTTAACAAGTCGCCGAACAACAATAAATCGGAAAGTACACAAAGTACATCTCCTGTAGCCGAACCACAACTGAGGACGCCTTGCAGTCCCGTGCCCGATGTTCAAAGTAAGTGAATATAAACATTTTCAACGACGACAATAATATGATTATTATACGTTAGTAAATAATATAGTTACACTACGTATAAACAAAAGTAGCAGCATAGCTAAAACGGCCGTCTGTCTATATTGCAGATGATTTTTCAGTTCCGGTGGCCCCACCCCCTCCCGGGCTCCAAAACGTCGAACAGTTTGGCCCGATACTCGGCGAAGAGATCGTGGCCAACTGGCGAAGATCCCTCGAACGCAATAATTCTGAAAAAAAGAAAGTCTATACTTCTCCAAACCGACACGAAACTACCGGTAAGGACAAGTCTAGACGTGTTCTTGAAATGAGGGGGAGGAGGCCTCGAGAATTGTTTCATTATTAATTTTAATATTATTTATTATATACGTTTACGAATCATAGATTATGATGAGTAACAAATTATTTATAATTATTTTATGTTTTGTAATTTATTATTTTAATAGGCAAAGAAGAATCTCCCGGTTTAGATTCTATTAAAACACCACCCCCGAGCACTTCTCCTGCGCCTACCTCACCATCGAATACGGTTCACCCATCAGTGCGATCTACTAGTAGGTCCGGAACACCGTGCAAATCGCCTACGAGTGAATCGAACAGTTCACCGCGACTTAACAGCAGTTCTCCTCATAACAACAACAATAACCCATCTCAGTTGAACAACAATAACAGCAACAGCAACAACAACAACAACAATATTCCTCCGGGTCTCATAAATGGTCTCTGTGGTCTAAATGTTGGCCTCAACAATAACATTTTAGGACCCGCCGGTGCTTTGGGATTCGACTTGATAAAGTCGCCTTTTGATCACAGATCACCTTATCGGTTCGGAGATGGCGATTGCACTATGGTCGGACGATTTGGCGAATCGCTTATACCGAAAGGCGATCCTATGGAAGCCAGACTTCAAGAAATGCTCAGGTATGTAAAATTTATAGTAGATATATAGTAAATATTATTTACTAAATTATAGTATTTTAGTGTTGTATTTATAATCATCAATATGGACTTTTTATACCAATAACTTATGGATATTATTTTTAGAAATTGTTTTAAAATATTTACATTTTTCTTTTTTTTTAGATATAACATGGACAAATACTCTACCCAAAACTTAGACACATTGCATATAGCCCGTCGTGTGCGTGAACTATTATCCATCCATAATGTCGGCCAACGGTTATTTGCCAAGTATATTCTCGGACTCTCCCAGGGGACCGTTAGTGAATTGCTGTCAAAACCGAAGCCGTGGGACAAGCTTACCGAAAAGGGCCGCGATAGCTATAGGAAAATGCACGCATGGGCATGTGACGAGAACGCGGTTATGCTACTCAAGTCGCTGATACCGAAAAAAGGTATGGTGTTACGAAGCGATTACAGTTAATTTACCCTCGAGAAATTCCATTAATCAAGACCATTCAAGTAGGCAAACACGAGGGGTCAAAAGTCCGAAATCAATTAAGTTCTTGTTTTACGTAGTATAGTAGATGAAGTAATCTGGGGGTACTAATTAAAACCGCGAAACCCACCACAACCCCTCTAAACAATTGTGGTCAATAGGGTTAACGTATACACCCATAGAAAATACTACGTGAAAAAGGAATAAATCTTTGTCGAGATACATAAATGTACAATTTTAACATTAGTATAACTAATTTTAACTAATTCTTGTTAGCTATGGTGACGAACGATTGTAAAGGGGTGAATAGTTGTTATAAGAACAGTCCCGTCATAGTTAGTCCCTTCATACCCACTCTTTGGGTGTAGGTCGTTAGGGCTTTTCAAAGAAGGACTCTTTGTACTCATTGATTGCAGGTAAAGACTCAGGCATACCGACGGTAATGGGCAGAACTGAAAATGATGTCACCGACGAAAGAATTGTGCACATATTGAACGAAGCGAGTCAAATGATGAAACCAATTCAACAACAAGACGATACTCAAAGCAACGATGACAGCACCTCACCCAATCAGCTAAACGTAAATTTAAATTAAATTAAATTTGTTATTGAAGTGTTTTTATTATAATCTTAAATATTTTAATTTATACAGAATACCTCACCATCCAGACAAAGATCCAAAGAAGACATACCACAAGAACAAGTGGCTAGATTGTATCAAGAGGAACTCTCCAAAATTATGGGTAAACGTTTAGAAGACTCGATGAGAAGTGGTGAACAGCCATTTGCTGGGTGAGTTTAGTTGTTATAATATATTTTTAAATTAATAACAAATTGTACAGCATTTAATACGATAAAAATATGTTCAGATGGCTTTTTCCCCATTTCTTCGGAAATCACACTGCCGGTAGTCATGAAGATATTCGGACTGCATTAGATGCCTATCATCGAGAATTATCAAAATTACAAAATTGCCCGCAAAGCCAGTTGTCAGGATTATTAGCTCTACAACAACAAGCTGCTGTCGCAGCCATGTCTAACAACAACAACAATAATAACAATACCCTACCAGGAACCGCTATAGTTCAAGACTTGTCTTTACCAAAAGAAAGAAAGGAAATGTATACGTTTACACAGCGAAAAGATTTTGCTGTTAAAGTAAACGGAACAGAAGTTTCTGATAAAGAATCAGAAACCGTTTCAGAAGCAATGAAGCAAGCAGGAAGTGCATTTTCACTTGTTCGACCTAAAACTGAACAAAGTAAGTTGTTCAACATTTTGAATGCTATTTTATTATTATTATTATTATTATTATTATTATTATACACATACACATACTAATGAGTAATAATTTATTAACTAGGCGGTACATCTTCTGTAGGAAGTTCAGCTAGCTCACCACTAGGTAATAACATTCTACCTCCTGAAGATTTCGGTCAATCGGCTGCTGTCAGTCCGTTACAAAGAATGGCTTCGATAACAAATGCGCTAATATCGCAACCAGCTACTCCACATCACCACTCTCCTTCACAGCGACCATTGAAAGCTGTATTGCCACCAATCACTCAACAGCAATTTGATCAGTTCAATAATTTGAACACCGAAGAAATTGTGAGAAAAGTGAAAGAACAACTTAGTCAATTTTCGATCAGCCAAAGATTATTTGGCGAATCAGTGTTGGGTCTTTCGCAAGGTAGCGTTTCTGACCTTTTGGCTAGACCAAAACCATGGCACATGTTAACACAAAAAGGAAGGGAACCGTTTATAAGAATGAAAATGTTTTTGGAAGACGACAAAGCTGTACATAAATTAGTTGCTTCCCAGTATAAAATAGCACCCGAAAAACTAATGCGAACTGGAGGATATGGCGGAGCTAGTCGTTAGTATAATATTATTACATACATTATTTTCTTAAACTATTTATTTATATTATATGTATTGTTTACAGCTATGAACCAAAATCTATCAAAATCAACACACACTTTCGGTGGAAAAATGACTCCGTCACCTCTCGATCTCTTAAAAGTTAGTGCAGATGTGGATCGTCAAACTCCGCATCATCATATAATTTCCTCGATGTGTAACACGTCAACAACAATGTCAGAAGACTCTGATATGGCGTCTTCACTTCAGTCTCCTAGCAACCATCATATTCAACTTCAGTCCCCGGGTGGCCACCATCACGCAGCTTCATCTACTGCAACTTCATTAATGCCTACAGGAAATCAGTTAGCGTCTATGATGGTCAGCGAAAATAAACTCAAAGCAAGTCCTCTACCAAACAATGGGATTCCACAAAACTTGATGTTACAACACGTGGCAGCAGCTTTTCAAACCTCTGGAACACGTCACCCACCGCCAGTTGTACCTTCAGTTTACGAAATGGCTGCTTTGACACAAGATCTCGACACACAAACTATAACTACTAAAATTAAAGAGGCTCTTCTCGCTAACAATATTGGACAAAAAGTAAATAATTAAATAAAACCAATTAATAATGATGTAAATTTTTTGTAAAAAAATATTTTGGTAATTTACCGAACAATTTTACTAGTAAATGTACACAATTGTGAAATTAGTAAATTGCTATTAAAAATTGATATATATAGTTTAGACCCATTGAATTTTTCTACAATATTACACAATATTATACGTTATTTATAAAACGTTATTATAAACATATTACAGTGGTTTACGAAAGTTGATATTTAATAATCACAATTTTAATCACTTATCGTTCATTGTCATTTGGTAAAAATCCCGATTAGCATTTCAATCCTAAGATATTAATTAAAAATACAAAAATATATAAATTAGGTGGTCACTCAAATTTTAAAACGGTAAAAAAATGTACTGTATACATTATACAACTAACACAGTCAATTTACAAAACTCACATCATTTAAAAAAAATTAATAATTTGATAAATTGTTTAGTTTTTTTTACTAGCCGTATTTTTTTTATTAAAGATTTTTGGTGAAGCTGTATTGGGACTCTCTCAAGGGTCGGTTAGTGAACTGCTGTCAAAACCTAAACCATGGCATATGCTGAGCATAAAAGGCCGTGAACCGTTCATACGTATGCAACTTTGGCTCTCCGATCAACACAACGTAGAAAGATTACAAGCTATTAAAAGTGAACGCCGGGAGATGAACAAGAGAAGAAGAGGATCTGGCCAACAAGATAATGGAAGTGACACGTCATCAAACGATACATCTGACTTTTATCATAGTGGTACTAGTAGTCCTCCATCTGCCGCAAAAAAACAACGAGTAAGAGCTATATAAAATTAATATATATATATATAACCTAACCAAACTAATATTCTTATAATTTATAAGATGAATTAATAATGATTAATCGTTTTATGGTATGGTTTTCAGGTTCTGTTTTCGGACGAACAAAAAGAAGCGTTGAAATTGGCGTTTGCGCTGGACCAATATCCAAGTGTCGGCACCATAGAGTTTCTTGCTTCTGAGTTAAACTTGGCAACCAGAACAATAACAAACTGGTTCCACAACCACAGAATGCGTATTAAGCAACAGTCGCCTCACTCTGATTCTCAGCAACAGCAACCACCAACTGGTCCCGGATTCGATCCGATCCAGTTCAGAATTCTTCTAAGCCATCGACTCGGTTTCGGTGGCCTGCCGATTCCATTTAACGCTGGAAATCCCTACTTGCAACACGGCGCTGATCTCTCTTCCTTTATACCTATGTTGACATCGTCATCTTCGGCTACGGTAGATGAACAAATGTCCGGATTGGATTTGAGCGTCAAGCACGAAGTAGACACCGACTTTGATGACGAGGACAGCCGATCGGAAGAGTCTGAGCCCCGAGAGGAAATTCCCGCCTTACCCGTAGTCGGGAGTTCTCGCCGAAAACCAGCTGCTCCGCAATGGGTCAACCCAGATTGGTTACACTCTGAACAGAAGCAACAGCAGCAGGCTGAAGTAATCATAAACGGTGTTTGTGTAATGCAAGCAGCCGACGGCTGCAACGAAAGAAGAAGATCCGAGACTGCTCGTGTGGAACCTTCAGACATTAACGATGAAGACAAGTCTGGCAGATCCACACCCTCGGAAACTAGTTCCGTGAAACAAGAGTCCGATGGCGAACACGAACAAGAAGCGATTAGTGTTAAAGAAGAGAAATCGTGGAACAACGAATTTTAGAGATTAGGCCAACGAAATGTTATCACAATATACGTGATTGACATATTATAATTATAAATTATAATACATAGTTAATTTTTTTTATAACGTTTTGTATACTTCATTTGTAAATAATTATTATACATATATTAATATAAAATTATATATTATATAAATATAATGAATGTGCAATTTTTTAGATTTTAATACGCATCCCAAAAATTGTTTGATTTGTTGTATCACTCGAGTGGTCCTATTCTTTTTGTGATTATACCTATATATAGTTTCTTTATTGTAACTTAACATTTTATTTAAATTTAATATTAGTGTGAAAAAACAAAACTTCATCTAAATTTAAAACAACTAGAAAGACTGTCACATCTTTAAAATGCAGCGTCAACAACTTCTTATTAGTTCCATGATGTTAACAATTTTTTCTAGTCTATCACAGTCTCTAGTCTTGGAAAAGTTTTTTCACTTATATAAAAATTAAATAATAATATCTTATATAATATAATATTACGATTGTAATATTTTGAACAGTAAACCATTTATAGGAACCATTTGAGACCTGTTAAAATAAGACTTATAGTGTTATTGAAAGGGTTGAGAAACCAAACGGAACAACTCCCGATTTATTTTGTTTAACTAATAGATCTAGATAATAAGAGACTAATATCTATATCAAAAAAAAAAAAAAAAAAAAATTAAAAATTAAATCGGGAAAGGTTATGTTTTGAAGATGTATATTTATATGTATATATTATGTGTATGTCAGATATGCAAATTTGTTAATAAAATATAGGTATATATCTTCAGTTTGACGTAAAACAATACTGTCCGTTCAGTTTCTAAACCTTTTATTTATTTATTATTATTATTATTATTATTATTATTAGTGTAAATGAGTACCTATTCTACTATAATTTTGTAATTTTTAAATATATTATTATTTTGTATAAAATATCGTATAGTTTTAACAAAATCGTACACTAGATAAGTTATAGGCTTGGAAAATATTGTGTTCGACGACCGCCGTTATTGGATTGTCATCAGTATACCGACGAATTGAGTATAGTGTGACTTTCCATGTTGAGATAGAATTTCGACAAACGACGGACCGAGAACCGTATTGTAATGAATGAACTAAAATAAGCCTACCTAATTGCACCAAAAATAATAATATAATAATTATGTAAAAAAAAAAAAAAAAAACCAATTGTTTTGTGTAAATACTCGACATTTTTTTTTTACTATTCTATTAAGTTTCACTTGCTTATTGTTGTTGTACCTTAGGCAGTTGATTTTTTATTTTTATTTTTTTTTTTTTTTTTTTGTTCGTGGAATCAAATCAAAACTTTTGAATTTTTCAAAAAAATAATAAGTATTGTTATTTTTTTTCTTCGTTCTGATATTAATTTGTTTGTTCGATATTATTATTATAATTATTATTATTATTATTATTATTATTATTATTATTATTATTATTATTATTATTTTTTAATTATTCTACTTATGATAATTTTTTTTATAAGTAAAAAACTATTCGGTGTTGACTAAATTATTATGAAACAATAATAATATTGTTAATTTATTTTCATTGCTTTAGTTAAGAAAATTTCCACGTGACATCTCACCGTCTGTCCTTTTTTTTTTTTAAGAAAACAATAAATATAAATAACTACAATTATTATATAATCAATATCTCGTTAGTGTTAATAATCGATAATTACCTAGTAAAATAATATTTATTGATATATATATATATACAAACATATTTTATTTATTTTGTATATAGACACGAATTGCTCTTACGATTAAGGATTCATATCATTCGATTGTTCTCGTGAATAGTAATGTGTAAAAATGATTAAAAGAAAATTGATTTTATTAAAAATAACATAATAAAACAAAATTATTTGAAACCTTTTTTTTTTTTTTTTTATTATAATTTGATTAAGTACAATAAATTACTATACATAGGTATTATAAATAATATTATCTGTGTGGAGATAATAGGTGTATATCGTCAACGAAAGCAATTGTTGCATCCGTTGATGGCTGTACAAACGGACGCGCAGTCGGAAACAAATCAAAACTACTGCATGCCCATTCCCATTCCCATCCACGAAAACAGAAGACAGTTGGGCTGGTAATACACCGGGGGCGGTTTGTAGAAAAATCGACACCAACCCGAACACCTGAAATGCGTCATAATCGTGCAGCTAATATAACATTAATCATTGTCGAAAATATACACCCCGGGTCTAATGTTAAACCGAGACATTAATAAAGTATTATGTGGTATTCGATCGTTCGAATCAGTATCCACATACCATATACTTAATCATTGGTGAGTGTCGGTAATAACGCGTTTTAAATTAAATTAACAGATTCACGAACGTCATTAAAGTGCGGGCCTTTAACCGGTAGAAATGTAAAAAAAATCGCACGTTAGTGTTTACGCGTAGCTGAAATTGCGCGTGTTGTACACATTTTCAACCGTGGCTGGGTGGGGGGGAGGGGGGTTGAAAGAAAAACGCCCACGACCCACGACGACAACAATGATAAACACGGTATTGAAAAAACCGCCGAGTATATTACCAATTGGGATACATCATGTACATCTGCGAGGTAGTGTACGTGGCCGGCTGTACGACCGGTTGAACTGCCGGAGGCGGCGCCGGCCTGGGCGGCTGTGTCGTTGGCGGCGGCGGCGGCGGCGGCGGCGTTGTGGTCGGCGGAGGATGAGTGGCTGAAACCGTAAACGTGGAAACAGTCGAGTAACGGCGTACAGTTGGAGTGGCATGATTTTTTTCGTAGCGACACACCGAAAACATGCGCCGTTTCCGATTCGTTCGATCAACGTATGATTGTTACGTGAAACCGAACGTACTACGCGATTCGCTGCGAAAATCTACTTTTAAAAACCGCGGGTCACACACGGGGACTACGCGTAACGTTCCCGGTAAAATGCCCGTCCTAATTGAAACCTCGCGTTACCGTTATAATGGATGGCCTACAGGTACCATTCGCTGTTGAGGCGGGTGGAATTGTGTACAGCGTGTTACACGCAGTGCACCGGGTCGTTTAAAATTTTTTTCGGATGGCATTTTACGCGGGTAAGAAAAATCAAAAAAAAATCATCCTTTCGTCCTTTAATGGCCGCGCACACCGGCCTAACGCTTAACCGCGCGGCCATTCGTAACCACCGGGAATCGGTAAAGACGCAATCTATTATTGTGTACCCGTTTAATCGAAGTGCGCGCATCGAAGTTCCGATCGGGCAGGTGCAGGTGCCGTTTTCCGATTGTCCGTCGGCGGAACGCGCGATGACTGCGGGCGCGCGCGCGCCGGGGGGGGGGGGGTGGTGGTGGTGTGCGTGATCGATGCCCGACGAGAGAAACGTCCGTACGAAATGACACTTGCAAAACACCGTTTTGTAAACCGTCGTCCGGCTCCCGTTTGGCGAATTGCCGTGATAAAACTTTCCGGCGGCCGACACGAATTTCGACGAAAATAATAACGTACTGATTAGTCGGGCGGGCGCGGGCACCCGTTGTAATCAATCGCCGAAACGCATCGACGGAAGGCCGCGGCCGCCGGTCCCGCGAATTCGATAGAACACCAGTGTGTCCACGAGATGTCCGCCGTCTGCTGGTAGACACGCGTGCATGCAATACGACGCGCGCGAAAAGACCAGTACAAACAATGCACGGTAAATCGTCCGTTAGCGAAAACCGATCCCGAGAGGGGGTTCGTTTAAACGCGCGATCTGAAAAACCGTGACGTTTACGGTTTCCGTCAAAATTCGATCTTAAAAATATTATAGGAAAAAATCACTACATTGTGCGCTCGATTTCCCCATCACAAAGTACCACTTATGATATAAACCACCTGTTGAATTTTCAAACATCGCTGTTTAATCTGACGATTTTGTCCACACCGAATCTGTATCTGCCGAATAAAAATTACGTGAAAAACTCGCAAAATTAAAATGTTTATAAATAACTCAAAATAACTCGCAAAAATGTTTTAAACAATTTTCAAATCAATTTTAACAAAAAATAAAAATTGAAAATAACGAAACCGTTGTTATCGTAGACTTTTCCGTTCTTTCTACGTTATTTTTTTTATCCGGTTTCGTTTTGAAAAACGACTTACTTACTCACCAACAAGATTAAAAATTCAACAAAAAAAAAAAAAGGTCCTTTGTCGTAATTCCATCGGAGCAAAATTACTACGAAAATACTCATACAAATTTAAAATAACGAAATATTTTCATTTACGGATTTTCCCAATCATTATGAAAATTGTTTAGAAAATTAAAAATGACATATTCCCTCAGTCACTATGTGTAATGACATTTTTCTGATTTAAGCTAGTGAATTTTCGGTAAAAAAACGTAATGCGTATAAATAAATGGAAAATAATGAAATCGACAAGCGCCGTAATTTTTCCGATAATTTGTTTCCCAGTTTTTCCCGTATATTATGACAAACTCTCGGAAAATCAAAAAATTACCGCCTCAATGTACCATATGCATATGATTATGTATAATGATGCATTGGATGACCTCTTGTCATTTGTCAATTGGAGCGAGTTTCTTCTCGAAAAGTTGCTCGCGGGCGCGGGAAAAAAAAAATTAAAAAAAAAAAAAACACACACACACACATCATTGTAAAACCAATAGATCTCTCGTTACTCTCCGAATCTAAAGTGTGAACGGTTTGCCGAAAATGTTTACCGAAATCCAAAATGAAAAAAAAACATCGAACCGATCGAATGTTTACACAAATTGTATAAAACACGGAATCCGATAGGCGCTCAACTCGGATAGACCGGCCGTTTCGACTTGTTGCTTTTCGCGATCGCGCTTAACATTATATTTTTAATAAATCTGCACTCGATGTAACCCGTGGTTTATTACTTGGTCTACTCGTCGTCACCGGCACCACTGGCTGGACTTGCTGCTGTTGGACGACTTGTATTGGCATTTGTATTGGTAAACATTCAATGTCGCACGCGAACGGCGGGAAGAACGGGAACGGAAGCATCCCGTTCATACCACTCATGGCGAACGGGGAATTTACGGGCATACCGGCGCCAGCGTGTCCTGCAGCGCCGACCCCGGCACCGGCACCGGCGCTAGGCGGGCGTCCTGCAGCACCGGCACCGGCAGCCCCACCAGCACCGGCACCAGCAGCCCCACCAGCACCGGCACCGGCAGCCCCACCAGCACCGGCACCAGGTGGATGTCCTGCAGCACCGGCACCGGCAGCCCCACCAGCACCGGCACCAGGCGCATGTCCTGCAGCACCGGCACCACCAGCCCCTCCAGCACCAGCACCACCACCAGTGCCGGCACCAGACGGGTGTCCTGCAGCGCCAGCACCAGCAGCGCCGCTAGCAGCACCTCCGGGTTTTTCTTGGCATGTCTGAAACGTTTTATTGTTAACTAAGTTGATTTATACGATTAAAAATGTAGGAATGTTATCATTTTTTATTTTTATTTTTTTTTTTCGTAACATCAATCCTTACAGTCACGTAATACGACAACTCAAATAAACTCAGTCCTATATTTTTTATGAAGCAACTAGAATAAGACGATTACTAAAACCATAAATTAAACTACACAATGTGTTTTTCTTTCGCCGCAATCATTAAGATCTATATTTAAACAAATAACAGACAAATTATGAACACGAATATAAAAATAAATAGCTTTTAGTAGTTAATGCAAATAAAGAGCTGATACCGAGGACGGGCGTGCCGCTGTTTTAGGTGAGAAGTTGAGAAGACGAGAGATACATAAAGTTATTTAACTCATATTTGTGAGTAACGGTAAACCATTGTTAATAAAAAAAAAAGATTCTGAGCGAAATTCAGTTATACAAGTTTTAAAATGTTGTTATTTTTACGATTTTCGTCAAAATTTGATCTTAAAACGCTTATAAAATACAAAATGACTACACATCACGCTGAACTTTTTTTCTGTTTTTTTGATACTATTAGTACAACTTAAAATGAACCTTGTGTTGAATTTTCCAATAGTTTCTGCTTGATCAAACAATAATCGAATAAACACTAAAAATAGTCGAAAATGTAACATGTTTATTCAACAAAACTCGCCAGAATATTTTTAAAATTTTATCACGTCTAGAAAAGTCCAATATAAGTATTCTATAAAAATTTAAGGTCTATTTTTTTAACCCATTTGCAGACAAAACAAAATCGAAAATAATGAAACCATAATTCTGAATACTTCTGAACCATAATTCCCGTAAACTTTCCCGATTTTCCTTTTAATTTTTCCGTACTTTGCCCTATTATTAGGAAAACTACAAAGCTAATCGACTATATTGCATATAAAATAAACAAAATTTTCTTTCAGAAAACATGCAACACATAAATTTCGTTACAAGATTTCTGATAGAAAAACCAAATCGAAAAAAATTAAAATAATAACGTAATAATTAACGCCGTCTTAAATATTATTATATTCGTTTTACGTTTACGTTTTTTCTCAATTATTATTATGAAAACCGCTTAGAAAATCGAAAAATGATCTCTCCAATACCCCGACTAAATCCAAAATATTATTGTCGTCTTTCGGTCAATGTCTGGCAGAAAAGTGGTTTACAAATTTAAAAAAAAAAAGTGTTTAAAAAAACACTGCACATATATCATCATAGTAAAACCAATACGTTCCTCGCTTAGAATCTAAAAACTGTACAACATACGATGGGTACTCACGGTTTGATTTATAAATACAGCCAAGAGCCATAATGCTGCGTACGTCAGTCTGAAATGCATCGTGGTGTATTGTGATTGAACTGAGTATGGTGCCGATGATTTTATACCTGCTGAACGGGTACTGATAATGAGCCGAACGAAGGCTATTGAGCTTTCCGTAGGTTTTCCAGTGATTCATAAATCTCATTACTCCGCAATGCCACTGTGCGCGATAATTGTATAATTATTCAGTCGATTGGTTCATATTTGTGCAGAATTTGTAGGTCACATTTTTTTTTTCTATAAGGTCGTTATTCTTTTAATTAATTCATTTCATCAGTATAGATACACAAAAACGCGAAACAATGCAAATATTATTATGAATTGTATTGTTTTAAAATTAACGAAATCCGTTTTCGCGCCGTTTAATGGTCGCGACAAGCTGCAGCAGTGTTTTCATACACACATACATACATTTTATAAAAAACCATTAACTTTTGACTGTATCGAATTTAACAAAATTCAAGTCGACGATATTCGAAAACGTTGGCATCTTTTAGAAGGATGTGACGAATCGTTTTGACGTAAGTACCTACTTTATTGAACGTTTCATAATTTTAATGATTGTACAGATAAACTAATCGATATAGGTAGTTTGAAATTAATTAATATAATTTTATAATAAACGAAATTAACAAAGTAATAAAAGTATAAATAATTATTTTATATCATGTGAATTTAAAAAATATCATAATTCTTAAAATGATATCTTTTAAATCAGTCATTTTCAATCTTTTTAACGTAATGAACCGAAATTTAGATGTTCAAGGATATCCAGGTCCCATGGGCATAACTATATGCAGGCACTATAGACACGTGCCTACAGCGGCACATTCTAAAGGATGAACAATTTTAAAAGGATATTTGTTTCAAATTTTGTTATTAACGAAAAAAAAGGTGGTCCAAATGAAAAAGTGAAAAAGTACGTGTTTTTTTTTTTACAAGTACAGCAATATTTCAAAAAAAAAAAAGAAATCCCTATTAAACAAATATTCAATTCAATTTATTGAAGTGCAACAACTTTCAAAATTAATGGACCTTAATAAACTTAATAAAAGAGAAAAAGATAAAAGACATAATATAAATCATCAAAAAGATAAATAAGAAAAATTGTATTTAATAAAATTCTATATTTTAAAACGTATATAATAAACACTATTATACTAGACACTATTAATACTAATAAATATTTACTAAGTTCGTTGATACGCGATTTGAAAAGCCATTATATTTTCGATTTACATACAAATTTAATCTTAAAGCAATTATGAAAAAAAAAACTTACTACATCACACTTACTTTTAAATAAGTACAACTCATAATGAACCTCCTGTTAAATTTTCAAGCAATTATTTGGGATGACATAACTACATCAGGTACATACCACCACTAGACTACGATACATACATACTATGAAATCGACAATATTAAGTTATTTAACATACCTAACACACATAGGTAACATCCGTATGACCGTATAATATTAGAAGAGCTATGATTTCCTAAGTCAGTCCGCTCAATTCTAACTTCACCATCGCTCTTAAATCGACAATAGGTATACACAATACATATGATCAAAATAATAAAACTGGAAAATTCAACAAAAAAGATCCCTTGATATTTATCTATTGGAACAATATTTATGGTAGAAAACATCGTGTTTACGTAATATAAACAATGCCACGGCTCGCCTTAAATATTTTCCGTTTTATCTATAATTTCCTTTATGAGTTTTCTCAATTATTTCGAAAACCCTTTGGAAAATCAAAAAATGACCACCCTAATGCACCAACGAGAGAAAACTACCTTTTAGAAAATATGCAATAGTCTTAACTTCAAAACAAGTTTTCTGAAAGAAAAGTTGTTCACAGATAAAAAAAAAACAGTAAAACCAATAGATCTCTCATTAGGTACACTTCTAACTCTAATCTGCCAAATCATCAGTTTTAAAGTTATAGCGTTAGCAACAAAAAACAAAATAGCGATTTATGTATGTATGTATACTAAATATATTAATTTAATTCGGGGGGGGGGAGTATAGTTTATAATGATTACCTAAATTTTAGAGATGTGACGAACTGTTCGATTTTCTAACCGAACCAAATCAAATACCCAATAGCTCGGTTTGAAAATCATTCGATGCCGATTCTGGGTGGAAAAATTTTATTTTTCTCATTAGTGGGTCTCATAATCATAAATTGGGAAAGGTCGTTAAGGTGAACTTAACCTAACCTAATCTTTTTAATTTTTTAATGTTCGATAAAATATTTTTAAAGTTCGGTTTGGAATAAAAATATGCAGGCTCGATTCGGTTCGTTAATTTAACACTTGAAGACCTCTAATTAAATTTTTTGTTCATCAATATTTAATAATGGGTTTTTTTCCAAGTTTGTAGTATTTCCCCAGTAAAGTAATCAGGCGTTTACCAAGTCAAAAAAATATTATTAGGTAGTATTAATTTTTCGGAAAAATTTGATTCGTACTTTATAATTACTCTATTATCATGGAAGGGAAAAATATATTTTCAACTATAAATTATAGATTTATTGTCAAAAACAATCAAAAATGGCATATCAACATTTTTCAAGTGTTTTATGGCAAAACTTAAGTGTGATAAGAGTTGTCTTTAATTTTATGATTTTTGTATACTATATAATCTATGGATGCACATTGTACAATATGCACTTTTAATAACATAAACCAATTTAATATGGTGATAAATAACACAAAAGAATGTCCTTCTTACGATACATCAAGTCTGAAAGTGTTAAAGGGAAATTCAGTTCGGTGTAATCTTAAAAATCAGGGTTTGTAACAACTTTACTAAATTTAGCAAATTTTTTTTCACAATGATGTTCAATTTGTTATGATAAACACCTAATACACTCATTAAATATTTGCTTTCAAAGACGATGCTACACTTGAAAATTGAGTAAATTTCTGGTATACAAGTTAGTTAAACACACAACAAATATATATCACACAAAGTTTAATTGTGGTAGATCTATAATGTATTATATATTGAATTAAATCAATAGTAAATAATCCAATAGTTTCAATTTTTTGGCTCCTGCAATTTACTACAGACTACAGTAGCATATCCTGGATGCATGCCCATAATGATGTTATTCTGCTGAATAAATCTGAGGTATTTATCTTAAGCCCTTAAGTTGAAATGAGTACAAAACAAATAAAAAATAAATGAGAAATAAAAAACAATTTCTACATAGTTATTTGTGTTTCCCCTTTTTATTATACAATATATTCTTTTAAATATAAATTATAAAATTGTAATTTACAACTATATAATATTATATAATAATAATACAATTTTTTTTTAAAACAAATACAATTATATTTAGTCAGAATTCAGTGCTGACCATATTTTGTAATTAAGTAGTGTCTATGTAATTATATATAAATAAATATATATATATATATATATACAGGTTGATGTATTTAAGTGGGTAAGTTTGATGTATATCGGAAAATGTTTACTTTTTAAATTTTTTTTTGAAAATTTAAAAAGCAAGCTACATTAAAATTTAATATTTACATTATTTTTTGTCACCTTATTTTTAGAAGGGTGAAAAACCTTCTTTGGTTTTTCAAATGAGGACTTATATTGTTTCTTAAATTTTCAAAAAAAAAAAAAAAAAAAATAGAAAAGTAGATACTTTCCAAGATATCAAGTGTATCCACTTAAATGGAACGCCCTGTATATATAACCATAGACTTGTTAACATTTAATTAGTGCATTCTAATAAAAAAATTTTTTTTTAAAAAAGTAACATTTATTTTATTTGCTTCTATTGTAGATCACATAATAATTTTGTGTAAATGAAAACAAAAATAAATCATTCAATAAACAATAATATATAATGGCGCTCATTTTCGAGTCATAAAATTATTTTATATATTATAACATTCCACTTGCACTTGTATACGTGCTTGTTGATTTCGGTTTTTTACCTTTTACAACCACTGGTTTTCCATAAATGGTGCCTTTCTTCTTGCGGGCAGACTAATAGAAACACAAATAATTTTCAACATTTTATAATATTTTCTTTATGATATATCACATCAGATTTTAATATTTTAATTTATAAATTAAAAAATAATAATATATCTACCTTTTTCGACACAGCTGATGCTCCAGGGTTTCTTATTTTCCTTTCAGAAACTGGTATACGCGGCCTATTAAACTCATCTGGTTTTTTTACCCTGTATATCCTGACTAACCAGTGTTCAGTAGTGTAAGCCTCTTCTAAATAAGTGAGGTCAAAATTTTGGTTACCTATAACAGCGTTACGTGTACGATCAAAACCAGCAGGCGTTCTAAAGTCCAACTGTGAATAATTAAACACAGTTTTTATTTAAATAAATAAAAAATAATAAAATAAGATTAATGTATAATATTAATATTTATCCTTACCTTTAGATCGCCAAATCTATAGTAACTAAGTTTGTACATTAAACAATTGAGCATAGTCTGTGAACCTCCACTGTCAATTCTAAATTCTCCACGGTCAGTAAAGTAATCGGATTCCTAGTTAAAAAAAAAATGTATAAATAAGAACATGGAGTAATAAATAACAATTTAAAATAATGATAATATACATACTCTTATTTCTTTAGGGTGTTCCCCCTCTGCAATTCGGACCATCCATAAAAATTTGTTTATATCATCACCAGAGTATCCAATGACACCACCAAAAATAACAAGAACATAATCAACATCAAGTGATGTCATAATCTCATATGCTTTAGGTTCAGTAGATGACATTGCCTTGCCAACTAAAGCTATATGACTATTGTTCCAAGTATTATTATCAACTAACGTAGTACGATTTGCCATTCCGGCTATTTGATAGCCATAATCCCACCAAGACATGATACGGGCGTCATTGTCAGTGTTCTGTGACAACCAATAGTAAGCTTCCCGGAAATCATCTAATATTTGTCGAGATCTAAATAAAAAAATTAATATTACATTTAACCTGACCTAGTTTTTAAAATACACATTTTTAAAGGGGGAAACATGCAAGTTTTTGTATATCTACTTAATTAACATCCAAATAAACACACACAAATGTAGACAGTTAATTTTAACAAGTCCTTATCGCAAAAAAAATTGAAAATAACTGAAAAAAAGTGATATCAGCATTTTATTACCTAAGTGATTATATTAAAATGTAAGACAATTATCAAGCACAAATTAGAAAAGGATGAAAATAAATTATAGACATTATCTCACATTGAGTGTTTAATGTACAGTTAATAATAAAATAAATGAAGTTATTGAGGTTGAAAGGTTGAAAAAAATTCTGACATTTGATAAAAAAAAATTAAATTATTTTTCATCTTAATAAATAAACCATTAAAATATTTTTCTATTTTCTATTCTTCATTTTTTGGATCAATTTTATAAACACCATATATATGAATAACTAATACTTATTAGTTAAACTCAATCAAACATAAAATGGTCGATACATCAAAGTTATTAAAAAACACAAAATCATACCCATCACTACTGAATGATGCTAGTACAATACTAGGACTAGAATAGGCGTTACTAGTGACCCAAGTACAGTGGACAACAAACATCATAAGTACGAGTAACATAGAAATAGTCACGATACTTCTAATGTTTGATCCAACACCTTCTCCATTACTACAGTCACCATTAGTTGAAACAACTGTTGGTGGTTTCTTTTTGCTCTTTCCAGCAGCAGTCTAAAATAAAATAAATAAATAAGACTTATTAGTTTTAAATACAAAATTATAATAAAGTTTTTTTTGTCCTAAAGAAATTAACACTTATTTTTAAATAATTAAACTCACAGTAAAACAATAATAATGTACAAATAAATAGAAATTGTAATGTGATATACTTAGTAATGACTAAAAATTATATTTTTGATATTTTAAATTATAATAGAAAACAATGTCTTTCAAATTAATAACAAAAATAATAATAAATTAGTTTTCATTAATTATGTAAAGATATTTTTATTAAAACTATGTTTATATATAATCAGAAATTAATACAATAGATTCCTCTTAATGTGGGCATCCGTCTAATATGGGCAAAACAGTCAGGTCCTAATTCTAATATGTATCAAAACTCATTTTGGTTACAATGGGTAACTGTATAAAGTAACTGGTCCTAATATGCTCATATTAAGCAGAATCCACTGAATATTAAGTACTTTAATTTTTAATCTACTTACTTGTGAGGATTTAGAAGGAGTTTTATCCTTAACAGACTGTTTATCTTCTATTAATTTTGTACTATTATTTATCACTGGAGGAGTTTCTTCTTTTAAATAATTTTCAAATATTTTGGAAAATGCTATACCTCCAAGAATACACACAGCTGGTGTTAAAGTTAACATCAATCTGACCATAACACCAGCAAAATAAACAGCACTTAGAGCATATAATACCACTAAACATAACATAACATGACATATTATTAATTGATTTTAATTACCTATATTAATTTATTAAATGTCTTACCAAAAAGTCGCTCATCATTATATTCTTGAATACAATACCACAGCCCAGCAGGGAATACGCATACAAGTATATGGAGATCAAAGAAAAAGCTAAACCATGTGGTTGGTTGATGCTCAGACACAGATGCAATGATAGGTATATGTATCTTAGCATATGTTGTATCCCACAAGGAATAAAATCTAAAAATAAAAAAAAATAAACAAAATAAAATAGATTAAATGTTAACATTTTTCATGTGAAAACTTTATTTATTAGTCCATATTAATAAATACCTACATAATATAATATTTATAATTAAATAGTTTGCATATTTAATTTAGTATTCAAATTTCCAAAATAAGTCATACCTTCCACTCCACGGTGCAATGACTCCAGCCCAAGTTAGACCAACAACAGCTAATAATACAATACCAGAAGTGACTAGTGTTGCAAATATAAAAATAAACTTGAACTCAGCTTTGGTGATACGGGTTTGTATGTAATTAAATGCGCCGGCTGCCATGACCAATGCAAATACTCCTGATGCTGCCATATGCTCACTGGTTCTGATTGGTTGAAAACCAACAAAAGGGATTTGCATGCTCAAAACTAAACCAAGTATGTAAAAAACAGTGTAGCTTGTGAACAAACGATATGAATAACGACCCATAATCAGTAACAAAAATACATGAAGGGGAATCAAATTTATAATGAACACATATCCACCCCATGCTGAAACCTAAATAATAATTCAAATATTTAAATATACAATTAGGAATTTATTATACATGTATAAAATTTACCATGTAGAAATAGGAAAGAGCAGTAAGAACTGACCAAAAAACGGAGCCAGTCTTGACAGACTTGACCTAAAAAAAGTGTAATATATTTTAATATAACATAAATTATATACATTTTAACAAAATATTCAATTTTAAGTATGTATTAACTATCGAGTAATATATTCTTAGTAGAAGTGTATGTTATACAATATATTACTAATAAAATGGTTAGTTTTACAATATTTTTTTGTGGGCCCTAAAAATACTAAAATATTTACAGTGGGTCTCCTTTATATTTATCAATTTCAATGTTTCTTTAGTCTCACCCCACAATTTGTGTTTATGCATAAAAAATGAGCTACAAAAATGTTTTGAGCGATCTATCAAGGTTAACACGTGCCAACTTGAATTTGAAATGTGGGTAATTAATTCAGTCGTAATTTAATGATATGTTTTACATTTTTATGAATATCAAAGTTACATATAGAAAAATTTAAATTTTTTACTTAATATGTTTTGAATAAAATAAAATTGTCTATAAATTATATTCTTACATATTTCTTCTTATTTATTTTCATTTACAAGACTTTGATATATGAAAGTACTATTTTCTCAAAATGTTATTATACATTATATTACAATACATTCATTAGAACGGTTTGTTTAATGTTTTCTTTTTAAAGTCAAGGTATAGCCTTCTGTGTTCTTGAACACAGCATAAGAGCAACTCAAACTTCTCATCATCTTTGGTTAAACTCCCATGAAAACTTTCCATAAGTTTAACTACTCTTTCTGCTGTATAATTTACTACATTTAACAAGCATACAATTTCTTTTCCATGTAAATGGTTAATATGGATGGTCCATGTACTCGGATCATCATTCAAAAAATTTGTATTAATACCAAATCGAGAAAAAAATTTAAATTATTGTTCAATTAATAACCTTACAGCTTACATAATAAATAAATAACAACAACAATTCAAGATAGTAGGCTGTAGTGGTTGGAAAGTATATATTTATATAGGTAAAAGTTTTTTAGGTGGGGAATGATTTTATGTTTTAAATTATACTACACCATAAAAATATAGTTTGGGCAACACTACTTGGGATACAAAAATTGTTTCCAAAAATGTCAAGAGGCATTTACTATTATGTAATTATAAATTTCTTATCTTAATATATTCTGTACATTTCTTAAGTAATGTTTAAAAGTGTGATCACTGATAAAATATGTTAATAATAATAGCAAAAAATTCAAATTAAAAATTTATCGTTGGGTAAAATCACAAAGTCAAAAAATCATGTGATGCGTTAATTAATTTATACATTTATTTACGAGTATTAACTATTTAATAATTTTGTTTTTACTCTTTTATTTTATAGTTTAATTAGAACCGATTATTTATGAGCATAACATTTCTAATACTAACTTTATTCAAGAATAATTAAAAAAATCAAAAACATTCTGATCACATAAATACTACTTACCCAAAGATAATATGTAAATTGAAGGGCAAATATTGCTATTCCTTCATTATCATAACTACCAGCAACTGAACGGCTTATATAGCCAGGAACAATTGCAATGAAACAACATGCAAACAATCCAGCACCCGGAGACCAAAGCTCTTTGGTAAGAAAATAGGTTGATATAGCTGTCATACCACTAAAAAATAAAAAAAATATTTAATTTAACACGATTATTTATTTAAATAATCAATAGGCAATAATAATTTATAAAACAGGATAATTTGATTACTCAGTACCTATAAATTACATATTTTAATTTATTATACTAAACTAAATGTTAAAATATTTAAATTGATAGTTACAATTACCTAATATATGTATATATGTATATACATCAAATAGATAATTAATTAGACTATTAAGCAACAAATTGATAAGTTATTAATATACTGTTCAAAAAATTAGTAGTTTTACAATTGAAACTATATGTTGTAAAGTATGCATATATTTAATACTTAGATTATTTACAATTTGGTAAGGGAAAATTATGTTTCATTAGAGCATTAGTAATTGAACTATAATTAAATGTTTTTTTTTATTGTATTCAAAATATATTTTTCTATAAAAATGTGTATTTGAAAACAAATGCTGGATTTTAAATTTTATTTATACTCAGGTTAATTAGTACCATTTCCAAAATAACCAGAAAATTGTAGAATTGTCTTTACTGATGAATGTAGGTAGATATTTATTATGTGCATAAAATAAAAATAATATTGTTGAGTATGTATCCGGATAGAAAACTTAGTATTGTATATTCATGTAGGTACATGATAACTTACAAATACGCCCTCCGAATTTTAGTTTGGTCAGGGAATTTAGTGTGAACAGTAAATTAAACTTCTCCAATTATATAGGTAAAAGAGTAAGTGAGAGGTTCTTAAGAAAATAATTTTAAATTGTTCAAAATTATACGTAATATTTTAAATATAACAATAACATACTTTTATTCAGCTAAGTACCTATTGTTTTGTTTTTTACAAATAAACACTGAAAAATAGTAATTTTTTATTACAAAATCTTTGAAATTGTTTTTAAAAATAAGTATTGTAAAACATAAAATGAAAACCATTTTTAAGATGTACACAAATAGTTGTAAAATTAACTAGATAAACTTAACACCTAATACACAAAACACCAGTTCTCTCTCAAAACGTTAAGTATAAACTTTAAACAATTATACAATTAAATTGTATTTAAAATGAACTTTTACCTAAATATTGGTGCTAGGAACACACATATATCTCTGATATGAACCGGAATGTTTAATGCATGTAAAACATGGTGTATGGCACCAGAAGTGAGCATCAGTCCTGGATAGACTGTGCCACCGACTATCCTTCCCAAAGGGTACCATGCTCTTTCATCAAACCAGTTTAGAAAATTGTAAAATCCATGTTGAACCATATAAGCTGTTGCACGGTAATTGAACCTTTGAGATGTAAATTATATTTTATATATTGTATCAAATGTGTTCAATGAATATATTCATATCCATTAAAATGCAGACGTCCATGACACTCACCATGGATCAAATTCGTGTATAATACTCTCGAACCGAATAACAGCGAATAACCGAGCGGAGAATCCGGATACCCATGCTAAAAATAGGATGGCAAATGTGATGAGGCTTTTCCATCCGGCCGGGTTGGTCAGCAACGTCTTCATATTGACATTAAGTCTTCGGTATCAATGGCAAGTTACATGGATCGCTCTTCACTGGCACAAATCGAATGAACACTAACTACAGGTATAAAATTTTACCGGTAATTTCCCATTTTTATTTTTTAAATGTATGGGTAATTAAATAATTAGCAGCGATTGGATTAGGCTAAGAATTTTTTTTCGGCTCAAACGTTATACTATACGAACACGTAATTCAGAAATTGTGCCACTATAAGCATAAACAGTGACAAGCCGGCAACATGACGTCACTATTTGAGGTTAAAAAACTACCGGATGAGTTGGCAACCACTTTTTATCATGAACATTAGATTCTATACGTGTATAATATAGTTCGTGCATAGAGCGTAGTGTGTGTTTATGGAACTATCATATCGTTCATATCTATCAATTAAGATTTAATCTATTCTATGATAGTACTATCAAGTCCAATACAATTATCTTCCTATCAAACAAACGATAAGATAAACAATAACAAATTTATTAAAATATAACATATAAGTAATATTAGTTAATAATTTTTATTTTATCCGCATTCCTTTTTTAAATTAATTACTTTTACGTTATTCGATTATTGATTTCGGTTCAAGATTTTCAATTCCAATTGATATGGCCAATGAAAAGAGACTTTCCATCGGAAACGAACAACCTAACAGGCTTCATATGACTGCTCCAAGAACATTTTCAAATCAATGTCACTTATTAAATAAAGGAGCAATAGATTGGTAATAATTTATATGATGAAAATCACATTTTAACTTTTTTTAATATTTATTTTATTAAAAAAAAAAAAACATTTTAAGTTATAAGTTTTTAAATCCTAAATTATAATTTGATTTTGGCATTATATAATAGGTATTATATTATTGAAAATAAACTGTTATTTTAATTATCAAATAAAATTGTAATATTTATTAAAGTGGATAAAGTGAATTTAAAAATAGAGATCAAAACATTATTATTAAATAGATTTATGAAATAAATATTAAATTATTAAAATTAATCTAAATGTAAATAAATATTTGGGTGAATATCAATAAAACAGCATGGATAATAGGTATAAGCGCAACTATAAGCATAACTTGCCCTGTTTGTGTGAAATTATTCTTATAATTTATTATTTTTAAATAGGTCTGAAAATGGACTATTAGCATACGGATCTAATAATTTAGTTGTAATTATCGATACTGTAAAAGTTATTCCTGTGCAATGCTTCACTGATCATAAAACTTTAATTAAAAAGGTAAATAACTATATTACATAGAAAATACATTTTATTTTTATATTTTACTAAAATATTATTGTTAAAAATATTTTAGCTCTTATGGGTTCCATTTGATTCTGTTGCTGGTGCATCTTGCGAATTAGTGTCTGCTGACTGTGCAGGTGATATTGCATTATGGGATGTTTGCAGAGGTCGATGTATATCGTGGATTGACTCAGACCAAGCAAAACCTATCATTGGTAGTATTTCTATAATACAATTATTACTACTATTAAATCTAATATTAAATTAAACAACAGGAATGGAATGGGTACCATCATCATTCAATAGTGATTTGCTATTAGGTGTTCTACATTCTCCTTACACATTTTCTATATTAGATATACATAAAGGAACACGGTTGTGGAAAAAAACATTCTGTGATACAATTAATAGTTTTGCTTTTGATCCATTTTATCTAAATAAAATTGCTTGTAAGTTTTTCACTAATGAAACATTTTCTAGTTATATAATAAGGCATACTTTTTTTTTCTAGTTTTATGTCCAGATTGTATACTATTTTTTGATAATTTTGAACAAAAAGTAGTACTTAGTGGCAATGGACGAAAGTTTTACATATCAAATACTGCTGCTGGAGAGAATTCTATTTCAAATGAAGAATCCACTCGGCCTAGAACAAGATTTAAAAGACTGATGAAGGGTTTAGTATTAGGAGAAAGTCAACCTAAGTAAGCCAAACTTAATAAATTATCTATCATGGGAGAAAAAATCATAACTATGTATGTTTATTTTATACACAAATATAAACATGTATTTTTAATTTTTAACATATTTAGAATTGATGCTTCATTGATGGTTTCTGAGTGCATTCAATTTTTATACCACCGCTCACTACGAAATCACATACTTTTGATGTATCAACATGATATATTGATTATTGATTTGCATATAAGTATGACAGTTGGAGTAATTAGTATTGATAAATCATTTTCTCCATTTTGTCAGGTAATATCTTCAAATACATTATTTTTTAATTTTTTAAATAATTAATACAAATTTGCAGATGTATTCTTGTCAACAACGCGATGTAATATTTTGTCTTCAAGAGACTGGAAGTTTGTCATTGAAATTAAGACGTAAACCTATTGCTAATTATTTGATGTCTCCAATGGATACTTCTCCTGTCACAGTAGCTGGCAATGGTAATCTAAATATCTATTATACATTAACTTATACACGTTAAGTATTAAAAAACTATAAAATAAAAAAAATTTTGTTTCTAATATTTTAGACACTCATACTGATAACTATTTATGGTATGAACATAGAATACAAAGTGAAATCATTAGACAAACCAAAAATTCTAAAGTTTTGGGCATGGCAGTTTGTCCGATAACTGAAAAACACTGTGGTTTGTATAGACTTCAAATAAATGTTAAAATACAAAATACAATTTTTTGTCTATTATACTATTATTGTTGTAGCAATATTATTGAGTTCGGGTAAAATAATGATTTTTGAACTTGAGAAACTGATGACTGCATCTAACGATGTTTCATTTTACCTTGGAAGGCGAGATAATCATAAAATTACACTGAGTAATATACTTCCATCATTCAATGATGTAATTAAAATAAATACAAATATTTAAATTTATCATATGAATACAAATATATATTATTATAGGCTCAAGGATTGATACCAAAATTGCGTTTATATTCACGGGGAATGCTTCCTAGTCTTGAATCCACATTAACAGTTATTAAATATTGTCCACCTCTGACATCAGCTACTAGAGCTAAATATAAGCCTCTTTTGGCTGTGGGTACGAATTCAGGGAACCTGGCAATTTTTAATTTAGCTACTGGTTTAATGTCAAAAGAGTATCATGTACACTCTCATCCTGTTAGGTGAGCCTTTTATTAATATTTTAATTAATCAAGTCATCTATAATTTATATGAATATTTATGAACATACTATTAGAGGCATTGAGTGGATCAATCATCGCTACATATTCTCTTGGTCATTTTATTCGTATACATCAAATACTAAAAGCCAAGTTATCGTTACTGATATACAATGTGGACAATCAACACCTGTGCGTATAAATAAAATAGATGAGCCACATGTAATATTTGTTAAAGTATCACCTTTAAAGTAAATATTGGTTTTACATCTTTTAATAACTTAAGTTAATTATAATAATAATTATGTACTAACACATACTGTTTATTTGATTTTATATTTTTAGACAATATTTTGTAATTGGAATTAAAGATTGGCCGGTAGAAATTTGGGATTTAAAATCCATGTCATTGTTAAGTAAAATGTCAAAAAGATTTCCACCAGCTGTTTGTTTGGTAAATATCTTTGAACAGTGTTATGATTAAATATACATAGTTTTAATATATTACATATTATAAGGAATGGGTTCAATGTAACATGTCAAAAGGAAAAAAAAATAGTGTAACTACTCCTATAATTGAAGGTATTTATTATCTATTTATATTAAATATAATTATTTTAATATTAGAAATAAAATTAATTCAATTTGTTAATATCAAAAAAATATATTTAATTATTTTAAAATTAATTTTTGTTATTTAGAAAATGAAATTGGTTCAAAATACCCAGAACATTTATTGATCTCTGATATAGCAGGCAACCTTTATGCGTTTTTAATAGACTCTAATAGTTGTTTGAAGCCTGGTACTATGATAGAGCCTGGAGTAAGTTTGATGAAGATGTTAAAATCCAAAATTGTTATTTAATTTAAAAATGTCCCTATAGATTTTGTTAAAAGCTCCGATATATCTTACATGTAAGTTGAATGTTGCACTTCAAGTAGATAGTGACGGTAATTTGTTTGTGTGGGATTTAAGTAACCATGTAGACAAACAAAAACAACTTATTAACCGTTTAGAAATTCGCAAGTTGAAATTTGCTCCCGGAGCTGGGAATTTCCGATTTTTATGTTTATCATCAGATGGTATTGACATTTTTAATGTTTTTGGTGTAAGTATATTAGATTATATAAAATCAGCTATTTGTATTTTTCTATACTAATTACACAAAATTAAAGTAGAAACCATGCTGCTCTACTCCAGTGGTCTGTTATTGACAGTCTGCACATCTATTTTATATTGTCCACTCAAAATTACAAAATTAAATTGAATATTTTACTTTTATAGCTATATAGCTGCTTCATAATTATAAAATATTATATTTTGTTTCATATAGTCACCACAATCTATTGAATTAATTTCTACAATGAAGACAGACAAAAAGTTACAAATTATTGATGCTGATTGGGCTAGTGCTGAGCACTCTGTAATCATGTTTAGTGACCATTCCATTAGAGTGTTTGATATTAAATTAACCAAATCCTACTCTTCAATATATAATTATGAATTTGATGGTAAGATATTGATTGTTGTACAAATTGTATATAATATTACGCTAAAGTTTAAGTTGTTAACTATTAAAACTGTTATATTAGATTTACAGGGCCCACCTGCAATTTTAGATTTGGAGTTATGTAAGATGTTTTATTTTTGGCTCTCTGCTACATGTAAAGAAGTTTATAGCACTGAACTTGGTTTTAACAATTATGAATTATCCCGTAAGTAGTATAAATCAATGTTTATTAGTTATTAGTTAAAATTAATGCAGTTGTATGATTATGCTTTTAAAGTTATTAAAAATGCCTGCCGTTCTTTACCATGGACAGAGTTGAAATTATGTACAAAAATAGCTGAACGAGCTTTAGTGGTATCCCAATCTCTTGGATTAAAAAATGAAATCCGATTTTGGACAGTAGCTTTCCATTATATTATGATGGGCGATGATTATGCTACAAGTGTAGTACCACCTTTAGATTCTTGTTATGATGTTGTTTGTGACTGTGCTACATATCGAGTGAGTCCAAATAAATTAAACAAGCTTGTTTTTCATAAATGTATTTATCTCTAGAAAATATTTTTGATCCTCAAACAGATTTAATAAACTAAATTAGATTTTAATAATGCTGTTAATTTCTAAGGATAATTTATTAGAAATTTATAGTATTAATAATTTTTATATCTACTAATTAGATTTTAGTGCTAAGCATATAAATATCTTAAATATTTAGAAAATGCAATTGGAACGAGTTTTATTGCATGAGTGGAAAAGTGGAGAATATTTGCACATGCGACGAGTTGTAGATAAATTTATATTACTTGGTGAGAAAACAAGAGCATTAGACTTGCTCTTAGCGACCGGTGTCAATGATCCACACTACTATACAGACGCATTAAAGTAAATTTATAATATTATATATATATATATATATATATATATATATATATAGATTATTTTTATTAAATTATCCATAAAATATTTAATTAATAGGGCTTGTTTGATTGCTACTGTTGATACAAATACTACTAATCAAAGTACAATTAAATTAGTCGCAGCTAATCTCATTGCTGAAAATAAAATTAATGAAGGTAAACCATAAACAAATTACTAATTTAATGGTAAAAATACAATTTGAAAGGACGTTTTACTAGGTATACAGCTGTTGTGTATGATTGGCAAAGGATCACAAGCATGCCGTTATTTGATATCATACAATCAATGGGAACAAGCAGTATGGTTAGCAAAGTGTTCATTATCGAAAGATGACTGTGATACTGTTTTAAAAAGTTGGGCTGACAATTTATTATCCAATAGAAATCAGGTAATCCCATTGGTTTTAATAAATTTCAATATAATACTAGAAAGTAAAAATAGGTGTATTATTTTCATTACTTATTCTTTTGAGTATAAAGATTATGTATTCTATTATAGTAAAACTTCCTTAAAATAGACTCCCTAGGCGGAAATCTCCTTAAAAACAGAAAATTACAATAGTTCTGTATAATCTACATCCTGTATATTTTAGTCTTCATATAACAGATATTCCTTTATAAAGAAAAATCAGTTGGTACTGAATAATTTCATTAAAAGAAGGTTTTACTGTATTTGTCAACAATATAAAAAAAAATTTAATTACCTAATAAAATATTTTTATTGATAATAAATGTGTGAAGTCAAATGTTTATTTTTACTTTAGATTTTTATAGTTTGATATGTTTTAGGAAGAAGCTATTTTAGTGTTGTTGTCATTGAAGAGGTTTAATGATGTATTGAAAGTTTTAATCAACAGTGATCGAACTTACAGAGCAGCACTCTTTGTTTTGGCTTGCCATGAAAATAATATAACTCTTGACAATATCCTTTTAAATTGAACATTTTTAATTAATATGATTCAATTTTATGTTATGTTTATTTTAGCTTGGTGATTTATTTATTGGTTATTCCTTAATTTATTATTTAATACGTACTTTAGAAAAAGAAGTATGCGAAAAACTTAACCGAGAATTATACATAAATGGAGGTATTGGTGACATTGTGGATAAATTGTTCAATTTAAAATTACTTGAAGAACCAACACTGTGATACTACCTATTTAAATTATTATCTAATCTACCATTTAATTTTAGGAATTGTTCTAGTTTTACTACATGTTTTTTCATTTCATTACTTTTTATCAATTTTATACAAATATACTTCATATAAATATTACACTCTTATATTTCACTTTTTTCCTAATATTAATTTATTAATTTTTATTGTGTTTGTTAAATTTTATTATGAAAAAATGCTTTCACATTTTATTGGGTTTTTTCTTATTATTTATTGAATTTGAATAATCTAATAATCTAATTGATGAATAAATTATAATGATTTTTATGTTTATTTACAATTTTTTGTCTATCTTGATCACTACATGTTTTTTTTATTGATTACGCATCATTTGAATTTTGGATCTAGTTGGTGCATTAAGGCACCAACTGATATGATATGTAATTGGTTTGTATTAAATCCAGAGAAAAAAGCCGATTGCAACATTAAAGTTTATTATTAATTTACTTTTTGAAAATTCAAACGACACCAACAAGTTTTGGTTCAATGTTCACAATAGTCCCATACATAATGTGACATTGTGATCCATTTTGAAGACTGTTTGATCCGGTAAGGAAATTTAATTTTCTATTAATATTTTTATTTATTTTAAAAATGTGTCAAAGCAAACCGTAAAAGTTAATCCGAATCATCAAGATTGTTCCATTGAACAACAGTATACCTACTGTAATACAGTATTGGTACCCTATATTACCCAATTACTATACCTATACATAGAATGCAACTGACTGAGCGATGTATTGTGCTTGGTTTACGCGATGCGTAGTACTTGTCAATCTATATACTTAATATAAAATATAGGTGCATGTTAAACAAAACATCGGTTGGATGGTAGAACGATCATATCGAGTTGTAGTATTTTTAAAATTGTATTCCCACATGGAAAATTGAATAGCTATAAAGTACAAATGATAGGTACTACGTATAAGTAGGTATGTTGTTACTAGGTATATGAAAATGTATCTTATTTGGACACGTAAACATCACATTTTTCCTTTGGAAAAATACTTTATTTAATACTATTTTATTTTTTTTTACTTATTGGGACCAAAATAGTTTTAAAAAAAAAAACTAATTGGGGAGAGCTGAGGAGCATGGTAAAATTAATACAATGATTATAACGTCAAGTTATTGTTAGAAATAACAAAATATTTAATAAAGTTTTAAAATTTACTTTTTTCAATGTGAATTCTTGGAATAATCTCGACATCTCCATGCATATCCATCAATGCAATTAACTTCAAACATAACTTGAAACTTTGAGAAGATGTCCATGAACGCATTTTAATGTGTTATGTTTGGCGTCCAAGTTAACAATTTTTCGATTACTACCAAAAAACCAGCCTCATGGCGTTTTCACTCAAATAGCTCACCAATATGAAAAAAATATAATCGCGAAAAATCGATAATTTTGAAATTTTTCGACCATAACTTCCTAATGAAGTTTGAGCTACTTTTTTTGAAAGTACCATCAAATTAAGAACACAAAAACACATTCTGGAAAAAAAACTTCCAAAAGATCGCTTGGGAGCTAAACTGCATTTATGCCAAGATTGATTTTTATTGGTGAAATATATCTTCCCCGTCTGTGTGTCACATAATACACACACACACACCATCTATTATTATAGCTTAACAAAATAATATTACTCGTACTCGTACGCAATTTGTTACCTATACGGAATATAATCGTTGGCGACAACGGACCTCTCAACCCTCTACATTTTCAACTGTATTATGCGTTCCGAGAATCTAGAACGAAAAAATGTATATGTATTACGACAGCACGCACATTACGTGTTTCTTGCCTGTAAAGACCTGCTTGAGTTGGTCGCCACAGGTCTCTTAGCCCCCCCCCCTCCCACCCACATTTGCTTGCATTTCATCTCGTTAAAGTACTTTTAGGCGAACGACCAAATTATTATCCGTGCGTCAGTCGTAGATGCGAGCCGTCGTTGTCCAGTGATCATAGCATTTAATTTTTTTTACAAAGTGTTTATCAATTTTTACAAGTGTTTAAATATGTCATTTAAAAAGTACGAATACGTCGCACCGGTACCACCAACGGGTCTTATCGGCTGCAATAACTATACTCTTAGCTTCACAGAACGTAAGTTCGTGAATATAGGTATCGACCCGACAGACACGTTCCCCGTCAAAGTACAGATAATAACTCCGTCACGATACGTTTACCAAACACCGGATGTTCTAACGCAAATATTTTCACTGATGGACGAAATCCTATCAATCTTACTCGACACTGCGAAATACAAATTTCACTTATTTCTGGAAACCGCAATATTCAAGCTATCGCGGTGTGTGTACAAAAAAGAAAACGTACTCGCATTAGAATCAAAGACCGCTACCGGCTGCCGTATCATATTAAATAAACAGGATTTATTCGCGCTCCAAAATTTGGAATTGTGTATTTTCGAGACGGTCGCACGGAAAACCGCCATCAGTCGACCATCTGTATTAAAACAATTCAGTCAGATTGTTCGTTGTACTGATGCAGAAATAACCAAAATGACAACACCACCAGCACATATTAACGGAATACAAATGTTTATAGAAAGTCTTCCAGAAAATCGTCTCCTTGCCGGAACATGACGATAGTTACAAAATGACAATCATATTATTGAAAAAGCATCGCTATCAACTAAACTCCGCTCAGAATCGTTTTTTCGTAAGCAATGGTTTATCGTTGCTCACAGGTGTACATTATAAATTATTTATATCAGTTGCTGCACCCGTCCCCGCTATCCTAGGACGTTTTTTTATTTGTAAATATTTATGTTCAAATGTATTTTATTCTTTAATCATAATATTCTAAGGTACAAAGTGGCAACGTCGCACCTATTTTCGTGCTCAATCGTATTGTTCTTCAGGGTTTTTAGGTTTTTATTGTTAAATAGCAAACATGCTTAATCGGGCTATGAAAAAGATCAATCGGGTTCCAGCTGTTTTGGAATCATAGTTACACATTATAATATATATAATTAAAATAAATACGAATAATATAATATTAAAAAAAGGACGGACACAGGTACTTCACATGTGGGTGCAGCCACTTGTAGATGGGAAGTTGGAAAAGTAGGATAAAGACGGAAATTTAATGTATATCTGAAAGCAACGATAAACCATTGCTAACGAAAAAACGATTCTGAACGGAGTTCAGTTAATAATGTTGCTTTGTCAACACGTATATATATATATATATGTACGACATGACATACATATGTCATATTGTGATAAAATGATTACAACATTGTGTGTTTCCATGACAACAATGATTGTTTAAAAAAGATTTAAATAATAAAAACTTAATATTAACAAAAATTAAATAAAAACGATTGTCAATGATAACCTTATTTTAGATTCTGAGCTGAACGAGATATGTATTGGTTTTACCGCAATTCGGATTGCGAGTAGCGATTACATTATCGATGGACCGCAACTTTAACGTTCGACATTTTACGTCTGTCACGACCGCAACTCGGACATTCCCAAATCCCAATATAACTGCATAGGGTAATTTGAGACATACATACAGCAGGTTTTTTTTCAGGTTAACCGCTGTCCGCTAGAAAAAAATATTTTTTTTTCAAAAAGGGCGTTGCAGATATTAAAATTGTAATTAATCTAATGACGAATACGTGTTTTGTAAAATGTATTATTATCCGTTTTATACATTAAATTTAATCGTATTGTAGAAAAATTGTATATTTTTCGAAACTGGCGTTGCTGGTAATAATATTATAATTTATAATAATAATAAATTTAATGACGAATACGTGTATTGTAAAATGTATATTAGGTAGCTATAAATACTACCTAGGTTCTATACGTATAACAAGCAGATATATTGTATACTATATACAGGTAATATTTTGTATAATGCCTTTATAGGACAAAATATAACTGAAGTGATTTGAGACAAAATACAACGGGTCGTTAGATCTTACACGGTCGCAAAAGGAATCCTGAAACAAAGAATGCCGACCATAGTCAGATCTTAGCCGCGAACTAAGCACTGGATATATAGAAAGAGAGATGGAAAGAAGTTTGTGAAACAGCAAAAATGGTCTCTAAACGGTCTCTGAACTCGAAAAAAAAACTATATTTTCTTTTCATTATAGGATCTGTACATGTACGTTTGTTAAAGATTTTTTTTTTTCGTCCGGTGGTGAGATATTACGAAAGTTTGCTCTCAACGATCACACTGCAACCACGTAACATAGTTATTGAACCACCACAGCTGATATGCCATACATAGGAACTCGAATCCCGAAATGAAAATCACACAAAACCGTCGTCGTCGTCCTCGTTACGAATATACACGAGTATTTTTTTTTATATTTTTTAATATTTTTAATATTTAACTTCGTGTGATGAATTGAAAAAAAAAACCTAAAATAATAGATGTAGTTTAATTTTAATTAATAGTTTTGAAAAAATAGTTTTAATTTTTCAACCCGAACGTGTTATTATATTACTTATATTACGGTGAAGCGATTAGGTATTACGAGATACCGAAATTACAAATAACGTTCGACGAATCAAAAACGTTTTCGGTTATTAGTACATATAAATAGCTATTTAAGACGGGTTGGGTTTTATGAAAAAAGTGTTACGAATTAAGAAAAACAATTACGCGCGTAATTCTAGCGGACAGCGGTTAACCTGAAAAAGACTGGGATGAAAATGCAAACCAAACTTATTAACCTTATAAGATTGCGTAAGATCTAACCCTGCTGTATTTTGTCTCAAATTACCCTATGCAGTTAAATTGGGATTTGGGAATGTCCGAGTTGCGGTCGTGACAGACGTAAAATGTCGAACGTTAAAGTTGCGGTCCATCGATAATGTAATCGCTACTCGCAATCCGAATTGCGGTAAAACCAATACATATCTCGTTCAGCTCAGAATCTAAAATAAGGTTATCATTGACAATCGTTTTTATTTAATTTTTGTTAATATTAAGTTTTTATTATTTAAATCTTTTTTAAACAATCATTGTTGTCATGGAAACACACAATGTTGTAATCATTTTATCACAATATGACATATGTATGTCATGTCGTACATATATATATANATACATTAAATTTCCGTCTTTATCCTACTTTTCCAACTTCCTACCTACAAGTGGCTGCACCCACATGTGAAGTACCTGTGTCCGTCCTTTTTTTAATATTATATTATTTGTATTTATTTTAATTATATATATTATAATGTGTAACTATGATTCCAAAACAGCTGGAACCCGATTGATCTTTTTCATAGCCCGATTAAGCATGTTTGCAATTAAACAATAGAAACCTAAAAACCCCGAAAAACAATACGATTGAGCACGAAAATAGGTGCGACGTTGCCACTTTGTACCTTAGAATATTATGATTAAAGAATAAAATACATTTGAACATAAATATTTATGAGCACCGCCGTTTATTCGTAATAATAATAGTAAATCAATTAGATCTCATCTGATCCGAATATATAACAGCGTCTAATTTAATTAGGTTAATAGACATATTAAAGTCACCAAATTATTTTAGTTTCTCAGCGAACCGAGGAATTTGTTGGTTTTACAATGATGTTTTTTTTTATACTGTGTACACAATTTCTCCTAGAAATTTAGCTCTCCTACCAAAACATAACGAATTTTGGCTCTAGTTGGTACTTTAGAAACATCATATTTTTAAATCCTCATTAATATTCGAGACACTGAGGAAAAACTGGTTTTTATTAGGTTAAAACATACTAAAATTAATCATGTTGTCATTGGTAACAGTTTTTATTTATTTTTATTTTTAAATATTACAAATTTAATTTAATTAATAAAATGTTTTTATTTAATCTTTAAATCGTTTTTGAACATTCGTTGTTGGTACAATTTGTTGAACCTAAAATTGGAATTCTACCAATGATCGTGTACTCCTAACTAAACTTAATCTTCATAGTATTGATATTATATTTATATATTTTATATTTTTTTAGAAATTAAAATTGTACACAAATAATTAAATATTTTTAGGAAAGAAATGTATTTTTTAACTCGGATCAATAAAATCATTAGAAAATTCAGACAGGAATGAACTTTAAAAGCTTGTTGAGTTTTATTCACCTTCGATGGCTTCAATTAATCAATTTCTAGCACCTCTGAGTTAAATATGTGGAAAGCTAATAATTAATAATTACTGAAATCATTACACTCAACTCAAGATTACATGCTTTAGATGTTTGTTTTAAAATATTTTAGCCAAATATTCATTAGCTTTTAAGAATATTTTGTACCTAAATAATATCAACTGAAGCTACGACTGAAATATGTTTTCAAATGCATACAAAGGATTAAGTTTACGTTCTGCCTAAGAAACAGTACTTATGACATTGTTAACTTATCAGGTTTTGTGTCAGGGGAACACATATTACTTGAGGAAAATTACAATTTTTATTTTCATCCCTTTATAACTGAAACATGATAATTTTATTTGTTCACTTTTTAAAATGTTAAAAATTAACCAATTTTGAAAATATATTATTTTAAACATTTTAATGTACTTACATACTCGATTAATAGTTTCTTAGTAATAGTCGTTTAAATTTCTAGAGAATTGTAGTGAAAACAATTAATTTTAAATAGAATAATGCGTTACGCGATAAAGAATTACAATCAGCACTGTAATTCGTTCACGTCTATAATGAATCTTAAAATAAATTCACTTTAAAATAGTTCACATAAATTTTTTTATTAGTAGGTATGGTTAACTGAAGATAGGTAGTAGGTTATATGACCATTTAGATGTAGAATAAATAAATAAACATATACAAATTTAATTAATACAATTAATACATTTTATTAAATTGCAAATACATTACATAGAATTTAGATGAAACAAAAATAAAATATCAAGTATATAATATAATATTAAAATGTACCTATAGTGTCCTATACTTACCTATATTGTTTCTATTTTAAATAATATAGTTAGCTAGCTTGCTAATATAATAGGCCCTGTATTTAATAACTATATTATAGTTTAATTGAATTAGTTGAAATATTTACGAGAATTTCAATTACCCTTGTATGGAATCAAATGAAAACAACCTACCAAGCTGCCCCTCGCGCTTAAGTAACTGATCAGTATTCGGTATAAAGATGAACAAAGGAATATTATGTGTTATTCGTATTATTTTGTCAGAGCAACTATAATTTTTTACCTGAAAACCATAAATGTGTTTTAGCTTAAAACATATAGTTAATATGATTATGTGCATAATGATTTTAACTATTAATAAAATAAATAGGTATTTAATATTGTTTAGTTTTAATAAGTATTAGTTTTATGGCCATAGAAAATACGACTAAATTATGGTCACTTTAACTTTAATTTTTTTACCTATGTATTAGATAACCTACAAACAATATAAGTAGCATTTATATAGATTTTATTGATTAACAAGTGTGTTATTACTTCAATTTTAAATTTATTCGTTGGCGTGGCGGGTCGGACGGTTCCGTGTATCGTACGACTCTTTGACATAACGATACACATCCCTCAGAGTATCAGACGTGGGCGCATCGATAACGATCGACTCATCATAGCCAGGTGTAAATAATTTGTGGAGCACTTTCACGTCGGCCCTGATAATATGCGGTCTGTCGAAAAATTTTTCAATTGCAGTGCACACTACATCGTATATCACTGTATTCCCGGTGTTAGATGGTTCGAAGTTCAAAACAATATCGGTATACGTTACACTTAAACGGTTGCCGTACAGGTTGAGTAAATAGTTCTTAAATAAATTGAAATCCTTTACAGAATTATCGACCACGTACCAATATAGAAAATCTTCGATTTTCTGTTCTTTGTCGTAAACGCCACTGACCAACGAGTTTAGCTGACGGCGAAGTACATGAATAACGGGTAGTTTGTAGTACGTGTTCGTTTCGTCCAATTCCTGTCTCATTTTTACAAATAATATCGTCTCGATTTGGTCCGGTTTTATACATTTACGAGGCGGATCAAATAGTCCCATAAGCGATCTGTTTTGATCGCCATCACTTGGAATACGGTCGATTTCATTTTCTTGCTCTAACTGTTGTTTTTTTTCGTATAATGCCTTCAGATCTCCTTGAACACGTTGAATCTCTTTCTTTATTTCTGACATGTCGTCCATTGATTGGTCTTCTTCTTCTTCTGGATGTTATAATACGCCTCTTATTAAAATATTCTGTCTGTTAAATACAACCCACAATAATGTACAAATTAATAATTACAAAAATTGACAAATGTAAATACAACGCACTAACATACGACAATAGGTCTGGGTATGTAACTCAACTATTGTATCCCATACAATATAATGCGTTATATATTATGCACTACCACGCCCATGTGGAGAACGTGTCATCATGGCAATCGTGAATATATAATATATTTTATATTATTTATATCATGTATTCACGAAATCAATACACTGTACAATATTCTATTCCCTAGACGTGACAGTAATGTTTTATAAAAATATTTAATATTGCATAATGCGAAATTGTGTTGCATATATAATATGTTATCTATTCTAACGTTTCTGCAACACTGCAGTTATAATGTCCCGCACGACCGTTACTTCTCATGCAATGTCTATACTGACTCACTTTATTAATCCCTACCCTCCAACAACGTTTATCATTATCGTTATATGAATGTCTCATAAAAAAAAAAAAAACAAATTTTGTAAAATTGTATGACACATAATATTAGCAACGTTCCTGATTCACATAATCACCTCTTTTGAACATTTTCAGACTTTCAGTTATCATTTTAGCGATGTTTTAGTAAAATATAGTAAATGAGGCACCTAGAACACAAGGGATATAGTGATATTTTTAAAAAATCTGAGTTAAGAGCACGGTTGAACCAAAAATGTTCCATTTTATTGTGTGGTAAAGAAATATTAGAAAATTATTCGACATATGCTGCGATTTAGTAACAAATAATAGATTTCACTAAAATAGTCTCCAAAATAAGTACAAGGGTCCATAACATATGCATACAATATGTATCTATACTGCCAAGTGTTTAAAACTTTTTTTTTGTTATTCGAACACAAGAACACTGGTAATATGACAATATGCTATAATAATTGTATTAAATATAAATAACTTTAAACTTGATTTTCTCGAAATTAAAAAAATGTCACTTATACCCCTTGTGTTCTAAGTGGATCATATATTATACAGAGTAATCAATCTTCGATTTAAGACACTCATTATTTCGGAAAACATTAATTTTTTCGATGCGATTTTTTGGAGAATTTAAAAAAAAAGCAGCTCTAAAATTACTTTCTGGAGTGAGGTTGATAAAATTTTAAAAACTTCACTAATGTGTACAGTATTTAAACTATAGTGGACACCTATTTTCAACAATATATATATATATATATCATATTACGGTGGCTTGGGTCTCTAGGTGGACCCAAAATTGATTTGTTTTTCCTTGTTAAACTTACCCGACGTCATTTTGCAAAACAATTTTTCGGATCTAGGGTTTGAACTTGCTGTCTCTAGGACGAAAAAAAGTTTAAACAATTTGCATAGACTAGTAACTAGATTCTTTCTACTTAATTGTTTACTTAAACAATTTTCGTTAAAATTTGATAATAAAATTCTTTTATAAAAAATATACTACATTAAGTTCGTTATTATCTTTTTTTACCCAAAATACGACTTTAAATGAACCTTCTGTTAAATTTTCTAGCACTTCTGTTTAGTCTAACGATTTTATCCGCAGAGTACCTAATAAAATTTACGTAAAAAACTCTCAAAATTAAAATGTTTATAAATATTTCAAAAATTGTTAAAGATTTTTGAAAATTTTACCACGTCTAGAAAAGGCCAGATTTCTGTTCGAATCTCAAGTCTTTACGAATATTTTTGTCTAAATTACAACAAAAAACAAAATTGAAAATTATAAAGCATTATTTTCGTAAATTTTCCCATTTATTTTTTACAGATATTCCCAGATATTATGAAAACCGCTTAGAATATCAAAAAATAACAGAAATAAATACTTTATACTTTTTTCTAATTGTTATTGATGTGTAATTATAAATAAATATTTATTTGTAATATTATTAAATGATTAAACGCATTGGTCTTAAATTTTAAAAATAATTAATTTTAAAATAGCTCGCATACCTTTTTTAATTATTTGGTATTGTTTATTGAATATTATGTCTTTAATTAAGTTACAGATACTAATATGAGTATATTAGGTTAAATTAGTACCTACGTTTTATGTTTATGACCATTTCGATGTAAAATTAATAAATAATCATATATAGATTGAATTAATACAATTAATACATTTTACTTAATTGAAAGTGTATTGAAAAATGTATGAGAAACAAAATAAAATAATAAGTTCAGTAAATATCGCACGACACCGGTTGTAGGGGTGTATTTAGATTTCACCGAAATAACCTAAAAAATCGATTCCACCCGACATTTGAATATGCTAACTCCACCAGCTATCGACTCCGCCGAACTTTTTTACATGTTGATTATCGTTCTTTTTTTTTTTTTATTAATAGTAAATACAAATCGTCCACGAAAAATTATTCAAAATTCATTTTTACACGGTGTATCATGAAACGCACAAACGATTATAACTGAATAATACTATATTCGAAAATGTAGACCTATAATTTTAATTCCGGTTTTTTAATTAGATTTTTATTTATTATACAGATTACGATATGGAACCAATGTGATAACACGCGATCTCTATTGAAATAAATTTATAGTAGTTGTAATGCATACAGGTACACTACTATCTCTACAGATAGTATTACTCGTGTCTCTGTAAATTTTAGTCCAATTTAATGCCTTCCGTTCGCAGGCACTTTTATTTTTGGCCCACCTTTTTACCTATTTTAGCTTGGAATTTTCAAAAATTGTTCCTAAGTGATTCAATTAATGAATACATTTCTTCTCCAATTTATTTAACAAAATTCAGTGTTCAAGTATTCTAACCTGTTTATTATACTTATATTAATTTGTAGTCTTTCTCAGCAAAGTAAGGTAAAGAAAACCAAGTAATTCGTTTCACCGAACAAATATGCCGTTCTGTCATAAGAACTAGAGGAGTTCGTAACTCTTCCATCGCCAACTATTATTCTGGACGACTGTCTAGAATAATAGCGGTTACGATTATCTTACGCTCACTAAGCATTTATTAGAACTCGTTCGGCCACCATGCATTTATTTTAAATCTACCTCCAAAGTATCTGGTCATCCGCACTGACATTGCATCAAATTACAGTTTAGTCATGAACTATTTAATCGTCAACGAGAACATCGATTTCCATACCTATCAACCTAAACCGTTAAAATTGTACGTTTATATCAGATGATACCTAACCAAATCGAATTTGCTACTATTTCGAGCCGATAACAACAGCGACATAATAAACTTAGATTCGATTCTGTATTCAAAAAATGTATAACTTTTTTTCGTCTATTAATAATTTATATAGATTCAATAATATATTTTGTTCTTATACTCATATAACAATGTTGTTGTACTTTTGCTACATCATAAAAATCTATCTGTTGTCGCTGTTTTATGGTATGCCCTTTTTATTGTATATTACGAAAGATCTGGAACGAATCTGCATCATATTGATAAAGTACGGGCAATTATATACATAATATTATGAAAATTTTATTTATTATACAATTTTTTTTTTAATATTATTATTATTATTTTTAAATAATATGGGCAAAATTGATCCTTCAACTTCTTCTTCTGGGTATTTAAAACATATCGAATAAGTGCATTATACAAACAATACAATACATACCATGATCTTAAATCAGAACGTGTAAGACGGTTTTGAGTTCATCGTATTCACACATTTTCATTCATTTGTGACATTAATTTTGTGAACAACGATTACGTCGTGATTTGTCATCCGTACGGCCCATTGTAAATTCAACCACTATTAAAAAGAGAGCTTGCACACGATTTTCGTTTTTAAAGTATGAAAATAGCATTTTTTTTCCAGTTTAATATGTGAAAAACTTCGTTAATAAAAAAAATAATTTTTTTTAAAATCCTATAACAAGATAAAATAGTAATTATTTAGTGTTCTGCTGTACAACACGCGTATACGACGCGGACATTTATGTCAAAAGAAAAATAATTTTGTTTTTCCAGTCATTTCCAAAACCACATAGGCACCGATCGATTCATAAGGTTTTTCTAAATCTTATAATCTTTTGTTGGACATTTTACCGGAAATGTAAAGACAGACATCGTATTATATTATTTCGATATTTTTAGTGCTTTAGAAATTCGCACTGTTTACAATAAATCTTAAACTTATTTACAGAGAATTATTGTATTAAACAAAAACGGAAACAGGTTTCTTAAAACTTCCGAAGTAGCGTCGGCCACCCTGATTGAAACTGATCTCCAAATGCTACTGCCGGTCCAAGTCCGGCCGACAACACTACGCAATCCGTCGCACCACTAGCTGTAATAAAAGCTCTTACTGATTCATCAAGTAGCAATTATGAAACCAAATGTTCAACATTACAGAATTATATATATTATAAAGATAACTATATACACCCCCAAAGTAGGAAATTTGAAAGTATATCTCGAATATATTTATAAGTGGTGTTAGAAACTGTTTTTAAAATTTTTCCAGTTTCGTGTAATTTGATAATATTTTTTTACCTTTTAATGACTACCTAACTAACATTAAGGTGAGTAGGAATATATACATTTTTTTTTATTCGATTTTTATTTTTATTTTAACTTTGTCCTCACGCGATTGTGTCTCTCTCGGGTCGATCATAGTTTTTCTAATTTTTTTTCTAATTTATTGAATTTATAATAATATACTTCTTACGAAATAATAAAGGTTACCCCATTATTAACAATATGTAGTGGCGGTTTTTAGGACCTATTTATTTTGTTTCAACTGTTAGGTATGCTCTGTACCTAACAATGATAAACCATTATTGCTAACGAAAAACTGATTCTGAGCGGAGTTCAGTTGATAGTGATGCTTTATCAACAATATATATGTCATATATGTCATATTATGGTAAAATAATTATCTATGGGAATTATATATTTCTTTAGTACCTATTTTCCTGTTTTTCCCGATTTTTTTCCTGGTTTTTCATATTTGCTAGGAAAACTCATTGGAAAATCGAAAAATGACCTCTTTAAAATACCTTCCAAGTCAGATTTTCATTCAGAAAAAGTGCTATCGTTCTAAATCGAAGCAAAATTGCTGGTAGAAAAGTTGTTCACAGAAAAAAAAAATTGTAATAGTTTACTAATATATTTTATACATTTTCCCGTTTTTTCTCCATTTTTTCTAGTTTTTTATATTTGTTGAAAAAACTCTTCAGAAAATACAAAATAACCTCCTTAAAGTACCTTCCCAATCCTATTTCCTTTCAGAAAAGGTGTTACACCTAAAAGTCGGAGCAAGGTTTTTGGTAAAAAAGTTGCCCACAGATAAAACAGTTGTAAAACCATAAACTTCTTCGCTCCACTCAGAATCTAAAATAAAAATGTAATTTATGATAGGACCATAAACAAATTTTATCCTTTATCTAATAAATGTCATTATGGTATGGGGTCCTAAAAATTTTAAATCGCAACCCTCTTCCTTGATATTTTATCAAAACCGCCACTGACTATTATACTCCAACCCACGAGAGATCAGTACCGTCATTCGTCCAATTCCGTGCATCCCACTCATCGGCCCACCGACAGCGTACGATTGTGGCACATAGTGGGGGAAATGGAGTTTCGAACCGTCACTGTCGGTCATTCTGCATGCCCATAAAGGTCCGGGTCTCTCGTGGGTAGGAATATATGTTAAGTAGGTGTTTTTTTTTTCAGTTTTTGTAGTATTTTTTCCACTAGGTATCTCTGATTTTATCGAATTTATAATTTCAACAAAATTTTATAATAAATACAAAAAAATTGACTGGAAATGGTCGATTCATGTCACGATAAAAATAAATAGTCTATGAAGTGGATTTACATGCACACATACTTGCATATATAATAAAAATAAATATTTTGAAGTACCGAAATGTTGACCATTTTCTTCAAAATTTAATTCTAAAACAATTGTAAAAAAAAAAAAACTATCATACATTACGCTCAACCACTAATTACAACTTATAATTTAATGGACTTTTTAAGATTTAAAACCCATGTACCCATGTAGTGTACAACTAGTGTCTTGTATTTATCTATGAAATACAATAGATTTACTACTAGATTACGTTTGTATAGTCAGATGGAAACCGTTGATAACGATAATAATTATTAATGATAACTGTTAAGCAGCTGTACCGCGATTAAATATAAGTGTGTACCTCAATTCGTAGTTCTGTGTGACTCTATCTGTGGTTGTGTTTTTATGTATACTGTCCAATGTTTATCGAATATTCGAATAGCTTCAAATGTACATGTACTATAGTGTGTGGTTGGAACTTGGATGCGTAAGCAAGTACACTAATTTAATTGCATGATAAATGAAAGATGAAGTTTATTTATCGTGGTAGTATATAGCCTTCTGGGTCATTAAATTATCGAATAATATTAGTTCAAATAGTATCAAACTAGCGTGGTGATAGTTAGTGAAATTTACGTTACAAATACTGACAAAATAAAATTGTTAATTCAATTAAAATTAAAATAGTGACGAATATAACATGTACAGAAATACATAAACGATTTTGAAATGAGTTGTTTAAAAATGGTCCAATCTAAACGTGGTAAACCAGCAGTAATATATCAGAGATATTTTTATACTCAACTCAAAATATTAAATAATCATAACATCGTATTTATGTGTCCGAAAAAAAATTGTTATGCCTCGATAAAAACTGACCCACATCTATATTCAGTAATAGAACAACGTGGAGAACACAAAGAACCGCAGTTAACTAATTTACAAATTGAAAATTACGAAGTAAGTTTTTTAATTTGAAATCTTTTTCTAAAATAAAAACAATTTTTATATTTTACTTCTAGTATTAGGTAATTTTTAATTTCTTTCATTTTCATCTCAACTATTCACCATCGATCACCCTTTTACTAAATTTCTACTCGACCCGATTTCTACTTTTTTTTTGTTAAATTCATTTTAGATAAAAAATATTGCAAGAAATAATAAGGCGAAGAAAAAACATACAGTCAGAGAGAACATATCCACAAAACAAACAGCTGAAAATTTCAACATGCCCATAAAAGTAAGAAAATGGAATATTATTATCATTTTAAGTGCTACTTTAGCTGTAAAGTTTCTATCGCGATCACGGTCTTAAAAATTCTTCGTGATTATGAGCTATTCTCTAGCTGAGCTATACTAAACTAGTTTTGTATGTATCAAAACTTAAAACATGGCATAATAATAAATTATACTTCAAAATTCTGATTCCCCTACCCCCAATATAAAAAAATAAATAAGGTGTCCGGTAAAATAACTTCTTTAGTATCTCTCAATAAATTCTTAATGTTCCAGATTAAAATGTATAATAAATTCAAATACTCAATATTCAGTACTATTATACCTATAGGCGCTTGGAGATGAATGTGCACTCTTAATACAATTTAAAATATTACATTTAGTTTTAGTTTTTTATAGGTACTCCTATTAACTATTTATATGAAAAATAATATTATTATGAATTGTTATCAATTTTGTTTTTAGATGGAATATGAAAGTGTTTCATCAACAGAAATGAATATAAACTGCCCTCAGGAGGAACAAATTCACCAAGAAACAACACCAACCAAAAAGAAGAATAAAACTATATTACCAAAAAAAAATATCGAGTTAGAGCCAGGGCATGGTGGTGCAAATATAACTGAAACTTTATCAATAATGAGAACAATAGCGGAAAATAGGAATAATATTTCTGAAAAAGACGAATGTGATATATATGGAGAATATGTGGGAAAAAAGTTAAAATCTTTTGATAAACGAACTAGAGCAATTTTACAAAATCAAATAAACAATTTAATATTCAACATGGAAATGAATCCACCGATTGTACAACCACCAAATGTAATGTATTTAACACCAGCCAACTCTTAACCTACATAAAAGAAAATCTCTCCACTAATATACCAATAAGACAAAATTGGCTTTTAGAAATAATGTTATACTTACACAAGAAGATTGGAGCAAGAGATCTAGAAGAAAAGTAAATAGTTATTCACAAACAGACTTAATAAGTTAGGAAAGCTAACCATCCAAGTTCTAAGTTTCTAAATATATTTTTAATATTAATCTATAATTTTAAAAGAAGTATATTATTATGCTTACATATATATGTACTTAAATAAATTATATATTTTAATTTGGAAACAGTTGACAGGGCATTTTAAAACAATTTTCAAGTAGGTACTTATTTATTTATTTACTAATCAGATCGCAGCACAAGTATACAAATTTTACAAGTTAGCTTACAGTTAATTATATAATTACCCAAGTAGATTAATTTAACAGAAATGATTGGTTCTCGTTGGCAATGTGCATCATCCTAAACATTGATTGGTTATGTGAATAGTTAATGGTGAAAGGATAAGGTGAACGAGACCAGAGGTAAGACTTTCTAAAACAAACTTGGATAAATAATTGTGGAACAATCTCATCACTCCATCAATAAGCTTCCTTAACAGTTGGTTAGCGATTCTTAGATTATTCTACTCATATTCATGCGACTGGTGGTTAATTCTCAACAAAATTCAAAAATGTACACTGGATCCTTTTTATCTGTGTGTATGTCCCAAATAAACCTAAAGAAATTGACCTAACAAGAGCACAGTATAGAGCTTTTAGGGGAGTTAACAATTTAAATTTGTTGCAAGTTCACTTTAAAAATCCAAGTGTTTTCAAAGCCTTGCAGCGCGATATTTCAATGTGGAATTTGAAGTTCAAATTTTGATCAAATAAAATCCCCAGATCATTAACTATATTTCATAGAAGAGTAAGAACAGTACCAGACAGATGGTAAGAAAATTCCAGGTGAATACAATTTTTATGAAAGGACATTGAATGACATTTGGTTAGGTATTATCAGCTCAATCAGCCAGAGCATTTAAATTACTTTGTATTAATTGGATATAATTTATAGTCCTTTTTTCATGAATTATTTAAAACCACCATCATTCTGATCGAGACAAGAAATATATATATTGGTTTTACTATAATGTGTGCGAATGTTTCTCTTTCTGTTTGTTAACATTTAATGCAATCAATAAGTAATGGTACTCAAATTGATACAGACATTAGAAAAGCATTTAATATTATAAGCATAAATATTTTGATCAATCAACATGTCAATATTGAAGTAACCCAATGATTCTTACAAGTATTAAATATTAAACATTAAATAAAAAACTACCCAACATTGGAGAATCATTAGCTATTGAATTAATATTGATACCTTGGAACTTTGAAATTTAGAAGGCAACTTAAAGACCTATGTAGGCCTTAATATTTACTAAATTCCAAGATTGAATATTCTGGAAAACTATTTTTAATCTCATTCAATGTTCCAACATTCTTGTTAAGATCCACATCCACATTTTAAATTCCTACACAATTACTGTATTTTTTCGCCAGTAAACCAAATGTTAATACTAGGAAATAAACTTAAGTAATTTGATTTCTTCTTCTACTCTCTTACGGATATGAATATTGTTTAAAAAATAAAAAAAAATATTTAAATTTATATCTACATACCAGTAATTTGTTTTATTTGTGCTTATTATTGTTACTATGTACCTATCCTGTATTTAAAATTAACAATAGTATCGTATATATTATTACTATATATACTAATTAACAGTTAGTACTGTCCTCTATGCCCACTGGGGCAGTGAACATAGTAAGGGGGAGAGAGGTGTTTTGGTGTTTAAACACCTCGTTTAATTATATTTATACCTGAAAATTATAATTTTTAATATATGCAGTTATGCATCAGATATCTACAAGATGTGTTATATTACATACAGATAATTATTAATGTATAAGTTATGTATGTTAGTGTACACAATAAAGTTACATCTAAATACAAAATAAAAACACCTCCCACACTAAAAAAATCCTGGTTAAGCCCCTGCACTAGGGCTTTAGATTTCACTATTCTAAAATGAAACTACTTTTCCTCTAAATTTTTTCCAACTAAAAAAGAATTAGTGATTTTTTGTAACATATTTGATCTAATATTGTATTTTTTCTAAAATAATATACAATTGTAAATCATTTTATTAATCAACAAAAAAAATATTCAGAAATGTAAGCATGTTTTGCTATAAATCTAACTAATTTATCTTACACTATACCCACTATATATTATCTGAGTGTTATTGAGGGGATTTATTCAAGCTAAATTTCACTACTATATTTCAATTATATTTAAACTATTAATTACTCTATTAATGAATTAAATTTAGTTAAATATAGTATTTTTGATTATTATATTATACAATTCTTTATCATTAAATTTATTGAAATCTGGTTTCAACACAATGGTTACAATTTGTTGTGTATAATATTATTATAGAAGCTCATGAAAATTGGGGAAAAAATGATTTGGAATAAAGAATTACAGGTCAAATCTTTCTTAGGAATACAGTAGAAACCCCTTATTAGGAACACTTCTGGACCATGGTGAAATGTGTCAATTAACAGATTGCTGTTTCCAAAAGGTGATTGTATTTATTTATTTATACTATTAAAAAAAATATATACAATTATAAATTGTAAAACATATTCTATTGTATATTTATTATATTTCACATTACTTTGTTATATACAAATGTACTCTAATATCTGTTATTTACTTGAGTAACTTATCATGCCTTCATAAGCGTAATGCTGCTTACAGCCTTGTTTTATCTACACAATGTTAGACTGCTCTCCTGAGGTGGACATACACTATGAGCTTCCACAATTTCTTTATTTAATGCGAGTACCTCACTGATTTATTTTAAATTATCAGTGTTAGTCTGTTCAAGTGTTTGGGAATTAAAAAATATATTACAGATATCCTTTTTTTTCAAATAACTGACATGTTGTTTCAATAACCAGATTGATTTCCTACTTTTTTTAATATACAACTGGTTTCTACAGACATTTTGTTTCAATAACGTGATTGTATCAATTATTTGTGTTCCTAATAAGCTTCTACTGTATATAATTTTAAGAAAGTTAGGTTTAAAAATGAAAAATTGCATAAATGATACAAATGAAGAAAATAGTTCACAAAACAAAAATAAATTAACACAAATTAGAAAATTTAAATTAGTTTCTTATTTTTTTCATATTATAAATGAACCAAGTGACGGTACATATTCTTTATTATACTCAAAAAAAAAAAAAAGACTTATGTACTTAAACTATAATACCTACCAATTTCTTCCTTCAAAAATATTTGATAAGAACATAAATCCTACCAGTTATATATAAAGTTAGGAAAATGAAATGAAACAAAAACAATCTGAATTTTTTAATTTCTATCATTTTCATGAAATATTTACTAATTTTTAATAGATTCTAAAATTATATATTCCTAAGAAACATTATTCTTGATCATTCCTCTAAATTATTTTACTTAAATTCCTGATTTTGATTTTCTTAATTCACATAGCCTTCTATTGTAATCTGTACAGGTATGCAATTTATTAGGCAACATTATATAAATTAGCCTATTTTCATTGACACCTGTTTCACTATAATGACTTCACTGAATTGTATATAAAATGTTAATTTTCTTAATAATACTAATAATAATAATCAACACAAATATTCTAGCATACAATATAAACATTATAAAAATCATATAACTTGGTTGATTATAGATAAAAATCCATCATTTTATATAATTTGGTTAAAAAGAAAGACCTAACACCTCACATATTTTTTTTTTGGTTTACAGAATACCATACTCAAAATAAAACAAACAGTTTTTAACCATAAAGACAAAAAATATTTTTATTATCTATCTAATTAAACTATACTAATATATTTTTAGTTAAATAATTTTAAATCTAAAAAATCACATAACATCACACATGAGAATATTGTTAAATACAAATTAAATTAATTTTCTATCCAACCCACAGTCTTAGAAGACTATGACCCAACCTAACAAGCAGTTTAAACCTTATTTCATTATACTACTATATACTAAAGTTATAAAATATTAATTTAATTATACATTTAAAAAGTAACTTTGACTATTGCATAATCCCGTAAAATACATTTTAAATAAATAATTTGACATTCTTCTATTGTTTAATTAAGTGATATGATATGAGAATCAAATAATTAAATGAAATATAAACACTAACAAAACATTTAAATCATAAACTGTAGTAGTCTAACAAAAAAAAAAAAAAAGAATTTTGTATTTTAAGTGTGAGCATTGGTTTAGTCAAAAATCATCTAAAAAATTTAAAAAATAAAATAATTGTATACAGAGATAGTTATCTTTATTTTTAATACATAAAATACTGTAATAGGTTTTCATAAATCTTTGAATACTAATATATAAGTCTCACGATAAAAAAATAAATTATATATAAATTGAGGATTCATAAAATAAATTAAACATAAAAAAAACAATTAATTTAACCTAAAATATATAGTATAAATAAATTGGTAATAAATTAGTTTTTTTTTTTTTTTTTAATTATTTTGTATTCTTAATAATTATAGATTTAAGTATTTAATAATGTTATTTTTTTGTATTAGCTATAGTAGTAAATTAAAATCATAAAAATAAAATTGGAAAGGAAATTTTAATACTAATAAAATAAAAGTTCAGACTTCAACTCAAATTTGCTCACACTTTTGTACCCTTTGGTTTTTATTAAGGGTTTAGACTGTTCCAGGTTTTATATAATCTTACATATAGGCAGTGTTTTATAACTAATTAATAATAATAATAAAGCCTTAATTGTAAAGTAATTTAAATTCATAATTAAAATTTCAAACCCACTATATATAATAAGAACTTGATTTATCAAGAATTAATAAAAGACAAAAAAGTTTGAAAAAATCATCTCACTAAGATTTTTAAATAATTTAAAAAGAGGAACGTAATTGAGAAAAAAAACTTGCTTAAAGAGAGCTTAGGAGGTTAGCCACTTTCTACAATGTCATCAGACGGGTCCACAATTTGGTAAGCAATTAGATAATCAGGATAAGCCTATAATATAAGTATACATAATTGTTAAATATTGATTCATATTTACAAGTATTGTGTATATAATGTTTAATTTACCTGTTCACCTCGATACACAACATATTCAGAAAAAGTTAATCCGCCAACACTAGGCGATCCCTTTACTGAATGATGTCCAGGTGGTGCATGGGCTATTTTTATTGAATTATATTGAACAAATGACTTTCCAAGAGTTACTCGGCACATGAGCAAATGTCTGCAAAATAAGAAGCATTTATTTTGTACATTATTTATTTATATAAAATAAATTAAGCACTAACCTTAAACAATGATAACACGATCGATCTTTATGGTCAGGACAACCAGTTCCTCCACCTATACCATAGACGTATTGATTACTTTTAGATGAGTTTTCAGCAAAATATAAACCTAAAATATAATTGAATATAATAAATACTAAAATAATAAAGTCAAAACATAATTATTAAAATGGATAATACTCGTAAATAAATATATAAATAAAAAATTTATATATAGGAATAAAATATTCATCATCAGGTATATCACAGTCAAAATTTAAAACGCGACTGAATATAAAAATAAAATAATAAAGTAAAAACAAAATTATTAAAATTTGTAATTTGTAAGAGTCGACATTTGACATTTTGACTGTGATATACCTGATGATCAATTTTTAATTCGAAACTGGTTGTAACTTATCATAATACTCCAAACAACGCATTAATTAATTAATTAATTATATTTTTAATAAATACATAAACCTTTCCTACAATAAGATAAATAATTTGTATTACCAGCTCCAAACATGCCACCAATACATGAATGTCTTTCATCAAATCCTTTTTGAACAATTGCATTAATGAAGGGTGATCCATGGAAGAGCATTCTTTCATTGGCCTGATTACCATTTTCTAATGCCACTTCTTTTTTACGATGTATGTAACGATCCCATAGATTACGATTTTGAATTTTTTGTATCTTAAATATTATAATTTCAATTAATGAATACTATAATATTAAAAATATAAATACTAATTTACTTACTCTAACAATATTGTATCTATTAAATATTCCACCAGATGTACCATTATCACGATGTTTTTGTATAGTACTTTGTAATTCTTGTTCAACAGTTATAAATTCTTTGTCTTCGGGTAATAAATCTATTAAAAGTGTACATGGCACTCCGCCTGATAAGCCAGAACAAACACCACCTTAAAAAAACAATTAAAATTAATAAATTTAATTTAACATATTATGTCATAATGAGGTTTTCATTCATAGTAAATCATTTTCTCCTTCGCCTTTATCTTAATTATTTGGGGTAGCCCACCCTCATTCTTAACTTCCATTTGATCCGATCTACCACATGGTCATCCGTTAAAATCTAAACTAAATCAATTATACACTATATGGTAAACCTAACATCATCTCGTTTTCAAAAATATGAATTAAAGTAATAAAATTGAATTTAAATAAACAAGTTTTAGTTTAATTTAGCAACAAAATACTTTTTTAGTAGTATACTTAAAAAATCAAAAATGTATGCCACTTTGTAAATATTTTTTACCATGCTTAGATACTAGTTTCTCCATTCCTTTAATAAGCTTATGCCGATGACCATATGTTGCAATTCCAATCTGTTTTAGGTCTTCGTGATCCATCTCGGCTAGTATATCTAGAGTTATTTGTTCTCTCTCAAATATCTCATTGAGATGTTCCAAATCCATACTAAATAATGATAAGAAAGAAAATAAATATTTTGTTTATTTATATAATGTAAATACTTAATTGTATTCAAATTGTACCTTTCAAGGAATCCTTGTACTGTTGATAGTGTTATACAATTAGGATGAGGGTGGGCACTTTCATATCCATTTACTGAACCATCCGCTTGAGATCCTAGCATGAAAGATCTACCAGACCCTTTAGGGCAAGGTAATGCAACAGAAACTCCAGATGGCATGACAACTGTAACTGTTTCTCCTGCAATAGGACTCCTGCCATTCTTTGCTGCATTTAAACTTGGATGTGTAGCCATTGCATCTGTTAATAAAGATTTTACATCTTCGGCTGTAACTAACTCAATAGGAGTTTGTCCTTCTAGGTTTTGTAAAAATGGATCAGCACCATGAGCCAACTGAAATAATATGTTCGACAGTATACATTTTGTTAATTATATTATATTAATAGTATGGGAATTTATCCTTCTTTATAAATGGGTAACCAGGAATTTAAACAAGTCAAAAAGTTTAAATACCTAGAATCATTTTTGACAGAAAAAAAATGAAAATGAAAAGTATGAACAAGAATATTGCCATGAAATAAACTGTTCTTTGGCTTTCAAAGATACTGGAGTCATGGTCCAGGAGGAATAAAGATACAATTAAATAGTATATTATTACATCCTATTAATCACATATGGAACTCATTTGACAACTGAACATACAAAATTAGAAGAGGTTAAAGTCATACTTGATGTAGTCTGAACCTACTATTATGTTTAGTACTGAGAGAAAAAACCTAGGAAAAAAAGACTTTTGGACATCCCCGTTTGAGATGAGAGAACATTGTAGAGAGGGATGTACAATCGTTAAATGAAGATCCTGGCTGGACAACGAATGAAAATCCCTGACAGGGATAACTGGAAATCTAGCTGTAAGACAGAATAATTCCAGTGGCCAGCACTCCCAAAGAAGATTATATTAATAATTAACAATAATATAAAATTAATACATAAATGCATTTTAAATATGACATGTATTGAACAAGAAAATGAATAGAACTTACAAGAAGTGCACTTAATTGTGTTCTTCCTTTTTGGGCTGCTTCATGTAATGGAGTAAAACCCCAATTATCAGTAGCATTCACAATAGTCTTATGTTGAATTAGGAGTGTAGCAATATCTAAATGTCCATACGAAGAAGCATTGTGTAAAGGAATTAAACCACCTTTATCACGAGCATTAACATCAGCTCCTTGAGCCAATAGAAACTCAGTGACTTCCAAATTATTATAACCAGCTAAAATATTTTTGAATTTATTATTGAATAATTTCAAAAATTAAAAACTTATAAATGAATACCAGCTAAATGTAATGGAGTAGAATTTCTTCCTTGAGTATCTCTGCAATTAATATTTTCAGGAGTAACAATTCTCTGAACTCGTGATAGTATTCCTTTTTTAGCAGCATCCAATAATGCTGCATTCCCTCGTAATAAATCAGCTATATCATTATCAGTATGTCTAACTAAGTCTAAAGCCGTATGCCCATCTCGGTTTTTCTTTGTATCATCAGCACCATGCTAACACAAAAATAATGAAATAAATAACCATTTTAAAAGCTTTTACTTATTCAATTTAAAATATATACCTCTAGTAATAACCGCACAATATCATATTTCCCTTTGATTGCAGCTTCATGAAGTGGAGTAAATTTCCACAAGTCATATACATCAACATTAGCACCATGTTTAATTAACATGTTGGTTATTTGATAATGGCCAAATGAACATGCATTGTGTAAAGGTACTAGACCTCTGTTCAAAATGATATTTATGATTTATTTATTTTTATGTGAATTTTTAATAATAGTACAATTATTATACATACCCTTTATCTTTTAAATGAACATCAGCACCATGTAAAAGAAGGTATTGGCAAACTTGAACACGATTATATCCGGCAGCAAAGTGAAGGGGTGTAGAATGTCTAACAAAATAAAACAAATATATAATTGTTATACATTGTATAGAAAGAAAAAAAAAGGAAATTTAGAATGTTATTTTTATTTTTATTGCATTAAGTATACTCCCACCCAAGTATGCTTACTTTTTTTAAGTCAAAATAATTACCTTCCATCTAAATCTCTACAGTTGACTATATTAGGATATCCTGTTAATAGTTTCTTAACTTTATCTAAATTTCCAGATTTAGAAGCCTCCAAAAGTTCAGCCTCTAAATTTATAAACACTGTTGGTTCTGTAATATATTAAATAAAAATATAAATAACTGCATGAATAAAGAACAAAACTGATTAAAAATAAGCTGAAAATACATAAATAAATTATTTACATATAATAGCCATAACCTCTATTTAAAATATAATTGTTTTAAAACTATACACATAATACTGAAAATTACATTTTACATTTATTAATACAAATTTAGATCAAATGATAACAAATCAAATAGTTTTTTTGTCCTAAACTTATCCAAAGTCACAATCGTGGAAGTGGGAAATGATTTTATTAATATATTTTGCATGAGACAAAAATACAATTTAGTGAAGAGGTCCCATAAAATAAACATAATGTGTTTTAGAAAATGAAAGTTTATTATGTGAAATAAATATTCCACATTTGAGTCACACTAAACAAATTTTCAAATAGATCAAACAAAACAAAAAAAGCAAATCATTAAATTATTAATGCTAATATTTAATATCTATCATATTTACATAATAATTAGTTAACAAATATGATTTTTATATATTACTTAATAATGCTTTTTTCATATTTTCAGTTGTAGCCATATCAATGGCTTTAGATCCTTGTATTGATTTAATATTTGTATCAATGCGAAATTCTTTAAGAAGTAAACAACCATCCACATTATCATTTCTTGCACATAGATGTAAAGCTGAAAATATAAAATTATAAAATTGAAGAATTTATATATTCATGAAATGAAGAAGTAATTTAGGTATTTTTAGGTAATAGTATTCCAATGACAGTGGTTACCGGGAAAATACCAGTTCTATTATTGTACCATCTCAATTGTCATGTTTCATCACAAACTATTAGTACTATGATTGATTTTTTAACTGTCTATTACATAATATATACATATACTATGGCTTGTTTTAACTAAAATATATTATGTTTTGTGTATCATGGCAAAGTAAGATATGCTTTTTAGAAGACACAGCGACAACAGTACAAAATGTGCATTGCAACTTTCCTAAATTCAGTAAACAAGTATTAGTGAAACCACTTTGTTATTTAATTGTAGACTACCGTTTTTAAAAATTGTAAAGATAATTTATTGATAGTCTAAAAAGTTGATATCTTTACAATTTTATAAAGATGAATTTAATATGAACCATTCTACTACTATTGATTGAAACAATGATTTACATGAAGTCTGTACTGAATTAATAACGAATAATTCAATAAAAAAAGGAAGAACAAATTTAAAGCATAAATAATAATGGGAGGATTCTTTTTCAGCAATGGGTTTTTAGTGGATTATGTAATTAACATACTTATGATGTTTTTATGATTATGAATCCAAATAAATCTGCAAATATATTAATTTTAATTGCTAAAAGCCACATTGCGGCAGGTTCTATTATATCAGATAAATGGAATAGATGTGACTCTTTAAAGCAGCAATCCCTGCTACGCATCCCATACTAAAACTGAATTGAACATTATAAAATCCAATATTCTATACGTTTAAAAAGTAAATAAAATAAAATACATGCAATATCTTTTATTTATATTCTTGTTTGTTTTATCTTCTATTTTTAACTTTAATTGTAATACTAGTCTGGCAGATAAGTTAGTACGAACAAGAATTTATAAAATAAAAAAAAAAAATACGCCAACAAAGACCATTTTTTACAGGTCAATATTGCTCAAATTCTATGTTAAATTTCTCTCATATATACTATATGTAGACCGCAAGTAATTTTCAAAAATTATAATTGGCCCTTTCCAGAATCCTAGTGGTGGGAACTATTGTTTAAAGGAATAATCACGCATTTAAACATATGAAGGTAATCATTGATGTTAATTTCTTTGGAAACAACAACATAAAAAAAAATTACTAAATTATTTACTCAAATCTTATCAATATTTTTAAAATCACAAATAGATTTTTATTTTATATTTATGTTTGTACTTATATTTTAGATGGTACGTAGTTTTTTTTTTTTTTTTGTGGTTTTATATTATTTATACTTATTAGTATTTTAACCATGCATCATTATATTAAAAAATAATAATCATTATTACAATTTGTCATATAATTATTAGTTAACAGCATGGACATACACAATGCAAGTATAACACAGACCACAAAGTACAAGAATTAGAATATTCAACTTGGAGTACAATAAAAGAATTGGTATTTTTGGGCAGCCACTACCAACTTTGGAGTATGATAACCAAACAGTACCGCACTTTAATATTATTATATAATTCACCTGTTTGTCCTAATACATCAACAGCATTTACCCGCGCACCAAGACTAATAAATAATTTCATAATATCAGTATGCCCACACTCTGCAGCTGTGTGTAAAGGTGATTGTTCTTCTTTGTTTGGTTCATTTATTTGTGCTCCTTTATGATACAGAAGCTCAATAATTTGCTTACGCTTTGATCCTGATGAAGTTGCTACAGCATGCTAAAATTATACATTATAAAGTGCAATAGAAATAATTTAAAATAAAATAGCTAATAAAATAAAGGAAAATCTATTTTATCTCATTATTTGTCACCGACATATTTAAAATACTGTTATTAGGGAGTAGATGTACTAGGTATATGTATGTTTTATGTTTATTAATGTGTTTCAAATTTTAATCAGTGTTCATAAGTACTTAAAATAAATAATTTCCTAAATTAAAAAAATCATAACAAAATTTGAGCTAATGGTTTTCATGTTCAAAAAAAAAGTTCTTATTGGAATTTCGAAAAGAAAATGTTTAATATAGGCAAATGTGAATATTAAATAAATACAAATAAAATTTAGAAATTTAGTAATTAATATTAAATTATTAATTAAAGGGGTTAAAATAATAAATAAACTATACAATAGTAATATCACATAACTTAATACCTTTTACAATATTTTATGAAAATGTTTTAAAACGTGGTTTAAGGGTTGTGCTCACCAACATCAACACTTTTGTTTATTTGTTTTTAAACAAAGTTTATAATTGATAACTGACTATGATTTATCAGACATCTTATTTAAGGTTGATGAGAATGAAACTTAATAAATTATCAGTTCATAAAAATATCAATAAATATAAATTTTCAATAAACATTTAAATACTACTAAATAATTACTAATAAATAAATTAAATGCAGAACTTAATATTGTAATTAAATTTATTCTTACAAAAGCATTGTCTCCAGTAAAAGGGTGTTTGAATTTAGCAATTTCCGAAGAAACTAGAAGTTTTTTTACTTTTGAAATATCAGCTAAACGGCAAGCTTTCAATAAACAATGGCCTTTGAATTCATCTGTGTGAAAAGAAATAATATACTTATAAAATCATTTCCAAAACTCCAGTATAATGCTTACAAGGTAATCTTTCTTGTATTTCACGCGTGGCTGCTATGTCTATGGCTGTCTTTGAATGGCAATTAAGTATCATTGGATCAGCACCATTGCTTATCAGCAATGAACACACTTCTAAACGCGACTTAGAAGCGGCTTCATGCAAAGGAGTAAACTGCCATAAGTCTGGAGTGTTAACATAAGCACCATTTTTTATAAGCATTTCAGTTACTTCTATATGCCCATATGAACAAGCATTGTGTAACGGAACAAGACCCCTATAGTTAAATAATATAATTTTAATTTAGTTAACATTATAATATATACAGCCAACAGTATTATACATTAATATATTACAAATATTGTCTACCCTTTATCTGTTGCATGCACATCGGCTCCATACTTAAGGAGTAATTTAACACAGTGAATACGATTAAAACCAGCAGCTAAATGTAATGGTGTTGATTTACGTCCACCACTATCATGGCAGTTAACATTAAGAGGTGTCAAAAGAGCTGACAATTTGAGATCATCACCGGAACGACTATATTCAAGAATCTATACACATCATATTATAAGAATTAAAAAAAATAAGAAATAGTAATATTTTTAAGGAATCATACTTTATCTTTTTGCCCCTCTCCTAATAATACTTCACGGACACCAGGAACTCCACTAGCCTTTGCTAAATCAATAGGGGTTTTGTTATCTACATTTTTAATTGTTGGATCAGCTCCATGTTGCAATAATGCTAAAAAATATACATAATAAATATCAACATACAATATATACATATATATATATATATATAATTTATTCTGCATTGAACATTTTTATAAAATTATATTTATATTTTACCTATACATATATTAATTTTTCCTTTGATAGCGGCCTCATGGAGAGGTGTGTAATTCCAAGTATCTCTTACATTAGGATCAGCTCCAGCTTGTAATAGTAAAGCAACCACATCATCATGTCCAAACGAGCAAGCATTATGTAATGGATTGAGCCCACCTTCATCATGAGCTTGAATAGATGCTCCAGCAGCTAACAAAAGTTCAACTATATCACTACGTCCAAATCCTATACATGTAGATTATTAAATACATTTTCATTTGTACATAAGTTAAAATAACAAAATAAATAAATAAATAAAAATAAATAAATAAATAAAAATAAATAAATAAAAATTAATTAATTAATTATACGACAATATGACTGGCGATACCCAAATGCCTATGGATGTTACTCCATACCCTCACCAAACCACTTCTACTATGGCCTACCACAAAAATTAAATGCTTATTTTTTCTTTTTAATCTCTTTTAAGATGGGGACTTTCTTGCCTGTAATAACCAAAAAAAACAATAACTGCTTTTTTTTCATCTCCCAATTTTTCAACACCCAGATAATAAAAATAAAATTCAATTTTTGAATTATAAAAATAAAAATTCAAGTAAGCCCCTCTAAAGGAATTTTTAAGGATTGATTTCTGGGATAAAAAGTAGCCAAAAATGTTCCTCACACAATATTATTTATTATATACACACACAAATCTAGTTTTAATTTTACTATATATATATATATATATATATCCCCTTAGATAAATCCCCTTCAAGAGAAAACTTTCTATCAGCTTTAATGGATTGTTTTATTACAATAGACAATTTAAAATACATTTGAATTAATGATTTATAAAAAGCAAATCCAGGATTCTTTTAATTAGAATATTATTAGAACATACTAGATAGACTAATAAAAACTAAATTGTAGTAACAGTAGTCAATCACTAAAAACATATAAACGTTTAAGACATTAAATTTTATAGTTTGACCCCATTATGATTTACATGTATAAATGTTGCAAGTACTTCATAATTTTATATTCTTACCAAATTCATTGTACACCAATGTCATTACCTATAACAAATTCTACAGCATTTAAAATTAATTGCAAACAGTAGGTACATAAGACTAAGATTTTGCTGGTCTTTGAATTATGAAATTATAATAGATTAAATAATAACAAAACCAAATTATATTTAAGTAGTAATTAAAAGTAATTCATATAACTGAAATTGTTGAATTAATAAAATAAAAATGTACTCTTCTGAAACACTTAAGATAAACATAATAATAAATAACTAATTACCTGCAGCAAAATGTAAGGGGGTACTCTTTCTACCAGATGTATCTCTAGCATTAACTGTCTCAGGATTTAAGTGCTGCTTAACTTTGTTCACATCACCAGATTTGCATGCTTCAAATAATTCTCGTAGTGGATGATCTTGATTAATAGTATATATGAGTGTATGTTCAGTTTCATGTGGTTTAGTACACATCCTGATGGCCCTTTAATTAAAACATGTAATTTAATAGCAAAATTACAAAAAATAATTAAAGAAAAAATATGTAAACGTATAAGTGGTAGGTACCTACCTAACAAGTAATGAAAAAATTTTAAATCTTTAATATTAATGTATAAAATAGAAGCTATTTTGCGTTTGATGACTGATGTTCCAGGTCAGTTCCATCTCTGTATATTATATCTTGACACTCAGGACTCCAATTTATGATTTGTAAGTTATGGCACTCATTCGTTTTACTCATTAGCATAATTATGAGGAAATATACACAACAGAGATTTTGAAAAATTAAAGTAGCTTTATAAAATAATATCAAGTTATAAAAACTCGATAAGCATCCAAGAGGATCACAGCAAAATTCGAATGGTGTAGGGTACAATTCTATTGTACTTATAATATGAGAGAGAGCAATATTTTACTACTATTCGACAACTACTCTCTTTCTCTTCTGTCGCTGAATCCATATTCCATAGTCACGGTGAAGTGGAGTGGAGTAGTCGACTTCTCAGAGTGAAACAGGCGTCAGGTATACGCATTATGCACGCCTCACGCGGGTGGAGTGTGGAGTGTGAATGGTGGGCGGTGGCCCCTCATCGCAAAGACGTGTGATATCGATGGGCCAGTGTGACACGTCGCTGGGGAATCATTGACTATAGGTTTAACTATACGTCTACCGTACGGCCGGCGACACTGAGTAGACATATGATTTTTGCCCACGAAATGTAATATTGTGAATTTGTGATAGATCGATCAATTTTTCCACCGATTGTCTATAGAAGTTGGAAGTGTAGGGGCTGTACCTAAAACGATCAGCCGTCGACCTTTTTTATTTTCTTATCACTTGATCTTGGTAGCGGTTTTCTTCCGAAAATATTAAATTTTCAGTTCTCCACTGAGAATTTATTCCAGTATTATTACATATTCACGGATACTTACTATGGCTGCTTCCACTAGAATATTCTCCAGAATTGCAGGTAAGCCATATACCAAAATTCATCTCAGCGATATATATCTGACGTAATGCCTTTCACACTATGAAATAATTTAGAATATTTACCAATATCTACATACGCGTTTTACTTCCTGGTTTGAATATTTGACCCCTGAGATCTTTTACATATATTTTACAAGTTGATTCAACAATCATATTATGAAATTATTGAATATTATTATAATCTGAGTTTACAGTCCATGCCTACGCCCACTGAATTTATATTCACAACAATGTATTAGCAAAAATCTATTTTAAAACCTAAGACTTTTTTTCAAAATTAGGTATGTATTAGGAATATATGTAATTATTTTTTTCAAGAACGTGACAGGTAATCTAACAGTCAATTATGTTGAATGACAAACCCAACCAAAATCATTTTATAAATCATATGACCAGACTCAATCTGTTCTGATTAATTTACTAATATTGCCTTTTCCAGCTTGATTGAATTACTTCAATATTTCTCCACATTCAGTCTGTCCCGTTCTTGGATATCATTTCCACTTGAAAAATATCTAGTATAAATTAATCCTCGTTTACAGTTAAATGCCTATCTATGAATATTTTTAACACAGACATTACAATATAGCTAATGGTTATCAACAAACTAGCTTAACTATTTTTATTTTATTTTATTAAAAACAATTTTAATTCATTGAAAGCAAATGAAAAATCAAAATTATTACCTATAGTGAATTTATTTAATTTTTAACTCTGTCCTGTCTGAATAATAAATAATTCTTAAGCCCAGCTCTACCCGTTAACTAAATTAAATTATTATATGGCTAGCTAACATAAAAGTTGCTGGGACTCTTTTATTATCTTTAGTATACACTGGTTAAACTATAGTTAAAGTTATTTGTCTCAATATAGGTAAATATTAAGTATATACAGTAGATTCCGCTTAACTTGGTCTCGTTAGGACCTGTTATATTTGTCCACATTAAGCAGTTACCCATTTTAACAAAAATGAGTATTGTTACACATTATAATCAGGACACGACTATTATGTTCATATAAGGCTGTTTCCCACATAAAGCGAAGTCCTTTGTGTTAGTAAATATATAGAAATATATAATATAAAAATATATATTTTTGTATTCAATTTAATAATTACTATTTTTATTTAAATTATTTTATATTAATATACTTTATAATGTATATTCTAGTATGCAATTTAATGGGTGTGCGATCAGCATCAAATACAGTTGATCCCAAGATCTATGCTGAAACTAGAAAAAATTTACTATTGACTAAGGATACAAAAGTAATTTGTCAAGGAATGACTGGTAAACAAGGAACGTTTCATTCAACACAAGCTTTAGAGTATGGTACTCGTATGGTTGGTGGTGTCTCGCCTGGTAAGGGAGGGAAAACCCATTTAGATTTGCCAATTTTCAACTCTGTTAAAGAAGTAAGTTTCATTATTTGCTAAGTAAATTACATACTAAAGTATTCAGTATGTATACTTTGTTTGTTAATTATATTACAGGCAAGAGAACAAACAGGTGCTGATGCTACAGTTATTTATGTGCCACCGCCAGGAGCAGCAAAAGCAATTATTGAAGCTATTGATGCTGAAGTTCCTTTAATTGTTTGTATAACAGAAGGAATACCTCAACAAGATATGGTACGAGTCAAACATAAATTGATCAGGCAGAACAAATCAAGATTGCTTGGACCAAACTGTCCAGGAATCATTGCTCCAGAACAAGTATGTACAATAATTAATTAAAAACTTATCATTATTCCTTAGATTATTAAATTGTATATAAATCTCTTAGTGTAAAATTGGTATTATGCCTGGTCACATTCATCTGAAAGGATCAATTGGAGTAGTATCACGTTCTGGTACACTTACTTATGAAGCAGTACATCAAACATCTCAAGTATGTCTTGGACAAACATTATGTGTCGGTATTGGTGGTGACCCATTCAATGGTACAGATTTTATTGATTGTTTGGAAGTTTTCCTACATGATCCAAATACGCATGGTATTATTCTAATTGGTGAGATTGGTGGACAACAAGAAGAAATGGCTGCTGAGTATTTAAGTGAACACAATACTGTACGTAATTAAATGCATTTAAAAATAATGTAATTTAAATAGCTTTTTTATTATTTTGTATAGGGTCCAAATGCAAAACCAGTTGTATCTTTTATCGCTGGATTAACAGCCCCACCAGGCCGTCGTATGGGTCATGCTGGAGCTATCATATCTGGTGGAAAAGGTGGCGCTCAAGATAAAATTAACGCGTTAGAGAAGGTAATATTTAGTATTTAACAGTTATTAATATTAAGCTCTTATTATTTTATTTTATATTTTTTAGGCGGGTGTTGTTGTTACCAGGAGCCCAGCTGCTATGGGCCTTGAACTTTCAAAATTAATGAAACAGAAATCATAATTTCTTGTTGGATGTTAGTTTGGTGTTTTATTTAAAATTATGGCAATTCAGACTTAATATGTATACTCTGTCATTGTTTAGATGAAATTTGCTTTGTTAATAGAAATTGAGTATGAACATGTCTCCTATTGAAAATTTCTATATTTAACTATTCAAAACAAAATGGAATCTGTATTTCATCATTAAATTGCTTCCTTCAGTATTGTATTCGAAAATAAGTTAAAATTTTGCACTAAAAAATAAAACAAAATTGCACTGTGAAATTATATTAATTTATTTTATTATAATTTAAATGTAAAACTGTTGAATTTATCAGTTTTTGTTTTATATGTTCTGTGTTGAAAATGTTATAATATAATATTGTTGTTGTTATAACTTTTTCTTTATAAAAATCTTTTTAAATAAGTTAATTTTTCCTAAAATTCCTAAACAATATTATTTTGCATTCAAATTGCCTCTTTAATAATGTATAAAATAAACTAATAGACAAATTAAATAATATGTGTCTATTATGAACAACAAAATAATTGAAGGGTTGCAGGAAAAAAACAACAATAGTTAATATTTCCAAACGATCACTTTTCTACATTTCCACTCGGATTATATTATGATCTTTCTTTGCAGTCTTAGATATTTTTGAAACTACTGTAAAGCACAGATATTTTTTCCCTAATTCAATTCATACATCACTTTGTTTAGGAACAAGCCAGAAAATGATGACTATTTTGTATTTTACCTCTTACTCATAATTCATAAATTTGCTCATTTTGACGATCAATTAACAATGATTGTTTTTCTCCACAGCCCTTCAATTGTTCATTAACCTAGTCATACGTTAAATAATATTAAATTAAAATTAGTATTAAGTATCAATTATTAATAGCAAATAGTGGAGGATAGATGCATAATTTATTTTTAATTGTTAAACTTAAAATAAAATATTACCTATTATTATATATTAACTTATTAATTTTAGAAGATAGTATAATGCAATGATAAAATAAACTAATTTTAGGTCGTAATATGATAAAGTTTAAATATTTATTTTAATAATTGAAGTTTGACTTGAATACATTAATTCCTTTATTATGTAAATTTAATTGTTTGTGACATGATATAAACAACATTGTGTGATTGAAAAATACAAGTTAGTTTGTGTCAGTGAAATATGCCACACATTTACCCGTATTTTCAATAACAATATTTAAACTTATATATTTTATTAAATACCAATGTCTATACTAAAAACTGAACAATGTTGCATGTCTATGTGAATGACAAAAAAATTACAATATACTATATAATTATTTATATAAAATAATTAAAATCAAGTACACAATATCATCTGCTGATTGAAAAAGGTCATATTTCGATTTTAAATACATATATATTTAAGGTCTTGAACATCACCCACGAAAAAAGGTTCTACCTCAAAATTAGAATAGGAGTTTGAAAAAGTAAGGTCTAAGATAATACTATGTTAAATTGTGGGAAAAAGTGAGATACGACCACGGTTGTACAAAAAATGGTTGTTTAATGGACTATGATAGAGTGGAGCCTGAATATTCATTATCGAAAACTACCTTACAATGCTGGTTGAATTATTCAATATGAGCTGGTTATCTTTATTCTATATTATTTTTCTGTACAACTAAACCTACAGATAATATTACATTTAATTAATCTAATTTCATAGCTAACTATTAAAGTACAAAACAACCAAATTAGTTAACTTTTTTTACATCAATATTTTTCATATATTATGTGAGCGTATCCTCATTGGAATTGCTCTTTCAGTATTATCCTTACAAAAAATATTTAATGAAAAAACGAAGAATGTTGGCAAAAAATTATAAATTAGTCATTATTTGAGGATAGATATAAATTGTTTTACCGAACTATTAAATTCACGGCTATGGATTCCAATCTATAGCCATGGATTTATATAAATTTAAACCTTAAATTGTTATTAAATTATTAACACCATCAATTAAATATACTTAATTAATATTAACACAAAAAATAGTTGGATTCATTAAGCTACTCAACTATTGGTCAGTGGCTAAAAAAAATGTAATCTTACATTAAATTTTGATTGAATATAAAATTTGACAATGAAAAATTTGTGCTGAATCCCACTAAACTCAATTAGTTAATTAATTACATTACTCAAAATGTAAATTGCAATACATTACCAGTTGGATAGACAAAATATCATTAAATTAGGGTGATGTTATTACTTGAGCACTTTCATTAACAGAAATTTAATGATTATTTTGTGGCAATTCCTTTTCAAGTAGGAAAAAAAATTATTAACTAGTAATTAAATACAAATATAACGAAATAAGAGTATAAACACGGATTTTTCAAATATAATTTAGTGAAGCATTGACTTAAACATTTAATTTGTTGTTGGTTACGCATGTATATTTTTTTGTGTAGATTTATTATCTATTACGCTTCAAAAGTTTACAAAAAATCATGTATAGATATAATACAAAAAAAAAAAAAAAACAACTAACAATGTTATGCTAGAGTTTTATATATATATAAATTATAATTAATTCAAAAGCTCAATTATACAAGTCTAAATTAAAAAGATATATTTTCTGTTAAGACATAACAAAAAAAAATGTTTTTAAATATTATTCCATTTCACAGGTTTTAATTATTTGTAATGTATTTAATCATCTGTGTAATCAAAAGGTTCTGGAGCATCAGGTTCTCTTTCGTCTTCTGGTCTAGGGCCACAAGCTGCAACTGGTTCAACTAACTGTTCATTTTCCACACCGTTTTTAGTAAAGCGTGTCATAATAATACCACCTATAGAAACATCTTTAAGGGGTTGATATGAAGCGTTTTCTACCAACTGTAAGTGTTTTAATTGCTGTTTCATTACTCTAGCAGGATTATTTAAAATTTCAAAATTTGGTTCTGGCTTTTGTTCTTCTTTTTTTTCATCCTTCTTCTTACTAGTTGATGCTTCTTTTTCATCGATTTCCATTTTTTCACTAGTGGATGGTTCAGCAGCTTTCACAGTACTTCCACCTTCACGACGTTTTGCTCTAGCGGCTATACTCAATACAGCAGTAGTAACCTTCTCCCTTTCTTCTCGTTTCTTTTCTTCCATAGGTGCAGGATACGCGTATAATGATGGTTTTGCATTACTTTTTAACTCTAGAAGAGGCATTTTAAGTTGTGCATTTAATGCAATGATACATGTAGGCGTAAAAGCAAGAGCCAAGCAATGGGCAAGAGGAAACCAGTACCAATATTGTGTGAACAACAATAGACCAACAACCGCTAACATATTAGTATGGCCAGTTCTTGATTCCAAGGAAATTGATACATTACGACCACCACCATCAATGATACCTTGGGCCAGAATAGCTCCAAACTTGGCCATTACATCTTCATGCTTATCAGTAATTACTTTAGCGTACAGTGTACGGAATTCTTTGACTTTAGGACAAGTGCTTTCTGTTTGTTGAATAAGTATCATAGCAGAAGCAATTAATGCACCTTGACGTACATAATTTACAGGGTCATTAGTCATTGGTTCCAATAAGTTAATGGCTTCTTTGAGTCCAGTTCCAGCACAAGCAATACCGAGAGCCATAGCTGCACCGTATCTAACATGAGGGTTATAACTCTCAGCAAGTAAACTGACAACTTGAGGACATTGTTCTGGTGTTCTAAACAATAAAAATCCTAAACCTGTAACGGCTGCACGGCGTACATCATCATTTACATCAGAAACAGCTACATGTAATAATTTTCTAATGGCAGTGTTGCTTCCAGTTCCACAGTAAGCCATAGATATTGTGTACATAGCAGAACGACGCAATATTGGATCTTTGTCTTGTAATAAAGAAGTAATTAACGGGTCAGCTTCTTCTAATCGGCCATACATGACAAACGATATACCAACAGCCAAACCTCTCAAAATTTTTTCATGCTGTGTTACCTGTGCATACTCCACCATATCTTGAAGAGCGCCACCTCTCTTTGATCCCAACATAACTAAGCCCATAGCTAATCCTGCAGCTTCTCCAGTCACAGCATCGTCTTGATACATGTTAAATTTCAATTGTTCATATATGTCCTCGCGACTTGTTCCCATCGCAGAAAGACCAATTCCCAAGCATCCTCCATGTTTCACAATCTATAATGAATAATTTATTAGTTATGCCAGTTTTAAATATTTAATAATGTTAATAATTTACTTCATTATGAGCATCTTTTAGTTGTCCAAGCAGATAGTCGTTGATAGCAGCACCATGATTAGCATGAATCAAACCTAATGCAAAAAGACCACCACCTTCGCTGTATCCTGAACTGCTTGGTGAACCGTTTTCTCTTGGTGGTAAATAACTACGCATTAGTTCAAGAGCATCTGTTTCATGGCCTCTATGAATGACACCAAGGGAAGCAGTAGCAGATAATTTGGCCCAATTTGTAGCTCTAGCTAACCATTCAAGATTATCTCTGAAAAAATGATTTAATATTTATGTAAAAAATGTAGATAGGTAAACAAAAGTAATAAAAAAAATAATAATTTGTCAACTTAATTATGTCAATTTTTTGCAAAAAAGAGAAAACCAAGATCAGTGACAGATTCTCAGAACTCAAGTGAAAGCCTATTTATGGAATATTTAAAATTAAAGAGAGAACTACGGTAAATAAAAGTGAAAGACATTTGGCTGTATTAAATTGCAGTCCTAACTTGAAAATTCAAGATTTAAACCTATTAAATTTATTTTGAAGGGTACAGTAATTAACTCAAATAGGTACCTAATATTAGAAGAGACTATAAGATTACTATATTTTGTGTGTAAAAGCAAATAATTATATAATAATAGTGTGCGTGAAAAAAATCAACTAATTTACCTTAAGAATTGATCACTGGTAGTCCCACTATGCATAAAACCATTAGCGATTACTGTAGCTGTGTGGCATACACTTGCACGAATTGCTTCTTTTGTATTTTTCAAAACCAGCATATCTGTATGATTACTTCTAATTAAAAACTGCAAATGTAGCTCTATGCTGACTTCTCCGCTCAATACTTTAGTTAACTTTTGAATTACTTCTTGACGATGCTTATCATCAGGACCAAGAGATTCAAAGGAACGTTCTTCCACAACAGGTTGAATAGCAGCGGCATCGGTTGAAGCAACAGCTATAGGTGGAGTAACATTTTCTTTATCTGTACTACTTTGAGCTACAGGAATTGCTTTAATGACATGTGTAGCTGAGGGTATAGGGGCTGTTTGTCTTAATGATTCAAGAACACTGGATAAAAATTGTTGTGTAGCTGATTCATACAAATCAAATGCTATTTGGTATGCCATTAAACAATTTTTTTCATCATTATTTTGAATGAGACCTTCTAAAAGTTGTGCAACATTATTGGGATCATCCAAAAAAATGAAACACTGGCTCATGTTTACATAATCTGGTACTTCTAAGTTTTGGTATAAACTAATAAGACTACGTAATACTGTACTACGGAAACTACGATTTTCAATGGTACTCATCGCTACTTGGAAAGCATATGATAACATTTCATTTACATTGTCAGACGACTCAATGGACTTAGCAAATACATCCATCCGTCTTGTTTCTAAAGCTAAACCCAATGCCTGTTTATACTGTTTATCATCCAAACATCTTTGAAACATACGATTGACGATTGCTTCCAAACGCACATCCATAATAGGCGGTGAACTTGGGTTTTCCGCTGCTTCCACACGCAATCTTGTGTAGTGATCAATACATTTAGCAATGATAGTTTCCACATATTCGTTACGTGCGTTTACGTCAAATAGATCACTGGCACCCAACGCGTATTGTAAAGAGTCTGCAAATGATCCAAGATGATAATATACTTTGCTGGCAACTAGAGCTGCCAGACTTTGTTGTGCGAATGTTTTGTCTTCGTGGAGAAATTCGATTTTTTGAATGGCTTCAGATATTTCAGGCCAGAATTCGTCTACAATTGAATCTAATTTACGGAGAGCGAAGACTTTCAATTCAGATGCTGGCTCGTCCAGCAACGAAATCACGCCCGCTGCTGACGTTATATTCATATTGTACACTTGCAATAAAATCAAAACGAATAATTTCAGAACTTTAAATTACTTAAAATTTTAAAGAAAAATGTATAACAATAACATCAACTAAAGAGCACACGACTGGTTATGTTATAAAGAGCACATAGGTAATGACTATTATTTACAACAATATAAAATACAAGTCATGTTCTTCGATATCCAAAGAACTATCAAACATTTATAAGAGCCTCCTTGACTGTATAAATAATATTATTATCAACGTTTATACTCAATACGCTGGGATAGATAAGAATAAAGTACATATTTAGTATAACTCTTATCTATTTCAGTGACTCAATATAATTGGACTTGTTCGAAAATGATAAGGACAAATAATGATACGGATAAATAATAATCCACCTTGCTCACGGTCCTATATTATTGGAGATCTTAGATCATAATATTATACAATGATTGTACATGATCAAGTTAGGAACAGCACACGTTTTACCAAGGTAAAGGATAGGGAGTTGCCTATAACTAAGCACTTTCCTTGGTAAATAATCAAGGTGTATTTATAGATAATATTATCTAAAAACCTTGATAATAGCCATAAAATATTTTTTATTCCCATATATATTTTAAATTTGTAATATTTGAACTACATTTAACTACATTTAATTGTAATATTGCTTTACGAATGGAAGAAATTAATGGAAAATAAACCCTGATTTGTTACGCAAAACCACGGGCGGTTATTTATTTCGCGTACCCTATGTGCAGCATGTTAATATGCGTCCGGTGTAGATTTCCAGCAAGGCAACAAGCAATAACGGTTCTTATCATTTGCGAACAATTGCTGTTCATCCACAGATATATAAAACAACCGCAGACATATAAATAACCACAGATTATATAATCTGTGATTTAACTGAAAATAAAACTGTAATAGGTACCAAATTATCAATGTGATCTTTTTTTTTGACTCCGTTTAATAGAGAGTTGCTGGATCCATCAACCGTAAGTTTAACTATTAATTGTAATCCATAAGTTTTACTTTCAAGTAATTTAATATGTTGAGGTAGTTATTTGACTGTATTTGTCTACACAATTTTGGTTAATTTTGTTTAAATAACAATCACAACATGAACAAAAGAAAATATCCATATGATATTGACATGTGTCCACAACTTAAAATACATGTTGGTGATAAACAGATCGCCAATGGGGTTTTGGGCCAGTCGAAAATGTCTGAAATATACGGTAACTATCAAGTATAAAAATTTCTTAGTACACATATTAAGTCAGTGTCAACAATGTAAGGTGTTTTTTTTTTAGAAAAGACAAAACAGTTTTTGTTCCAAGGAGCTGCAAGTCAAGCACCTTTTGAAGAAATGGTTCAGTCTGTTATAATTAATGAAACTTTATGTGACAGTAAACCATCAAAACAATTACAATTAACTTTTGATGGTAAACTAATGTTCAAACCTGATGTTCTAGTCAAAGTACATAAATTATTTATTTTTAATAAAGAATGGCTAATGAATGCAATCTAGCTCCCAAGCGATTTTTTCAAATTTTTTTTTTCAAAATGTGTGTTTTTGCATGTTTAATTTGATGGTACCTTCAAAAAAAGTCGCTCAAACTTCATTTGAATTTTATAGGTCATAATACTTTAAAATGTTTAATTTTTCTAAGATTTGTGTTTTTGAGTATAAAGTGCCAAAAATGTATATTTTTAGACTTTTTTCATTTGATGTGTAATAACAAAGAAGTTTTTGGTGAAATCAGATCTAATATTTTTTGGTTTGGAAGAAATAGTGGACAAATTTATCTTTTTCTAATTGATACATAAACATCATTAAAAAAAATACATCTAATTTATTTAACATTATTTTTTTTCTTTTACTTACTGAAGCCAAAATAAAAAAACCCAATGGGGGCAAAACTGATTTGTATGATGAAATTAATACAACAATTGTAACGTTAAATTAGTGCCAAAGAAACAGCCCATTGGCGTATTCACTAAAATAGATCATAAATATCAAAAGAATAGTATTTTTGATTTCACCAAAAATTTCTTTATGTTATTACACAACAATCAAAAAAAAAAGTCCAAAAAATTAAATTTGAGCTACTTTAATATGCAAATTATTGAAATAACATTATAATTAGGTTTTACAAGGTTTATTAACAATAACATAAAAAGTAAGTATGATAGGTGAATTCTAATTCCACCTAAATATTAAGCATATAATTCCTATCATTTATAAAAAAAATTCCAAAAATATAAATTTTTGTTATTTTAAACTCTAAAACATGATTTTTAGAAAAATCGAGCATTTTAAAGTTTTTTGACCATAACTTCCAAATGATGTGAGAACGACATTTTTTAAAAATACCATCAAGTTTACACTCAAAAATCACATATTGTGTGAAAAAAATTTAAAAAAATTGCTTGTAAGCTAAACTGCATTTATGCCAAGAATGATTTTTATTGGTGATTTTCAAAATTGAACCGAACCAAATCTACACATTTTTGTTTGATTCCAAACCGAACATTAAAAAAGTCAAAATATTCTAAATTATGATGTATAATTATTGTAAAACGTCCAATCTGTTTCATTATCTAGGGTTTTTCGTAACAAGGCCACCCTACTTTACCACGCGCAGTCAACCATGTTGGTTAATAAGCATGAAATGGTTTTTGACCCAAATTATATGTTATTTCGGTTTAGTTTGGTTCAAAAATCAAATAGTTTGTAACATCTCTAGTTTTTATTTATTTATTTTTTTTTTATATAGAACTTAAATGTATGTAATGAAATTCAACAAAAATGTAGCTATTGTTCTAAAATTGAAAAATTGGATTTTTGTGACATATGTAAAGATATATTTTGCAACATGTGTTCGTTGTAAGTATGAAAAATTAAAATTTACATAAATCATATTTGAGTATATTAATTGGTGATTAGTGATTATACTTTCTTTTATGCCTACATATTTCTTTATTTCTTTATTTCTTTCTCATATTTCCTTATTCTAATAAAATATATTTTTTTTTGTAGATGCAGTGATAAAGCAAACAGAATATGTTTAACTTGTTATAAGTAAAACAATTTAAATTTTAATAAATACTGTTTATTTATGTTTTAATTTGTATTATTATGATAAATATTTTGTTGATTTATACATTTTGTAAAGAAATGTTTAATGTGATGTGGAAAAGCAATATTTATTTAAATAAATGATTCAATATTCAAATTTGTGATATTGCAGTTAAATATAGGTAATAAAATGTAGTCTGGAGTATTATTAGTTGTATTTATATTTTGATTTTAAAAAAACCTGCCTATATCTTTTATTATAGAATTAATCCATTTATAAAATAGTTAGTTATTTAAAAGAAATGTTTGAATATTGTAGTTTAATTATTTGATATTTGTATATTATTATTGTAATTATTGGACTTAAATATAAAATATAATTTTTCAAAAATAAAGATTATTATTTAAAAATTGAATTGGGTTAATTGTTTTATTATAACAGTCGTGTTTTTGCAATATTATGCTACAAATAAACTATTATCAAATCAATAGTACTTACTGTTCCTTAACATATTAGACATAGGCGTCAAAGTATTAAAGTTATATTATAACATAATATTATTATGATTAATGATAATTTAAAAACACACACCAAGATACCTTATTTTTTTAATACATGTTTTAGATATTTATTGTTTATAAATAGGTCAGTTTATAGTTTCAAGAGCAAGGGTTAACCCTTCAAGTAGGTAACTAATCAGTCCGTTTAATAACTTTAGTTCATCTCTATAAAAAAAAAAATATATCATTTTATTTATAAACAAAACGTGCTTGCACTTAAATGATTATGGTACATATAAAATTATTAGCAAAATAGCAATTTACAATAAGTGAAAGCTTAAGAACTATTTACAACTGAATTTATACACCTCTGTAAAAGAGCGGTCCTCATTAACTAATCTAAGCATTCTTGTAATTGGTTCATTGGACATATAGTTGACAGAACAGTGAGAAATGTGGAAATGAGTTCTATGGCGAATAAGAAATGAAGGCATTTTAAAATTTACAAGAGAATCAATAGCGAAAAATATGAGATTTGTGAGGAAAAAAATATGAGAGGAACAATAGTCAACAGAAGAATATAATATAAGTTGAGTTATGACAGGTGCATAATTATAGTGAGTGCAAGACATTTTTAAATAGTAACTAACATAATTGAGGTTTGGACGCTTTCAAGTTGACTATAAAAATCAACTCAATAAGGATCCCAAACTATAGAAGCATTCAAGAATAGGTGTTACAAGTGCACAGTATAGGGATTTGAGTGAGTTGGCAAACATAAATTTACTTGAAATTCTAATAAAACCTAGTAATTAATATTTTTCTCTAACGAATATCTATTGAAGATGTGAGTGTTTAATGTGCAGGTTTTGCATTGGATTTCTGTATATTTAATTGTTAATACAGCAAAAATGTAGTTTTTTATTTCCAATAACAGTTAATCCCTGTTGATCATAATATAAACTTGATTTTGATGCTTAAATAAATATAATAAGTTTGGCAAATGGTTTAACCAACTTATTTTGCAATTTTGTTTACAAATTAATTCTTTTGGCATTTTAAATCATTCAAAAATATAAGTAGGTATATAATAGCCAAATTAGATTTTTAAACAATTGTTGTCATAGTATGCAGTAGGTACATGTACCTAACCTATTGTATAACTAAAATTGTATTTTATTATACTGCAGGTTTTAAAAAAAAAAATCAAAAATAATATCTAATTACTAACGATAAGAACTGAAAGAATCATTATCATCATTATTACATACCAATGAAAAATAATTCTGTGCAAAGTTTTATTGATTAATTAAATAGATACTTAGGTATTGTATTAATTTGTAACTGAAAAATAATTACAATTAGCAAAAATTAGTACCTACCTACATAAGAGTTGAGATGCCCTGATTTTTGGAATTTCTTATCAAAATTTGAACTTTAAACGGGTATAAATAAAAAATTGTACATAGCCTTAAATTGTTTTAATTCTGAACTGAGCGAGTGATATAAGTACTATGATTTATTTTGGACTTTTAAATGTTTTAACATCTATGTGAGTAATTTTTAGATTCTGAGTGAAGTGATGAATTATTGGTTTTACAATGTTTAATTTTTTTTTCATTTTAACTGTAGTTGGAGATAGGTACTTAGAAAAAGTCATTTTATTGAAATTTCCATTAATATTCGTGATTAAGAAGAAAAACTGGTTCTTTAGGTTAAAAAATATTAAAAGATTATAAATAAGGTTGTCATTTTTTTTTTTTTTTTTTTTTTTTTTTTTTTTTTTTTTTTGTTATTAAGTTTTTATTACCTACCTACCTATTTTAATCTTTTAATCATTTTTTAACAAATGTTTTCGTGAAAATGTAAATTGTTGAAAAAGTAATACTGTTGACCAAGCTCCACTCAGTATCATTTTTGGTTAGCAATGATTAATCGTTGTGTACAAATATAAATTAATTTCTCCTTTATGTATCCTACGTTCCCAACTTCTAATCTACAACAGTGGCCTACCCTTGGTGCGAGAATACCCGTGCCCTTTTTTTTTTTGTAATTCAGTTAAAAATAAATATATATACTTACTTGAAATTTCCAACGAATATTTATTTTTTATTATCCATTTCCAAACCTAGTCAAATTTTTAAAATATTTTTAATTTCAAATTTCTAGAAATTGTGAGCTATAAATAGGCATTAATTATTAAACATTTTTGTTATTAGTTTTTAATTGGTTTTATGGGGATAGTATTATTTTTATAACTGAAGATCAGATTTAATTGATATTGTAGCTATTTTTTGAAATAAAGATAAAAATCAGATCTGATTAAATATGTAGCCGACATAAACTAAAAATATTCTGCCTGTTTAATTTTGTAATGAAATTTTTTTTTCAATTTCCCCATGTTTTTAAATCGTAGGCGTTTATCGTTCGTCTGAAATTTTCTAGAAGCGTGGAGAGCCCAGCGAGCGATAAGCGTCTATATATATATATATATATTATGGTAATCAAATACAATGTAGTAGTACAGCGATTCGTGTGCGTTTAGCTGTTGGTACCATAGTACTTATTTCTTTGATTATATTTTTGTGTGTTTTAAAAGCAATTAAACCAGGTCTTTAGTTATGAACGAAAAAAGTCCTTATTAGTTCATCTATTCTAATACAGATAAGCAATTATTATTTGAAGTTTGAAGACATGGACCTAAAACAATTTTTAAAAAAATTAACAAAAAGAAAAACCAATTTTTTAATCTCTAACCAGCAAAATGGTTAAATAAAATAATATAAGTCTAAAGTTGTAGCTTAGTATAGTTTGGTCTGAACTTATAACATTTTACAGTGCATAATATATATATAAGCAAAATTAAATTACATTTATTAGGATACTTAAGCCAAATGATAAATATAAAAAAAAATTTAGAAATTTTAAATAGAAATTTTTTTTTAATCAGTATATTATCCAGTTAATATTAGATCAAGCCATGGCCAAACTGGCCTGAACTGTAGTTTTGTCAATGCATATAATATGTACCTAGTAATATTTTTTTTGTTAGATATTAAATTAAATTTTGAAAAAGTAATTGACAAATTTTTCATGGAATCAAATTTACTATTCTAAATTGTTTCAGTAAATAGACCTAGACCATTTGACATACGAAACAGAAGGACCAAAGTAAATATTCTTTTGATCATTCAAACGAGATAGTTCCTCTCGGTATACTGTAAAACCATTTTTTATACACAATTTGCTCTTAAATAAATAATGTATACATAGTTATTTATGCTAATTGCTACATTTTTAAATTAAACTCGACAAATAATAAAACTAGGTAGGTGCCTAATTTAGACTATTTTCAGCCCCTTTGTGTTATGACTCATGAAAGCTGTTACCTGAGGCTTTAGGCTGTTATAATATCGTTTCTTTTTAAAGTAGTGCAATATAACTTTTTGAGAAACATTACCGCCATCTAGCATTCAATAATTATTGATTGCTCTTTCTTTGAAAAAGATCACTCTTTCAATTTCTGTGGTAAAAGCAACTCAAATTACATGAAGCCATGACACTTATTTCTTATCAAAACAGTCCCCTAGGCCTAGCTTTGAAATCCCAACTTCACGCACGTTAAAATACGAGTGTGAAGTTATGTAGGGGACCAAAGCCAAAGGATTGTTTTGATGAAGTGTCACGGACCAACAGTGTCATGTACATTGTTAATCGAATTGGCTATACCACGGAAAAAGCCCAGACATCACCAAGAAAGCCCTATATAAGTCAATAACTTATAAGTTTCATATACCTGATTGCTTAACATTTCTGTGTTAAGTTATATTTGTCAAAGCTAAGTAAAATATGTTTGATTTAAAACAATTATTATAGTCACCAAATCGTGTGTGTTGAATAGTTCTGGGTATTTTTATAGAATAATAGGAAATATATATAATTTTATGAGACAAATCCCTGCTATCTAGAGTTCTTGGTTTACACAACATTACTCTTTACTTTGTGTTGTATAGATAATTCGAATTATATGTCACTCATTTCTTATTAAATCACTTGGTTTCAATTTCTCACTTGGTATATCGCGTACCGGTCTCATAACTTCACACCACAGATTCACACTCGTTTCTTAATCGTTGTTATTATCTACGGTGCCAACTGCTGGATCATATGATCTAATATACCACGTTTTAAGTTGCCAGCGGCATATTTGGCCTGATAACAGAATGTTGTGAATTTAGGATATAATCAAAAATTTTAAATTATTAACCAAATAATTATTAAAATTCAATTATAATTTATAAATAATAGTTAATAATTATTAGGTAAATTATTGTATTAAATTAAACTGTTTATTATTTATTTATATCTTAGAGATCTGACTTTTTACATTGAATAATTATTTTCTGTTTTGCGCTTGAAATCATCTAAAATATGTTTTCGTCTATTCGTCTACTTAATAAATCTACTCCAGGTAGTGCTGAATGTTTAATATACTTGGTTTGTGATGTCATTGACTAGTCCATTGTATTTTGTGTTTCAGATTTACCTTGTCGATTTGTATCTTCTCAAGTGAAAACGGCCGTAGTTATGTTGAACATGGGGGGACCACAACATGTTGACCAAGTTCATGGCTACTTGAATCGAATTATGACTGATCGAGACATGATGCAGTTACCTTTTCAAAAGTGAGCCTAAACAAATGTTAAAATAATTTTTTAATCGGTAATCATAATTTACCAATACATATTTTAATTTCAGTACACTGGGACCGTACATTGCCAGAAGACGAACATCTGAAGTACAGAAAAAATATGCTGAAATAGGTGGTGGATCACCAATATTGAAATGGACTAATATTCAAGTAAGATAGTTATTGAAAAATAAATCAATCTGTATAATTTATATAAGATGGTTTTAGGGGAAATTGATGTGTGACAGGTTGGATAAAATATCTCCTAGTACTGCTCCACATAAACCTTATGTGACTTTTAGATATGTGGACCCACTAACTGAAAGTACTTTTGAACAAATAGAAAAGTATGTACCTGTTGATCATTGTATAATTTATTTTATTTTATATATATATATACGAGCTGTCCCAACTGGCTTTGCCCAAACATTAAAAAAGTTTCTAAATAAAGTTAATAGATAAATTATTATTATATGCTATTACCATAGATATCCACACAGCATAGGGATTATACTATGAAAAATAAATAACAATGTTTTTTTTTGAGTTATCAAGGTAACTCATATATTAACAATAATGTTTAGATTTTTATACTAAAGATACATAAAATACAAATTTTAAGAAAAGTTATTAAAATTAATAAGCACCGATAAGGATAAGCATTAAATTAGGGGCAGATTTCAATAATTATTAACATTCTCTGGACAACATGGAACAATTTCCCAAAGTTTCATGGTAATTGAATGAATAGTGTAATAATGCATAAAAAATCAACATACATACATTCGTTTATATATATATATATATACATTTGTATTAGTGATTTTTATATGAATGTTAAAATAATCATCAAATTGTTTAGAAAAGTTTGATTTCCAAATTTAAATTCCCTAAATTAAATGGCAGATACTTTATATCTTCTTTATGTTGTAAAATCTAAATTGTGTTTTTTGTGATTGGTTAGAATTATATATGTTTATAGGATTTATATTGACTACAAGGTAAATGATTCATAAAAATAAAATACAAACAATTAATATGAAGGTTCACGTTCATTTGAAAAATAAATAAATTATAATGTAAATTAATTCAATGTTTTGGTAAATATTTCAAATACTGACATTTAAATTTCTAGGGACGGTGCTAAAAGAATAGTGCTGTTTTCTCAATATCCACAATATAGCTGTGCTACCAGTGGATCAAGTTTTAATGCTATCTATTCATATTTTCAAAAAAAGTAAACAATTCAATATTTTTGATGCTGTGGCATTGTATTAAAATATATGTTGTTTTTTTATTTTTACAGACAATTTCCAAAAGATACTAAAATGAGTATGATTGATCGATGGGCCACACATCCATTATTAATCAAAGCAATAGGTTCAAGAATTTCAGATGAAATAAACAAATTCCCTGAGAGTGATAGAGACGATATCATTATATTATTTTCCGCACATTCTTTACCTTTAAAGGTAATTTATATTAAGAGTACTCAGTATAATTTGTTAATATTTATCTTTAACAACTTGCAGAAATTACTGGGGGCTGGTCGTATGATTTCAATATTTTCACTTGGCTATTAATATTTTAATGTATATAACAAATTAAACATCTGATAACCAATTTACTTATTTTCACTAAATCAATTCTTAGAGGGGTGTTTTCCTAGGCGTGACTGGTCTCCACAACTGTGGACGACGACCTGTCACAGCAGTCTTACTAGTTTCTTAGGCACAACACTGATAAACCTTAACTGTATTCAGTATCTGTGTACTACTCGTACCATGAAGATGTTTTTTTTTTTGTGTTTTGAGTTTGATATAATAAGTGTTCTAAAAAACAATAAAATTATTTTACTTTTAATTGAGGAAAAGGACTAATATGAATTAATTAAATATCAAAATCAAATAATATTAAAAATAAAAAATAAAGAGACATGTGTCTAACTACTTCAATGAGGAATTCTTCTGCATATGAAAATTTTGTTATTTTGTCGCATATGACAGTCGGGATACACTGCTCTCAGAACAGTACTATCGCCCCATAAGAAACTAGTTTATAAGGATTATTTATTAATAGTGTGATCGGTCACGCTTAAGAAACTACCTTATATAACAGATTTAAAGTACCAGAATAAAAAATAAACGGTATCCTACTTTAGACGTCCTAGGATAATGGGGATGGAAGCAGCACTATTATAGATAATTTAATGTATACTGTTGAGTTCAGTAGATAGTGATGCTTTGTCAACAATATATATGTCATTTTATAGTAAAATAATTAAATAGGTTTTATATATTTTCTTTGTTTCATGTTGTATAAATTTCCTTAGTATCCTATATTTTTCCTGTTTTATCCCAGTTTTTTACATTTGCTGGGAAAAACGATCTGTTTAAAGTACCTCTCCAGTGAAATTTCCTTCAGAAACATTGCTATCATTAAAAGTTGGAGCAAAATTGCTGGTAGAAAAGTTGTCTACAGAAAAAAAAATTTTAAGATTATATTTCGTAAATTGTCTGGTTGTTTTTCGGTTTTTGATGAGAAAACTCTTGAGAAAATCGAAAAATTAACTCCCAAAAATATCTCCCCACACCGATTTCTTTTCAGAAAAGTTGCTCACAGATAAACATATTTGTAAAACTCTCCACTTAGAATCTAAAATAAAGGGTATCTTATTTTAAAAATAAAAAATATATTTACCTGCAGTAATTTTAATAAATTAATATGTGAATTTAGATTACAGTGCAGTTATATAGAAGAGGAAAAGCCACCCATTGGTAGTAATCCTAACTAAATTGAAATATACTTTATTTATCCATTTTAAATGTTCTTTAATGTTTTAAGTGTTATTTAAAATTGTAATTAAAAATTATTTTTTTCTTTAGTACACAAGAAGGAAATAAATAAATTAATGTGTATTATTAGTAGATACCAATATTACTTACTTTTAATAATAAGCTGTTATACAATGTAATAATCAATAACCTATAATTACATTAACAATTTACTCATTGATAAAATGATACTTGGATGTTTATCTTTTAACATATAATTTAGTTATTTATACTAGGCTGTTAATCGAGGTGACGCATATCCTTCTGAAGTGAGCTCAACGGTGCACGCAGTGATGGAAGAACTAGGTTATGCTTATCCTTATGCTTTAGTTTGGCAGTCTAAAGTAGGCCCATTACCTTGGTTGGGACCATTCACTGATGATGCATTAAAAGGTATTACTATAATAAGTTGTTTAGTTTAATTTGAACAGACATAAAATAATGGACCACACATGTTAGAATTAATTAAGAGATATTAAACAAAACAATTTTTTTCTTTGTAATATTTTACTATCATGCGATAGTTATAACATGCTTGCAGTATTTTATATTTAATACATTCTTAAATATGTTTATGCATTTGAATTATACAATTACTTGTAAATACCTAATATGTAAACATTTGTTTTTCACTTTAGGATATGTAAAGCAAGGGAAAAAGAATTTTGTGTTGGTACCTATTGCATTTGTTAATGAACACATCGAGACATTACATGAACTTGATATAGAATACTGTAAAGAACTCGGAGAAGAAGTAAGACATTTTATTTAATAGTATAACAATATCAAACAATTTTTTTTTTTTTTAGTTGGGTATTAAAAATATTCGTAGAGCTGCTGCACCGAATGATCATCCTTTGTTCATCGATGCAATTTCTGATTTAGTATTAAACCATCTTCAATCAAACAAACCTGTTAGTCCAAAATTTCTTTTAAGATGTGCACATTGTACAAGCTCTCGATGTCATGAGTCTAAACAATGGTTTTCTAATGTTTGTACGTCAACATAATATAATGTAGTTGGACACATGATCAACAAGATGGTGCACTAGGGTGCATTTCAAATAACTTAATATTAATACGAGGATGTGGGTATAGTATCCAATGAAGTTTACACAATTTTAGAATATTTGTTTTCTAATGTAATTTGTATTTTATAATAATAATTATATAAATTATACAAAATCACTTTTATACAAAGAAATTTTATTTTAAAACTTATTCAAATAGGGACTATACAAATATTAGTTGATGCGCCATTTAATTTTTATATATATATATATATATATATATATATATTATTACATAAACATACAAATTAATTAATCTACAAACATGTTATATTTATTTTAAGCAAACATGATGTATAATAATTATGATGAAGAAAAAAAGGATTAAAAAAGGAAAGTATTGAAGTGTCATTGCACTTGTCTGGTAAGTTTTTTTTTGACAATTCATATGAAAAATCACAGACATTTAGTTTGAAATCAATTTAATTTAAAGCATTTAAGCGCTTCTAAAAATGAATAATATAAATATATATATATATTCAAGATAAGAAACATCACTTGTACCTATTTATTTGGGTGATCTGTAAGTACATCTGAACATTGGCACAGTTATTTTGGGCGTTTCTGTAGTTTTAATTATATTATATAATATATATATATATACATATATATATAATATATAAATAAATAAAATGAGAACAAGATGTGACAAAATTTTACCATCTTAAAGTGATATTATATGACGAGTTCTGTAATAGTTGTACAAGAACCTAATCCGGCAATTAAGGATGACTAGTCCATCATTGGATCACTCAAAATCTAAAATTAACATAAAAATTATGTATTATGACACTTAAGATATTAATAAGATTGTATGGTTTACCTGGAGGACCAAAGATGTTAACTGCGGCAGCATTCATAAGGTCATCACCCATAACAACATTAACATCATTCGGTGGTCCCACTTGCGAATTGTTTGTATCATTATAGTTTAGGAAGTCCCAAATTAGTATAGTGTCATCATGTGAGGAGCTGACAATTTGGAACTCATCAAACTGGAGTCGAAATACTCGTCCCGTGTGCTCCTGCCGGATAAAAATTCCTCCTCTCTCAATCACGAAAAAATAACAAATCATAAAAGTGTACGTAGTGCGAAACGCTTACCATAAGTGTACGAAGGCACAGGGTAGAAGCAGGAGCTCTGGGATCTAAAGCTGCTACTAAATTCCATACTTTGATTTTCCTAGAAATATATATTTATTTTTAACATTGTTTATATTGAAAACATTTTAATATATTATATTAATAATAATGTAAATTTACCCATCGTATGCCCCACTAACAATTCTTTTACTATCGAATCTAATGCATCGCACAAGTTCTTCATGGCCTTCGAGTACTCTCAAACAAGCACCATATTCAATATCCCATAACCTAGAGTTAAATTTTTTTTAAATTTAATTTTACAGAAATTAATAGAAAGTTGATTAAATTTATTTTAAAATTAACCTTATGGTGTTATCGGAACTTCCACTAACAACTAATCGATCTCTATATTGAAGACAAGCAATACCACGTTTATGACCATTAAGAGTTCGCACAAATTCACAACTTGATGTATTCCATACTTTGATAGTACGGTCTCCAGAGGCTGATACAATGTATTTATCATCAAAATCGACTACATTTACTGCAGCTCGATGACCAACTAATACACGACGTAAAGTCATTTCACTAGGTGATACCATATCCCATACAGCTATTGATCGATCCTGTGGTAAAATAGTAATAAAAATGATTAATATGGCCACATTGTCAAATTAAAGAAAAACAATAAAACTTACTTTTGAACAAGTAACCATCATATTATTACTAAACCTTAAATGTAAGACTGCTTCACAATGGTGTATTAGAGTGTTGACCATTTCACCAGTGTTAACATTCCACACACGAACTGTACTATCACTGGAACCACTCACAATTACTTTGTCATCATATTGTAGGCATAAAACTGATCCGGTATGACCAGTTAACACCTAAAAAAAGTAAGTCAGTTATACATTTGATTATTTTTTAAAGGAAAAGTTGCCAATACCTTAATACATTGTAACGTTGTTCTATTCCACATTTTTATGGTATTATCACGTAAACCTGAGACAATTTTATCGTCATCGTACTGTAAACAGTACACACCTTTGGAGTTTTCTGAACGACAATTTATCCTTTGTAACAGAAAATGGCCAGTTCGCCAATTCGATTCTATACTCTAATAATAAAAACAAAAATTAAAAATCATAAATTTACTATAGACAATATATATCTAAGTAATAAATACAATAAGTATGTAATTGGAATAAAATCTTTTTTTTGGTTCTATGGACATTACATACAAATCATACAATAGAATAAGAGTAATTGTGCAACTCATATAATTGTTGATGAACTCTTAATATTTTGAAGACTGACGATTATAAAAATTGTATACATACACATAGTTTTTGGAGGCTAAATCTGTTTTGATATAAGATCCATAATATATTATTAGACTATTATAGTTATTTTTTTTAATTAAAAGGAAAACAGTCTCATTAATATGAAAGACCCAATTAAGTTTAAAAGTATCTGGGTAAATTATAACATTATGTTTATCCACATCATTTTAAAAAATCAATGTTATTAACTTTACTTTTTGATGTATATGCCGCATCCACTTGATAAAATTGTCCATTTCGTGAAAAGTTATCCCAGTTTATGAAATAAAAACAATTTTTTCCACTTAGTGAAATAAATACAAATTTCATTAAGTGGATATCTTTTCACAAAATGGATACTATAATTTCATATCTTGTAATTTTTTTCATCAAATGACCATCTACTTGGTGAAACAAAATATAATATACATTTAATTTATATTATAATTCTCATTGAATTAATTATTAATTCAATTTTAATTTATTTAAACAATGAGTTTAATTGTGATAACAATTATTACATTTTAGTTTAGCTTTTAAATATGTGCAACAGTTATAGAATTACATTTTTTTTTTTTACACGCCCTGCTCAAATACCCTTGTCCCTCTGATAAAGCAACAACTATTTAAAAATATGAAATTTTAGAATCTATTTTGTGAAAAGATATCCGCTTAATGAAATTTGTATTTATTTCACTAAGTGGAAAAAAACTGTTTCCATTTCATGAACTGGGTTATTTTTCACAAATGGACAATTTCATCAAGTGGATGCAACATATAAATAGTATTTATTTTATAATAATCAAAAAACATTAAACAATATTATTTATTACATACTTCAATATCTTGTATAATTTTAGGAAACAAAGCCCTGTAGGAGAAGTGGTCTGGGTGGTGTAGACCAGGTCTTGGTTTGAACAAATATCGGATCCTGAAAAGTATAAAAATGTGTTTATTACCTACATATAAATAGTAGGTACTTATATTGTGATAATACAGGTAGATAAATGTAATATAATATATACCTATATTATCCTTATACAACTTACCATCCTCTTCGTTCAGCAAGTCCTCGCCATAGTGAATCTGTACGTACTTTACGTTCAATTAGTTTTTTCCAAAGCATACCTTCAGAAATCACCCTATACCATTCTTTACAGACCAACTCTGCTGCGTATAACGAATCTGCATCGAGGTAGGATAAAATATTTTCGGCCACATGGTCTAGGCCTTTTTCTATAATAAACAGATATAAATACATGTATAAATATTTTTTTTTCACAACGATTCACATTTCACATAAATTTATTATATTATAATACTAACTGGGTAAGAGTGAAATGAAGTCTCTCTGTAACATGGGTTTTAGATATGTGTCGATGTGTCCATGTTGGTAGTGACACATACGCGACAAAAGGTGTTCGACAAAATCGATTTGGTGCTGTTCGCTCCATTTATCAAAATACCTCAGACACAACTCTTGTTCAGAGGCAAATTGAGGAGATGCAACACCATTGGTCGTGGAATCTTTTCTGATTGTAGGGTCGTATAAGATCGTCATTGGTGGATACTGAAAGAATAAGCATACATTAATTTTTTTAATAATTCGGCAATTAATATAATTAGATAACGAATAAATGCACAGGATTATGGAAAACGAGTCAAAAAGGATTCGCTAATTCATATTATGTTTTATTACTCACACTTCATATAAATTAAAACTGTAAATGAGAATATACAAAATGGAAAATTCGGTTGTTATTTTAATACACTTTATATTCTATGTAAAATTTAGATACATGAACATACATTAGTGCGTAAATTAAAAAAAGATTTTTTTTCTAATTTCAAACGACTACGTAATAAAACACTATTATTCATCACTTAAATTAATTAAATCTCGTGGGAAATACTGCAGACGCAAGCAAGCGCGCTTATGTGTGTGTGTGTATGTGTGTGTATATCATATTATATTAAGTATGTATAAATAATTATAAATTTGAAAAAAGAAATAATTTTTAAGACAAACATTAATTATTGTAAATGTATTGATTGACAATAATACCGATAAACGGTTTATTAGATTAAGCATAAAAAAATATGTAATTATTCACATAAGAGAAACTATTATGTTTTTTGATTCGCTAATATGTTTATGAACAATATTAATAGGTCGATCGAGATTAAAAATATAATAATTATAGAATAACGTTACTTTACAATAGTATACTTATTACTACATACTTGTTCCACTAAAACCATTATTTTTTCTAACGAAATTGTCACGTCGTTCGCAAAGTACCACACCGTTTACCGGTTGTAATGTTTTTTCAGAGACATAGTGGCGGTGCAAGGAAACACAATAATTCGAAACGCTTTTACTACAGAATACCGACTAAGAGGACTAAGGCTTACTGTCATGGCGTTACGTAGCGTTCGACCTTAGACGATGTGAAATTCAGATTTTCACGCTTTTCCCGCACTGCTGATAATGAACGATTAGATACAAATTTCTAGATCCACTTTTCTTTCTTTTTCTTTTTTTCCAACAAACATGTATATATATATATATTTATTTTTTACTTCCTCCCCGGTCGCTAGAAAGTTACACCTAGGTATTTATTATTTATAAAATACAACAATATTGATAACCCATGAATAATAAAAAAAAACACCGTAATCGAGAATAATGAACAATAATAATATTATATTGTCGAAAATACTTGAGACATTATGGTTATGAGTTTAACAGGACAAAAAAATCCATCAATAAATCAAAAAAAAACCCGCGGTGTGTTGCGGGTCGGTAAACAATATCGGAATTATTTTAAGAAGACGCGTGCAGCAGGTTTTTTTTTTTTTATTATCAATTCTGTCGATTTCGCGCTGTCCGACAAAATAATCTCAGGAACGAACAATAATATCATACGAGCAGTAGCCGCGGGTAAGTACTACGGTCGGCGGGGAAAAACACCACGCGGAAAGTATTATGGTTTTTTTTAAAAAACAATTTTTTTTTTCTCATAGTTTAAAGGTGCGAGCGGGCGACGATAGAAAAAAAATATATATATATATGTAATAAAAATAATTAACCGGAACGGAAAGTACCGCACGGCGCAGACGGGAGCGGACGCGGCGGCGTTGGGTACGGCGCGACACAATGGAGTAGTGCACACGGCCGTGCGCGCGGACGGACAGACGGCCCGGGTCGGTACGCGGAACGGCCGACGCGCGGGCCGTTGCGAGGCGAACAACCGCGCGCGCGAACGAGGGCCCCGGTACGGCGGCGGCGACGAACGTGCCGTATACCATGCAGTATAATAATGATAATATTATACCATAATATTTTATACACGGGACGGTAGGGAAAATACGGAGAAGAAAAAAAAAAAATGAAAAAAAGAAGTATTATTATTGTTGTCGTACCTAGTAGTCACCGGACCAGTTTCCCCGGGACTCGGTGCCCGCGCGCACCGGTACCGTCTCATGTTCTCGAGACAATACGAAACGGCTTGCGCTCCCTCCGCCAACGCGCCAGCGTGGTCGGTCATGACGGCGGCGCGACCGCGGCCGCGGCGACACGACTCTTGACGGTCTCGGCGGTTATTACTGTGAAACGCGTATTCGTTTCTTTCTTTCTTTATTTATTTATTATTATTTTTTTTTTTTCTGCGTTACTCACGCTGTTCTTCACTCCCGACGAGCCTCCGCCGCCGCGCGCCTAACCGTTTCTTTGCGCAATAAACCGAACCGCCGGCGTACATACGTCCGTCAGGCCCGTCGCGCGACTATAATACACCATTATGACCTTCTCGGCGGTTACGCGACGGCGCGTTTCCTTCACTCGCCGCCGCAAGCCTCCAAAAAACACTGTATATAATAAATACTACAACTCATTACGCCCGTATCTTTTAATTATTGTTTTATACGATGTACAGGGTAAATTTTTTCTTTTTTTTTTTTCTGATCACGAACCGGCGATTATGCTGAACACTGTATTACGAAGAAAAGTTGTGTACAGATTCCGGTATTTTTCATTTTATTTTCAAAATTGTACTACCCGTTCCCCGTTCATGTTGGCCGGTAGGTACAATAAACGCGAATCCAATTTGGATTTTCAAACGGCGACACACGACGTTTCGGGAGAACTCGGGATTTGATACGAAAATATTTTTCGAAACACGACTCGCAAAAGTTAACGAATTTGTACTAACAAACCGAATATCCCCATAGGTACTTTCGTCTTTTATGCCGACTACCTCCGATCAGTTTTATTGAAACGCGTCGTGATATTAAGTTTACACGTCATAACTCGCTCGGTTCGGTAACAGGTCTGAACCAACAGGTGGTTTAGACATTCGTACTATCCTGTTGTTTTTCAATTGATACAGCGTACCCAAATTTGTGTTAAACTTTGGGTCGATGTATACCCAAACGTGTTACGACCAAAAAGAGGCACCCTGTAGCAACACCTGCGTATTAAATTCCGCGCGCGTGTGCGTACGTACATACATACATAGTTATAATAATAATAATATTATACTACAATGTTTACATCCGGTCGACCGCCACTTCCGCAAGTCGAAAATCTAAGGTTACAACCAAGTACGAACGTATAATAATAATAATCATACAATATTTCGCACGATATGTTTAAATAATATTTTTTACATTTATGATTACGACGATTTTAGCGCTCGACAAGTCCGTTTGGTTTGGTTTGTTATTTTTTCCATCAATTTGAGTAAGTATAGGTTTAATATTTGTAAAAGTGTTTGCGTCGTTTAATTAGGAGTACTTAAAACACGTTTACATTGTAGAATCTCCAACACGGGGTGGGTAGTGTTTCAAATACAATAGTTGTATTTTGTATTTTTGTATACGAAATATGATCAAAGAAATTATCAAAATATACTTTCTCTAATAGTTAACTTGGACGTTACAGAAACACCAAGCAAGAAAATCAAGGCTCTAAAGCTATGTGGCTGCTCGTCGAATTCTAAAGATCCTACGGACGAATTGCAGTGTATCCAAATTAAGTTTATATACTTCAAAGAACGCGAAAGCAAAAGAAGATTACTTATAACTATAAAATGTCTAGGTCACGCAATGATAAATAACCAGAGATATGGATATCATGGTTGAAAAACTCCGCTGTAGGTTTGGAGCAATATTGAGAAATAATATTCAACATCCGAAACGGATATGAGTATCTAAGAAATTAAGTAAGTAGGTATGTGTAATCTTAGAATTATTTTTAATTTGCGATTGAGAATAATACGAAGACGGTCGGCGTATGCGCGAGGATGATGTGGCTGAGTGGAAGTTTAGGACGAGGGGGCTGGTCCCAAATAGTTAGGATGAAAGTGAAGGATAATAAGGTTTATTTTTAATTTTAAACGTTTGATAAATTTTTTTTTTTTTTTTTACGTCAGTTCCTGAACTCGGGACGTGTTATTTTATGTAGTTACATATGCTGACCGACCGAGTCAAACTGAATCGTTCCGGTCTAAATAGTTCCCAGTGACCAATTATTTGCACGGCGGCTATAATACCACGTCACTTATTGGCCACGGTTACAACCGATTATCACAATATTAATGTTATTACATTTTAGGTATTTATGCATGAATACATTAAAAACAATAATAACTCCTCTCGACGATGAACTATAACAACGAAAAGGAGGGAGGGGGGGCAAAAAAAAAATCGTGAACATTGGCGCTATTAAAATTCAATTAATTAAACGATAAGAAAAAAAAGAGACAATAATGGATAGAAGCTAAGAGAAGCGAAAGCAATAAAATCTAAAACCTACCATATATACAAATATTAAATAGTACACAGCGATTTCGGCACGAGCGTATTTAAAACGAATGTGAGAATAGTGATTAATGGACTAACGAGACTTGAAATCTTCTATGACAAAATAAAAAAAAACTAAACAAAAAATTGATATTAGCATGGTGTCTATTGAGAAATGATTACGGCCGGCCGCTGTGACCTCTGTGCATATTATCATGTTCTTTTTGGCTGTTCATTTATATCCGCTGATGCGATTTATTGAATTGATTGAATTAACAGGGATATGTGTATTTTTATGGTTGGACGGAAAATTTTTTCATTCGAGCTTATTATATTTTTTATTTTAATTTTACTGAGATATAACTTTGTAAACAACGTACCTCTTTATTAATAAAATATAAATGCTGTTATTTATTTTATGTTGTATTGTAATTATAATTTTTAGTATACTTAAATACCTAACTAATAGGATAAAATTACTTGGAGAATCGAGTGTAGAAGAAATAAGTTCAGTCGCTTCAAACAAAGCTGCAAGTATAGCTTGCCTCACAATTCTAGTTAATCTAATTAAAATATGCAAAATGCAGCATTACAATAAACTTAAACAGACTACTACTAAAGTACTAATATTGTACTAGAGTAGTTGAATGTATTTAGATGTATTAAAATTAAGATTTGTATTAAAATAAAGATTTGTACTAAAATATTTAACAGTTCTACAGAAACATTAATAACTTAATATTATAAGACGCAACTTAAAGCAAAAAGCCAATATATATTATAGTTAAATGTATTGAGTATCATTTTTGTTTTCAATACTTACCCAGTAAAAACTATTTATAAGTTATATAGGTAATGCAACTTTTACAAGATTATGAAAATCAATTTTTGTTTCAATCCTCTACAGACAATTGTTTTAATTTACCTATTTTCTAAATTTAAAAATGTGTTTAACAATTGTTTATAGTAATTCTTATTAATTTACGTTTTATTATATATATAATGTGAATGAGATAGTTTGAATTCTTAAGAGTACTTACAGATTTAGATTTTTTGTTGGAGCTATCTAAATTATCTTGTGTCCGTTTATTAACATTCATTTTTAAAACCTTTTGCCAAAAATCAGTTAAAATAAGTATACAAAGAGCATAATTTATAACAAATAGAAACATCTTAAAAATAATATCACATTATACGGACAACCGAACTAATAATACGGTATTTTATGAACTCCGACCGATAACATAAGACAACACAATGGTATAAATAATAATCATAATAATTTAATGATGTTATAATATAGAACACTGTGACAGACGTATAGTTGGCAATCCACACCGAACTGGAAAATTCTATTTTATATTAAAAAAAAAAACATATATATACAGGGTGTCCTACGAATATACTATCCATTGTAATATGTCCGGAGATATAATAAAGATAATCAAATTTTGTTACTCAAAAGTATATCACTTACAAATATATTTTATATTGCAATTTATTTTTTATGCTTTGATAAAAACTTTGAAGATAGGTAGGCATTTTATAGAGTTTATTTTTCTCAACATTATGACATACATAAACTATTTTCATTAAATTCGTAATTTCTAATAATTTTTTAAAGTTTAGAAATAAAAAGTGTACAGTCAATAAGTCGTAATAATAATAATCAAGCAGCAAATGCGATTACAGTCGACTCTGCATAATTATAAGTACCTACTATTCTTTGAATTTTAAAAAATTATTAAAAATCACGAATTAAATGAAAAAGTTGGTAAGTCAAGGTTTTCAGAAAAATAAACTCTATAAAATGTCTATCTTCAATTTTTTTTTAAAAAATAATACAAATTAGTTGCAGTATAAAATTGTAAATCTTTATCTCTGTGAATAATAGTAAAAAAAAAAAAAAAAAAAAAAACTGGAATTTGATTATCTTTAATATCTCCGGAGATATTACAATAGGTATATCTTCGTGGAACACCCTGTATATATATAAATAATGATAATAATTAAATAATATGACAGCGACGGAAACGTCATAATGCCCACACTTATTAGATAAAAGCCCCATATCGTTTTCACGAGCTTGGGAACCGGAACCGGTCAAGTCAATAATATTTATTCGGTCTGTTCGTATTGAAAACAAAATCAAATCATCAATATATTTATTACATACCATATTATGAATAATTTAAGAAATAATAACACCATACAATCTTCTTAGGGTAATAAAAGACATACGCGGTGTAATCGATACCGAAGACAAAATATTATCGGTGGTAATTTATCATTGTATAGGTACTCGAGTTGATTCGAATAAATTAACTGTGGCAGATGAGTCGAGCACGTACTTAATTGAGGGAGGGACAATGGGAGCAATCGCCTTTCCTGATAAAGTTCGTATCATGGTTTATCGTTTAATTATCGCTGCAAACGAAAACCGATTCCGAGCGGAGTTCGTTAACATTTAAGTGGTAGTGTATGGATCACGACATAACAATAATTTTTTTTTTTACTACTACATACTTTATCTACCTACCGCTTATGATGAATCTTATAGACCTTAAAATTATTATCTACATAATAAATTGGAAAAACTAAAAAGTTCAAATATGTCAAATAGTTATAACTTAAAATATAATAATGGCAAAATATTTTTTTGAAATATACCATATCTAGAAAATGCTATTATCAGTATAGTTGTTTGATAAAAATTACGATTTTCTATGATTATTTTCACTAACTATATTTAATTTTCCAATAGAAACCATTCTTAAGTTGTTGATTGGAATTATTTCTGGTAAACAAGTAGTTGTATATAGACAGAAAGAAAAACATTTTTAAAAAAAGCACATATTATTACAATAGTTAATCAAGAAGAAATAATGGACTATTCATAAAAAAAATTAATAGGCCCAACCCCTTCAGACAAGTGTCTTGTACGAACAATAGGGAACTAAAATGAATGTATTTTATTAAAGTAGAGCGCGCGGTTTTCATAATACTGATTCCGAGTTGCGTCCCAAATAATTGTTTTTAAAAAATCGTACAGACGGACGATGAATGTTTTTTTCCTATTTTCCCCATTATTAACAAAGTACAAAGAATATCAAATCTCTTAGTCTCGGTCAAAACAACTATATATAATTTGATATTAAAAACTATTCGTAAGTTAATGATTAGAGTAAGATTTCTAGTAAAAAAGTTGTTCACAGACTGAAAGAAAAACATTTATAAAAAAGCACATAATTTTACAATATCTAAGTATGGAAAAATATTCGACTATTCATAAAAAATGTATACGTCATACCCCTTCAGACGAGTGTCTCTACGAATAAGTAGGTAACGAAAAATTATTATAATTTGTACAAGTAGAGCGCGCGGTCGATTCTCACAACACTCATTCCGAGTTGCGTCCCAAATAATTATATATAAAAAAAAAACTTGTAGGTTATAACTGTCGATTGTATAAACGGTACGGATAAAAATAATACTAAATATTATATCTTCATTGTGTAAATTAATTATTTAAAAGCCTATGCAACGTTTAGTAAATTTATACAAGCCGATTTTTAAACAAACCGGAGACGATAATATTATTATGATGGCATTAAAAAGGTTTAAAATGAAATCAATTTAAAACTAATCCATTCACTGATTCATGTCATATAAGTACTTTAAAACTGTTTAAAAATATTAATATTTTATTTTGAACTCATCGTAACTGTCGTAAAAAGCAATTAAATGATTTCAAATTTTAAAAAATTTATTTCTTTTTGATTATGAGCAAATCGAGGAATGTATTGGTTTTACAATGATGTTTATTATTATTATTTTTTTATACTGTGTACAACAATTCTACCGCTTACTCCGATTTTCAAGTGTATTTTCACTTTTTCTGAAAGACGATTTTGGTACTTTTTCAAAAGTTATTTTTTTGATTTCGAAACGGTTTTCATAATTGGAAAAAACTGGGAAGAAACACAGAAAAGACGGGAAAATGTACGAAATGTGTTATTTTCACATTTGTTTTTTTTTTCAGTTAAAAATATTCGTAGAGACTTAAAATTTAGACAAAAATCTTGTGTTTGTCTTTTATAGATGTGGTACAATTTTAAAAACATTTGAGCTGATTGAGCTGTTTATTGACATTTTAATTTTGTGAGATTTTTTTACGTAATATTTATTCAACAGGTACTGTGTGCATAAAATGATAGGAGAAAACAGAAATGCTTGAAAATGCAGCAGTTAGTTCATTATAAGTTGTACGTAGTGGTAAATAAAAAAAAGTTGAGTTTAATGAAGTTTTTTTTTTATTATAAGAATTGACTTTTAAGATTAAATTTTCAAACTCCGCTCAGAATCGTTTTTATTAACAATGATTAATCGTTGCAAACAAAAATATATTAAATGTCCTTCTATATCCTACCTTCCTGACTTCTCACCTAAAACAGTGTCTTACACTGCCACCCAGTGTTATAGTGAGAAATATGTTGGTCTTTTTTAAATATAAAATTTTGATTTTAATCAAAAATTATGGATACGTTGTGGTTCGTAAATTATTTATGATATCACATTTTTTCCATACATATATAGAAATACAACAACGTATTTAAACATGTTTTTTTATTTTTAAACTTATTTATTTCACTTTTTACACGACGACGACATGTACACAGGTATAATAGATAATCAGCTAAACCGTTTTAACGTCATCATAATTTAAACGTATACTAGCAGATTTAATACAAAATCTTCCTTTTCTATCGTTTGCTCGTTAAATTTAAATTTTAAGATTTTATTATTAACGTCAGTATGAATAATTTTTAATTGTTCTAAGAACTGAATAAAGATTGAATGAAAAATATTTTGGAGAATAATCTATTACATTTTACTCGATCTGGAACGATTCACATCATGCATTGGTAGCATTACATTGATTCCTAGTTCCCAATTTTATTTTTACGATCATTTCGATAGAAAAAATCAACAAATGTGTTCATGTAAATTTTAATACATTTTATACTTATTTAGGAGATAATTAATTGTCACAAATCGCGTAATAATTATTATTGTTAATATTTAGAAAAAAATTAAAAGAAAAAAAAAATTCTCAAACCTTTAATTATTGATATTTTCCAAGTTAATAATCACTTAAATTATTTTGGGTATACATTGAGTGGACGAATTGAAAAATTAACAGTACAAATCAAAGATGACATGTAAAATTGAATATAGAACATTTTGTTGTAAATCGAAGAAAAAAAATTGTATAGGTAAACAAAAAAATTATGTAATATTATAGATAACTAACTTAATATAATAATAATTATTATTTTAAATAACAGCTTGTTTACGATTAATATAAGAATTTAGGCGATAAAGAATTTATTTGTACAAGTATAATGTACAATATTATTAATATTACCATAGTTATAACTGAGGTAATTATTTATTTGTATTGCGTAACAATATTATGTAAATAATATGATATTAGACACTAATAAGAAAATAAATATTTATTTATGTTTGGAGTAATAATAAATTGTTAAACATTTACCCACGATAATTTTATTATTATTGTTAATAGTGTTTAAAGTTTGAAATATTTCATAACATCGCATTATCAAAGTGGTAATTTTACTGATAACAATAATGTGATATTTAACTACAGGCATTCGTTCACATTATTCATGCATTTTTTTTTTGTTTACTATTTTTTTTATTGAAAAATTTTATCTAAAAATTGCTGCCTAAATATATATACTCAGTTCAATTGTACTATGTCAATAACCCGTATAAGTATGTAAATTCCAATAGTCTAAATTAACTTTAGTAAACTTTTACACGTGTCTAACTATACAGTGTGATCAATCTATCGTAAAAAACTCGTTATCTTGGAAAGTATTTACTTTTTCCAAAATTTGTTTTCTAGAATATTTAAGAAACAAGTTACTCTACAATTGTATATTTATGTTATTTTTTGTCACCTTTAATTTTGGGGGTAAAACCACTTCCAATTTTGATTTTCAAATGGCAACCTACATTAAAAATTCCATAAATAAACGAAGTACTAATTAAAAACAATTTTAGTGTTGAAATTTTTAATTTCCGTCAATCCGTTAACGAATTTTTCCACTTTTAAGTTCGGGTTGAGGGAGAGTGCATTCTTAACACGCCGCACGCCACACAAATGATACTCCACTACTCTCCTCCAACCCAAACTTAAAAGTGGAATATCTCGTCAATAGACTGATAGGAATCAAAAATATAAACACTAAAATTTATTTTAATTAATTCTTTATCTATTTATGGAATTTTTAATATATGTTACCATTTGAAAATCAAAAAAATGTAGTGATTTTACACCTTAAAATAAGGATGCCAAAAAAAAAAAAAATATAAATTTAGAGCAGCTTGTTTCTTGAATATTTTAGAAAATTAATTCCGGAAAAAGTTAACACTTTCCGAGATAACAAGCGTCTTATTTATGACAGATTGATCACCCCGTATAAGATTTTTTTTATGGTTATATTTAGCCACTGCATAAGAATTTCAGCTTCTATGTCAGTAATATTATAAAAACAGAAAAAAATGTAGGTACCTATATCCATTATTATAAATGGAAAGTATACACACATCAATAAACAAAATATTGGTCTGTTTGGCTATTTTTGTTCAATATTGACGAAAAAAGGTCAACGATATTATAGTGCCTAATTTAGATATTGTCGGCGTTCTTTGAAATATTATTTATTTAGAAAGTTATAGTAAGTTATTGGGAAAAAAAAATTAAGTAAAATACGATTTTTTCGTACCTACTCATTATTGTTAGAGAATTGTTGTAAAACTTCGACGAGGTTCTTTTCAAAATGTCACAGTCGACAAATAATTTTACCTATACTAGGTGTTTTTATCTCCAAATCGATTTTTAAAAAACACGTTTGTGATTTACATGAATACTACACATTTTTGCTATATTGCATGTTATAATAAAGATAAGAGTTGAGCAAAATGCAACTGTGACATGGTTGAGCTCTCGATGTTTTGAAATATTTAAATTTAAAAATATATTGTTTTTCCCATTATTGTAACATTGTTATAACATTCTAAACAATTTGATTTTTATTTTCATGGTGAATACGAATTTTCATATACTTAATAAATAATTATTGATATTAATATTAGCTATTATAGTTAATATTCATGTTAAAATATTAAGCATAAATAAAAGAAGAAACATTATGGATCTATTATTGTATTAAATTGGGCTAGAATAATAAATTATAAATAATAAATTATAGTAGATAATATTAAATGTACGATATTGCTGAGTTCTAAATAACGTGTACTTCACTTTTTATTAGGAATTGATATTTTAACGATCAATGAAATATAAAATAAATGTTATTTTTATAAAGACGCAATGACGATGATTCATTTACTACACACTACATAATGGAAGGCCTAGTCTATTATTTTCTCCGACTAGTCACCAATGGCACGAACCTCACGGTTATTTATAATTTAGTCACAGCTTTTTTTTTTCGTACGTGTTTTTTTTTTCAACTATTCTAATTGGCAAACCTTAACTAAAAATTTATACATTTGATAAGAAAAATAATGACATTTAAAATCAACGTGTAAACACAATACGATTATACGAACCAACAACCAAATTAAATTAATATGAAATAGGCAAGTAACACATTTTTAAGTAAAAAAAAAAAAATCAAATATCTATAATACTTACTTAAATTAATCGATTTAATACAATTAATAAATTAGTTAGGTGAAACAACCAAAATAATATATTCAATTTATGAATTTTCTTACAGTTCAGAACACTAATAATAATTATTATATCAATCTTCTTATATATAGTATTTAATAAAAAGCTCTAAAAAGATGTGCTTGGCATTATTATGACCAATATACGGTTTTGAGACGTACACATATTGAGAAAAGTAGCAGAAATGATGAAAGCTATATTCGAGAAAAAAGTTTTAAAAGAAAAAAAACATGTATGTGGCCCAATCTTCAATGGCAATCTTCAATCTAAGCCAATGAATGGAAAAAAAAATTGCATACTAATTAACTTCATATACAGTTCTAGAGGCATGATATAACTAAAGAGATCGATAAAATAAAATAAATAGGAAAATACTTTTATGGAGACCAAAGTTAAGGCGGGAAGATTGTGTGAAGGAAGACTTAATGTTTATCTGTTCTCTGCAGCTTTCCTTCAGCTGATTTCTAACTCCACTACCTTAATACCATTACCATTAGGAGAACAGATAGATGTTAAGATATTATATATTTATCGGTATGGTTTTAATGTCCAAAACCATACAGAATCTACTCATTTATAACGCTGTAAACTGTAGTAGAAAAAAAACCGCAAAAAGTCCAGAATATTACACATTTTACATAACAAATTTAATTATAAAGTAAAATGTAATTCTAGATAATCGAACAGCTTTCTCCGAGAAGATAGTTATTAAAACAATGTAAATCGATATAAATAAGGTGTCATTATGAGATTAAATAAGAATATTAAGATATTTCAATTATTACATAAATACCTACTAAAATTAATAAGCTGCAAAACAAAATTGCGAAAAGGTCTCAGGTCGCACACCTTAAGATATAAAACAGGTGAATTATTGTTTTAAAATTAACCGTGATGAATTGTTGCATTAGAAAAAAAAAATCTTAACTGTCTTAGAATTAAATTGTAAAACATAAATGTATTAGTTAGTAAATTACACATCTAAAATTATTATTTACTGAATTAGAAATACAATATTATGTTCCTAACTAAAATCGATTTCGTATTTCACTTTAAAAATGTTTTACAACTATAGGTTCTGGTACATTCAAAAAATGATTAAACTACTCTATAATAGTAAAATATCCTAACAAACCTACTTAATGACATTTTTTAAAAAACTTTTAAAAAAAAAATAGTAGGTTTTTATGGACATTGAATATAGTAGAATAAATAATGAAAATTTGGCTATACCCTTTCTAGTTGTATGAAATTTAAGACAAATTTTCAGATACACCTTGATTCAAAATTAAATAAACGTAAAAAATATTCAAGATGATATACTTCGCACTATATTTAGCCATTGTTGTAGGTGGGTAATTCCATTTAGGTATACAGTATATATAAAAGTATATGCAAAAAGTGATAAATAATTTCAAATGAAAAACAATTCTGAGCCAAATCCGGTAACTTACACATATTTTGATAAATTTAAATTGATAATTGTATTAACTTGAAACAACAAATAAATTACAATTATGTATTTTTGATAAATTTTAATATAAATTTGAACTTACACGCTGATACAATATATTACACAATTTATATCCACATAAAAAAACTACAATTTCAAATATATATAAATAACTTAGACAACGTCAGAATGGTTTGAAAATTGGCCCACTGATCCAAACAAGATTCCCGACCTGCTTGACTTCTTCATTATGAAAGGTATATCTTCTAATTATATCGAAGTAATAGAACTTACAGAACTAACGTCAGATCACATACTAGTGCTTCTCACGTTAAGTTCTAATGTTATACATAAACGACGAAAGATGNGGCCACACCCATAATACCAACAGGTGATAATCGCGAGATTACCTACCCAATGGATATAAAAAATCTAGTTCAACAAAAACGCCGAGCGAGAAGAACATGGCATAATACACGACATCCAACAGATAAAACTGAATGGAACCGTGTAAGCAAAATTCTTCATGACAAAATCAAAGAGATGAAAAACGTTATTTTCAAATCATACGTATGTGGTCTCTCTGCAACGGATAATACCGATTATTCGTTATGGAAAGCCACAAGACATATGAAGAGACCTCGTGTTCAGGTACCACCCATCCGCAAAGAAGATGGCACCTGGGCTCGCAGTGAACAAGAAAAAGCAGAAATATACGCTCGACATCTTGAACGCGTATTTCTACCAAACGCCATAGACTCTGAGCTTGACATTGTACAATGTCCGCAGCTTAGTACAACACGTAAAAAGATTAAAAAAATACTTAAAGAGCTTCCTAAGAAGGCCATCATTCATCTTACGCACATATACAATGCTATTTTGCGTATGGAATACATTCCAGAACAATGGAAACGGGCACAAGTCATTATGTTGCTCAAACCAGGAAAACCACCAGAAGATGTCACATCTTACCGTCCCATATCCCTCCTTCCGAGTTTGTCTAAACTCTTAGAGAAACTTCTACTTAAACGTCTAAAACCAATTATAAAAGAAAAACATCTTATACCGGACCATCAGTTTGGATTCCGTAACAAACATTCGACAATCGATCAAGTCGCGATCATCGCGTTACTAACGCGATAAGTAAAGCCCTTGAAGAAAAAGATTACTGCTGTGGAGTGTTCCTTGACGTAGCTCAGGCTTTTGACAAAGTCTGGCACAAAGGATTCCTCATCAAACTACGTGAACAACTGCCACATACCTGGTGTGCACTTCTTGAATCATACTTAACCGACCGTCATTCCGAGTCATACATGAAGAAGCAGTAACCGAATGGAAAAATATATCAGCTGGAGTACCACAAAGTAGTGTCTTAGGACCTATTCTTTACCTACTTTACACAGCTGATATACCAAACAATGATAACAATGACACCATAACGACAGCTATGTTTGCCGATGATACGGCAATTTTGTCGACAAGTAAGAATCAGCTGACAGCAACTGACAACTTACAAGCATCAATTAATAACATTTTTGCCTGGACGAGACGTTGGAAAATTAAGATAAATGGCGATAAATCGGTACACGTCAACTATACGTTACGTAAAACTGAAAACATTCCAATTTTACTGAATCAAACTTTAATCCCACAAAAAGATTCAGCAAAATATCTTGGAATGCATCTTGACTCTCGTTTAAACTGGAAACATCATGTCCGTCAGAAAAAAATACAGATTAAAGAAAAAATGCGAAAGCTCTATTGGTTAGTTGGACCCCACTCTGAGTTAACTATAGAAAACAAACGTCTACTATATGTAGCTATTATAAAACCAATTTGGATCTATGGCATTCAACTGTGGGGTTGTGCTAGTAAGTCTAACATTGATATAATACAACGTTGCCAAAACATCGCTCTTCGGACTATCACTGCAGCCTACCGGTTTGAAAGAAACGATACCATTCACCGCGATATGATGCTGCCTACAATAGCAGAAGAAATCCAAAAGTTTGCTCGTAAACACGAGAGGAGATTAGAGGACCATATCAACCCAATGGCCATCGAACTGTTAGACAACTCCAAAGACATTAGACGCCTTAAACGTCTGAAACCATACGACTTAGTTTAAGTGTTTAAATTAAGTACAGGAGCCACTTCATTGGAAGTGTGACTTCATCAATGTGTAATGTATATATATTATCATCTAGTATGTAAGATATATCCTGTTAAACATATTTATAAAGACGATCAGGTCGTTTAAATAATAAAGCCCCAGGGCATTTAAAAAAAAAAATAAATTTGAACTTACACGCTGATACAATATATTACACAATTTATATCCACATAAAAAAACTACAATTTCAAATATATATAAATAACTTAGACAACGTCAGAATGGTTTGAAAATTGTACTACGTCTAGAAAGTGCTAATATATAAATATTCGGTGAAAGTTTCATTGCCTAGATTTATTTTTAATTGAATTACAACAAAATAAAATTGAAAATAACAGAAATCATTTTTTAGTAAATATATTAGTTTACCAACATTTTGTCTCTATCAGAAAACTATAAGGAAAATTAAAAATGAAAATAACCTTAAATACACTAATTAGACAAAAATGTTCACCAAAAACTTGCCATGAAGTTGGTTATCGGAGAAATATGTCTGGTAGAAAAGTTGTAAAAAGATAGAAAAAAAAACACACACATATTAGTAAAACCAATACAATCAGAATTTACGCTTAGAATCTAAAAAATTTAAATTTAAAACGAAAAATTTGTTTTGGAAAGTTATATTATTTATTAATTTTTGATTCAAGGTCACTGAAAGAAGCTAATTATTATTATTTTTGCATGCTATCGAACATACAACATATTGAAATTAATAGTCTTATTCCATTTCCTATACTTGAAACTATTTGAGATTGACTTTACCATATTTTCCAATTTATTTCCTTAATAAAGAATTATGAACAACTATAATAAAATTCGGTGAAAAAAATCGGTTCCAACACACCAACTAATCAAATGTATTTTCGAAATTCGTATCGCGTCACTATTAAGAATGATAGCAACGTCGAAAATAGAATACGAATAAATTGTTGTGTTGCGTGCGTGTGATATACAGATGGCAAATAATTGATTTCAATTCTCTTGAGATTTGGCCAATTGAAACGTTAATTTAATTAAGTTTATTAGAAGACCTGTGGACATATAGGTACGGGAAGAGATTCGAGTCTCGTACCAATTAGTAAATCCTGTTTGAACACAATAGAACCTAATAAATCTAACTCTAAGAAAATATCGTTAGTATTATCGGCGCATCCAATTTACGTCCAAAAATGATAGCGTCCCAGATTAAAATTATACAGAAAAAAAAAAACCCATAATTTAATGCGCAAAATTTGTGTCTTACTGGCCGACGGAAAAGAAGAAGAGAACTCGCCTGTGCACATTTTATTGTTGAACGAAAATATACAAAATGATAAAATCGCGTCTACCAGTTATTTACTAATAATAACGACAAAAACTGATAAACAATCGTTATGCGCGAATAGGTTTTTTTTATTGGAACAGTGATATTAATATCTTGATAACTACGGTCCCCCACAATAATACAAGGTATAAATACTACAACAAGTGCGAAAGAAATAGTCGTGTTTTCGACCACTCGTAACACCCCGCCACCGAAACCAAACACTCATATTATCGATGGAAGACGATAGGCTACCCCCGCATATACAACCACAGGTGAAGTACAACAGCCAGAGTCAACGAATTAAATTTAATTTTATAAGAGTTTACATTGGATCCCGCGGGGAAAAAAAAAACTATTTTTAATCGAAGACATATTTATTTTTTTAAATTTTCAACTGTAACGCCCCTTCCTATAATGCTAATATTTTGTTTGAATGAAATAAAACCTGCAGTTTAAACATTTAAAAATCCTATGCAGATCTTTTCGTAGGTACACATATTTAACTTTATTTGTGTGAACAAAATTTTATCTATCGACAGTCACCAATTTATTAGTGTTAATTATATTATTTTTTTTATTTTTATTTAAAACTTTGTGGATACAATTAATTAAAAATAATATAGAGGTAGTTTACAAAAAAAAAGAAAACGAATAATAACAATATACAAATTAAATTAAAAAAGCTGTATGGTTAAAGAAAGATAATATATTCAATATGGTGTTTTTTTGTTAGTTAGAGAAAATATTTATAGTATCAAAAGGGATATTGGTGGCGTTCAAAAGAGACAATAGGCACTCACGATGTGTTGATTGACTGGGGAAAATAAAGAGTAAGTGGTTAATATCACAGACTATTGGATCATTATGGAGTATACAGAGAGTGGAGTCGTTCAGTGACAGTTTAAAGGAATGAAAAGGACGATGTATATGGCTAAACTGGAGAAGGGAAAATGAAATTATCCATTTCCTGGAAAGACTGAGATTGTGGAACCACGGTAGTGTCGGGATGGTTGGAGAAATATTTCTGTACCAGGTGGCGTAGGTGTTAATTTTTAGACGCGGATATTTTCAAATCTAACGAAGTTGTAAGAATACAGATTTGAAGGATTTACTTATATTGCTAACCGGCGATTAAAAATCGTGTGGCATTAATTTAAATTTAAAAAATATGTAATGATTTATCGAATGTCTAATAAAAATTATATTTTAATTATCTAATTAACGATCAATGTTGAAAATTATTATTTTGAGTTTTTACTATTACAATTATTTCACATGGTCAAATAATACAATAAAAGGACTTTTAGAAAGTCTAAAAAAATAATACTAAAGAACTAAATTTACAATTCGGTTTACAGTATACGGCTTTAAAACGAAAATATCTATAATTGCATGCATCGTTTAAGTTGTTCGAAAAACAATTCATTTTCAAACACGATTTCTTTGCATATTATTTGTCTTAGTCTTACTAACAATAATGATTGGTATAATTGTTATTGTAATGTTGTAATTGTGTTGTTAACTGGAAATGGAATTCTAATTACCTTTAAAATACATTAAAATCGAACAAATGCATACGTAATAGAATATAAAATTAATCAATACGTAGTAAAAATTATCAAGGTACCAATTTTTACAAGTAGTTGAAAAGTAATTTTTAAACCCGAAGTTGTTATTTAAATTAAACGGGGATTGGAAGCAGTGATATTCTGTCTTTGTCTTACACACGTGTAACATAGAACATATTTTACATGTGTGAACATACCAACATACCGATTAGTCTAGTGAAACGATAAGAATTCTGAATACAGTTTTGAAATTGTCAAGTCTACTTAAAATAGATTTCCCTACATTTTTTCCTCTTAAATCCTAAAAAGGTCATACTAAAAATGTTAATTATTATTTGGGAAATTGTAATGAAAAAAAAAAAAAAAAAATGAGAAATCTTAAGTAGAGTTGACGAAAAATTCAAATTTGCTTTCAGATTTCTTATAACCTTAATACTAGATAAATCAGTAGGTTAAAAATAGAACACGTTTAAATTACTATGTTGCACGTGTAATAAGACAAAATTAGAAAATCACCACTGCTAATACTCTAAACTAAGATACTTAAATCACCAGATATAATACCATACCTACCTACCTATACATTTTAACAAAAAATAATTTATTTAAAATAATTCGACGAAATATTATATTCTATACATAGGTGGTAATTGTATAATTTATAAATATTCGCGTTAGCAAAATAATATAACCACTTTGTTACCCAAATAAAGTTGTCTGTCGTACCAGGTTTAAACCAGATTTCAAATATATTATGAAAACAGCAGACAAGTTATATGAAATAGTATACTGGATAATTGTCGAACCTTGATAACTGCGGTATTTTCTGTTACAGTTAGACGTTGGACGACTACCCGATGTGTTTTTCTATTCGCAGTCGATTAGAACACCATCGTTATTATTTTTTTGCTATCATCTAAAATGTATAGATAATAAAAGATTTTATCGAAATGGATGACATTAAAATATATTCTAATTGTCTTGAAAAAGTTTTAGATAAATCAAACATATTCCTGAAAAATATAGAAAAACTTTAAAAAAAAATGTTATATTTAACTTATCTAATTGATTCGAAAGATCATTTAGAAAAATTGTGTGACCAATAAAAAAAAAATCTTATGGTTTAGATTTAACAAATCGCATAAAAAAAATAAATTATAAACAATTTACAATTTTAACAATTTAATTTTAAATTATTTGTATAATCATTTTTTATTTATTATTTATTTTAATATGACTTATGCGTTAATTTGGTGGCAATTAATTTTCCTATAATAGTTTTACCATTTATTATCTATCTATTACACATTTTGTAATATCGAAATACTTACACTGTTTACGGATAATAAATTACAATTTTAATGTTTATACTTCATCAGAAAACAAAATATAATGATGTAATAACCCAACATTTTCAGTTTAAAAAAATCTGTAATTAAATCACATAGAAAACATAATAGATAGAAATCACATATAATTATCAGTATTTCAAAAACGTTTTATTATTTATAAAATAATCATCACTAGGGAACGGATTTATTTGCATTTAAATCCGCAAAAAATCGCTTAAATCGTCAAAAAGACTTAAAAATATTTAAAAAAGTAAAAGTGGTAGAGGGGTTTTTAAAATCCTCCCTATAACGGTTGTAACCCTATTAAATAAAATTCTCTAACACTGACAAGTCATTATTAACACGATTAACACTTAAGTTTTCTTTTTAAATAACACGTAAAACTTTATTTGATAAAAATTATTTTGTGATAATCATTTGTTAAATGTTACAATTTTTAAATAAGTTAAAACCATTAGAGAAGGGGGATCTTTTAAAACATTACCATTATTGTTCTATTAGATATATTTTAGAAGACTTTTTAATATTTTTTTGTGGATTTTACGTGCATATAAATTAGTTCCCGTGATTCACCACTCTTATACTAAAACATTTATTTACCATTCATATTCTATATTTTGGATGATAACAACAAAATGATAACGATGGTACTTTAATCAACTGTGAATAGACAGACCACTGCCAGATACGATACCATGATAACAACACATGGTAAAAACAATATAAAACAATAAATAAATTTGTATAATTCTAGAATAATTAATTGGCTGTTTTTAAAAACTACCGAAGTTTTTTTTTAAAATATATGTAATGAATGAATAATAATGAACAAAAAAATAGTTTGATTATTATTTTGTCATCAAAGAAAAAAACTAGAGCAAAACGAAGATTCTATTCATCCGAGTCGTCCCGGTCCGTATAATCCGTATAATTAGGGGTCAATGAACCTCTAGCAACTGTAAGAGAGTAGAATTGTAAAGGTAAAATTTATCATCAAGAAAAAAGGTTTTATATTTACCGATAGACGGTACTTAAATACCCATAATAACATCCAAAACTAATTTAAGATGATAATCAAAATAATTTTACACTTGTAATTACAAATTAAAGAGACACACCAAATATCAATGGAACAATTTGAAATATATTAGCATAATAATATCAAGTATTAAAAAGTCTCGAAAAAAAGTTGAGTGAGTTGATGGGGATCATTATGAAATTTTAATATTCTTGTGGCCTTTGTAACTTTCTAGGAATTATAACTGCCAATACACCATCGATCCCTGTCATGGAATATCTCTTCATATACATCCATGGACTACTTCAATCAGAGGAAAAACACCAATGAAAATTGTGTACACCTGATTCCAAAAAACCACGATTTACTATAAGATTACCAACAATATTCTATTAGATTATCAAAGATTTTGGTGATTTCCAGGCGTATTTGTACACTGATTTCCGCTAGTAATTTACTCTCAGACTTCAATCCACCATGTCATAGGTACACACCACGAGATCTTTCCTAGAAGTTCCCATTCAAACACTGCTATGAGAAAATCTACCTTTTCTCTTCTTAAGAATATTAATTATTTTAACAATATTATTTACATCACTCATGATAATTCTTAGATGAAGTGCACCAACCATGTGGAATTCAAGAAAATATATTATAATCAAATTGTATAAGTGATTGATAAAATCATATCAAATCATTGATTATAATATATAGTTGGTAAGTAAATACTTATAATTTCTTCCAAAGAAAATATAGGTAAATAAAAAACTTTATTACCTTAGCATCTCACTTACTACCTAGAGGATTTATTTTGAGGGATTATAGTATTAGTATATTTAATATAAGGTACCTTAGGTATAACCTAAGTAAATATAATTTTGTTAAAAAAACATCAAAAAATAAAATACCGATTAGATAAATTTTAAAACTAAGCTAGATTAACTTACATTCAATCATAGGTAAGTGTTGTTATTATAATATTAAAATAGATACCATATATTTATGAATTTTGTAGTTTAATCATTATTATTGGTATAAGAAATTGATTTACTAAATTAAAGCTAATAGAAATTAACATTCCCTTCAAACCAGAGCTTAAGCTTACTTATACACATATTATATTGGTAATTTAAAAAGAACTTAATATTTGTTATTCTTATGGTATTGTAGAATATAATTTGGTTTTGAGTAATTATTTTAAAAGGTTTGTTTCCAAAATATCTATAACTTAACATACATTTTTGATTTTTTTTTTAATAATATTCAAAATTATAAAATATCTTTGGGTACAAAAACTTAACATGATTATTTTATATTGTTTGATAAAAAAAAATTGTTAACTTTTATACATATATAAACATGTAAATGTATAAGTTTCTATAATCAAATTTAAAAATGTAGGTCAATAGAAAGATTTTTTTCTGTTCTCATAAAAAAAAACCAGTCTTTTAGGTAGATACCTATGTTGTTTAAATATTATAATTTTAATTTTTAAATAGGTCAAATTGATCCATTTTAATTAATATATTCATCTTTAATTCAAAGTTGTAGACATAAATGTATCCAAGTCAAATATAATATGATATACCATTATAACAACAAAAAAATTGGATAATATCACACATTTTTTGATTTTATGTTACAACAGAAGTTTCAACATATTAGATAGCAATGTAATCAAGATTAGTAGTACCTTAGTTGTTATATTTATGATATCAAATAAAAATCCTTAATTTTTCAGAAACAGTTATCTATGAAAACTTATAGTACCTAAATATTTAAGCAATAAATAAGCTTAACATATTAGATCTAACAAATGCAATACTTTTTTCTGTTCAATATTTAAAAGTTTTTTTTTGTAATAATTAAGTACTAGACTTGAATCCTTTAATTAACATTTTTTAAAAACACTAAAAATAAAAATGTTTTTTTCTTTACAAAATCCAAGTGTCATTTTATTAATATATTTTGAAATAAAAATCATTTTTTATGAAAAAGTTGGTGTTTGAATTGGTGAAACAATTGGGATTATTTATTAGCGACAGTAAAAATAATTTAAAGTATCATAAACTTCAAATTTGTTTAGAAAATTAACAATTCAACAAAATTTTATTTCAAAATATATTTATAGATAAATATTATTATGTACTGAGATACCTTTAAACTAGTTTATGTGTACCTACCACTAATTATTTGAAAATAAAATATAAAGAGTAAAATAAAGGTAGGTAAATTTAATCTTACAAAATAATTGAAGCCTACATAAAATTAGTCTGTTAAATATTTACAAGAATACAACTATAAAAGTATTTGAATATATATGATTGGCAGAATTATTTAAATTATTGTGTATTTAATTATAAATATTAGTACCCTAACTACATAAAAGTACCATTGATTTTATTAATAATTATAATCAATGATAGATACTACCCTAATATTTTTACCATATTTCTTAGTGTTTAGATTAGGCAGTATCTAGTTCCATGTCCGGAGTGAAACTATATGTTTTCACGTTCAATGCTAAACTTTTCCTCCCCAATTAGTTATAACCAGGGTTCGGATTTTATAGCATTTTTTAATTATTATAAGATACAGAAAAAATATCAGAGAATACTATATATGTTTTGTTTTATGAACTAGAATCCAAATATGAAATTTTATACTGCTATTTTTTGCATATTTGAAGTATTTTTGATTTTTAGTTCTGGTTTTTACTAATATGCATAATATAATATTTTTTTAGTACTTTTCATAAACAATAAAGAAAATCTGTTATTTATGTGAATATATAAGAAAAATATTTATATGTATTATATTTTCATTTCACATAATAATCTATTTTTTCACATTTTTTATGATATATTATATTATTTTAAGATTTTTTAGGTCATATTATAGCACATACTTCAGTTATTTTCAATGCTATAAAGTCTGAGCCCTGGTTATAACATTGATAACAATGATATTACTACTACTTATCACAAATAACTTAAAATTAAAAATGTATAGCAATTTAAATAAAACATCTAATTAGCTGAAAAGCGATATACCTGAAAACTTATCAAATACAATTATAGACGATATAACGTTTAAAATAATTCAACATTTTTGTACAACAGACGGTTTAATTACCGTCTAATATAAAATTAATGTAAAAAAACAACATTACGCTTTGCATTTGTTCTATGTATACAGAAGATGCTACAATTGGTGTTTAGAATGGTCTTATTTTATACGAGTGAGAGTAAGTAAATGATAATTACATAGCAAAACAGTGGTTTAGTAATAACTGTAAAATAGCCAGTTCATATCTCACAATTAACTAAAGAAAAAAAAACAACACTAAATAATAATGACTAATACCTATACTATATTTATACATATATGAACCCAATTTTGAATCTGAAATATAAAACCTAAACCAAAATAACAAATATTAACTTTCTATATTCTACTATGACATGATTTTTTCACATTGTATTTGTGTTGTATTACAATACCTAACCATGTATTAATTGTTTGTATATTAATAAAATAATTTTACCTCACTACCTTGGTTAATAGGTATATCTTGAGTATTTATCAATACCACAGAGCAGTAGGTACAACATTTATTTAATATTTTTATTACTGTTATTTATTATTATTTTAACTAAATATCTGTACATTTTTTTTTTGTATTATTATATTTATATAAATCACTTGTTATATTTTTTGAGACTTGGTCTGTAATGTTATAAAATAAGATATCATTATTAATATTACAACCAATCAGGAGTTAAACGTTGGACGTGAAAACATAGTTTCATATCTACATAGAAATAATCAATACTGAAGACTGAATACTAAATTGTTATTACCTAATAACTTACCTACCTACCTATAACTAATAATGACAGGTACTGAGCTATTATGATGTAGGTGAGTATGCCCCAGAGTATGCAGTAAATATAATTTGCATGTATGATTTCTGTAGTTCACTTACATGAAAATATAAAACCTGTATGTAATAAATATATTTTTTCAAAAAAAAAAAAATTAGGTACTTATCTATACCTAACTAGGTATCTATTCAGAAATAATTCTTAAGCTATACAAAACAAAAATAGCCAAGCTAATCTAGATATCTATATTAGATAGGTAGTAAATACTGAAATAAATACCTAACCAAAGTGATTCCAAACCTTATCGTTCTCAACGAGATAAAAAATAAAATAAAAATGTAATATAAGTAGGTACATCTGGCAAAGTAGGTCTACCTATATATTTAGATGGTTTTAAACCTACATTTTGAACCTGTTATACCTGTCAACTGTAAGCAAATTAACTACCTTGATGTCTACAACTAGAGAATGTACATAATGGTAGTCACGCAAATAGAATGGGAATATAATATTGGATTTCAAGCATAATATTATCGTGTACCGATCTAACACAAATTAATATCTTACCTGAGGATTACCGATATCGTCGTCCACTATTTTATCAGTTTCCATAGCAGTCACATTGTCCCTATCCATTTGATTGGGCGCCACATTGAGTACAGGGTAATATTCATGCCTGTGACAACATAGGTGTACAATCGTCCCGTCAAAGTTGTGTTCAATTGGTGTTCACCGAATGTGATTGTAGATACTATATAGGTAGCTGTAGTTATCGTGTACCAATACAAACAAAACGCAGCGAATTGATATTTTATCGTAGATCAATTCTTCCGGCTTATTACACACAAAATACGTCGAATACGCGATTTATTATACACTGCACACACGCGCGCGCACAGCAACACCCACTAGCTCGAGGCAGCGCGACAGGACCGTGTTGTCGTCCGTGAAATGGTTGTGTGTTGTAGATGATGAATAAAACGAAATAACAAAAAATTGTAAAAAATTAATAAAACAAAATAAAATAAAACCAGGAACGAAACAAAAAAAAAATTAAAAAAAAAAAATTAATTGACTAATATAATATTGACAAATCACTACAAACTGAACATTTTATATGTATACAATATAGTATGTCTATATACAACAATAATGCGAACACTAAGTTCTGCATGGCGAAATCATTTTCACTACGGCGTATGAGCGAGAGGGAGAGAGTTTTTCGTAAATTTTCGCGACACGAATGGGTTCAGGTTGACGACGGTGGACGGGTTGTTGTTATCGCAGTGTGACCAGCGCTAGACGCGAAACATTTCTCGACCACATTTAGTGTCGTCATATTATGTTACGTGGTTACCACCTTTACTCATTTTGATACAATTAATACTATATACCTGTTTTTTTATTATTATATAAACCCTCCTTTAACAATTAACAACCGACCATGGCCGTAGGCAGTAGGGAACGTTCATGATTATTTTATCGTAATAAATAATAATATTATACATACAATATATAGGTAACTATACAATTATACAGCATTTCACGCTATTTATTAATAATCGTTTAATTAAACAAAACAACTATAAACTAAATAAATGAAATTGTTTTGTTTATTAGTTTTTTTTTTTTTATTATTACAATCAAAGTGGTAACGAGTAATGACACAGGTACCGTTATCCTTCAACCGCGTTGCCAACTTACTGTCACAACACTCACAACGTAAATCGTACCATTATCATACGATATTCTACTGCTTGATTTGATTCGTGTTTTCCTCTCTTTAGTTTTTGTTTCCGGTCCACCGTATTTTCCTCTCTATAGTTCAGTAGACACTGAACCAATATTAACTATATACATGTTAACTTTTATACCGTATAATATTATGATGCAGTAATGTAGCATATTATACACAATACGTGGTTTGAGATTGTTTATATGGGGCCAGGGGAGAATATCAAAATAAATTAGCAAGATAAATTCGTGAAGGGCTTTGCCCCATATCCCCTTACCCACATTTTATAACACATCACATAGTTCAAGCAATATAGTTCTATATACTAAATATTATAAATAAAACGCTTCGAATTTAAAAAAATTTTTAGATGACATCTGTTTGAAAATCCAATATCATAATGAATAGCCGACATTGCCAGACCATTAAGTCGTTTCTACAAAAAAATTTAAGACATTTTTACTAATTAGGTATTTTGAAAATTTAGTGACTGTGTTCGAAATATTAACAAACTGTAGGTAAAGCGCGTATAGTATAACGAATACTGATTAGTGATTACTAATCAGTGATTAGCGATTACTGTGAAGACTGCAGAGTAACTTTGTGTCTGTGTTACACGAATACAAGTCACGGAAAACAACGGACTGTGCGGTTCGTAGTATTCGTATATAATATTAGTTATTAAATTTTATTTTATTTATAAATACATTTTAATTGTTCATTGTCAATTCAGTCGAATTATAATTATACTTAATACTTTGGAAACTCTTATTGTATTATGTCTATGTTTCACTATGTTATTAATATGTAATCATTATATATTACTGTCGTAAATGGATTTAGTTCATAAATAAATAAATAACACATTACATTTTATTTCATATCTCTCTTTAAATACCCTTGCTGTCCAATTCAATGTCATTGAATGATTGTTCTGGAAAATGTATATGATTTTACTAGTTTCATGTCATTTCATTCTCGTTAAATTCATCTCATCTCATTCAATTTAACCATTCTTACCAGAACAATTCAATATATCTGTAAGTGATTTAGTATATAAATTGTTTTACTAAAAGTAAAAAAAAAAAAAACTATTATATAAGTAGTTAAGAAAAATCATCCAATCTGAGTTTCTACTACTACATGAATTAAATAATATAAATATAATAACACATTTTATTTGCTACCTGTATATTGTTCTGTAGTTATAACTATAACATCCATAAAAAAGGATACATTTGAGTTCAGTCCTAAATGTACAATTTGAATTTAAGGATATACTAGTTCCGTCCCGAGTTTTTAAAATTAATATACTAATTCCGTCCCATGTAATTTATTTTATTTAGAAATAAAGATAGTAATATTTAACTTTTAAACTTTTTAGTCATTACTTGCGTGTCTGGATTCAATATTTTTTATTGTACTGATATAGTAATATTGTAATAACTAATATTTTAGTTAATCTTATTTTTATTAGTGACGGGATTGGTATAAAAAAAAAAATTATTGGGTTTGGAACTCAGAGACGGCCATAAAAAAATATTTCTATCCCCGTGTTTTTTCCTGCAATGTTATTTATTTATACCAGTTGCAAATAGTAATAACCTGCTATTATTTAATAGTCTATATTATTATAAATTTAGTTGATGCAATAGAAAAAGTAAAAAAATAAAACTGACTTAGTGGCCTTTAATCTATTAGTTATTACTTACCTAATTCCTAGTTATTTTGGCATGTGATTTATTATTTAAATTTACGTGACTAAAAATTCAAAGAATTAACCACCAACGCAAATTATTCGCCATGATAAGCAAATTTAATAATAATAATAATAAAAACTGCATACATTTTTTATTGTCAAATCGAAAACGCTATATTAGTTGCCACCACGGCTACTATGTAATAACTAATACTATCTACCAAATATCAGGCACATAACTAGGATTTCCCCATTTACCTTTGGCATGCAATGGAATGCCATTTATTGTCCACTTAGTCTAGGATAACCAATGACTATATTTAAAAAAATATAAAATAGGGCAAAATAATTTCAATAATATATTCAAAGTAATATTTATTAATTATAATAGTTTTTTTTATTTTTTTTTTATAATTATACTTATATTATTAACTATTTTAAATACACCCCTCGTAGATCTTAGATGTACTGGTACTCGTATTATCACCATATTCTTATGGTTATTATTTTTCATGAATAAAATCGGAATCACTGTAATACTTAATCTATAACGAATATTTATAATATCAACAAATTTATTTTATGTAAAAATTAAATTAAATTTTAATTTGTATATTAAAACTATAAAACATTTATATCTATAAAATTAAATAAAATATAAATTAATTCGGAATAATTGGCATCAGCATAAAAAAAATAGGACAAAAAATATATCTGAACGAAGTTCGTCAAGACAATATAGGACACAAAGCTGAAAAAAGGACAATATTGTATAAAACAGGACGTATGATCACCTTAGTTTGGTTAGAATTAAATTAGGTACACAACATTTGGTCAGATAAAACATATTTGTTCATTATTGTTGACAGAAAAACTAAAACAGGCCGGATAGAAAAAATTATTTATGTTTTGTAGTTTCGTGTATTAATCAATAGGCACATTAATAACATTGTAGCATGATTGTAGAATATAAATATAATACCCGTGTATATTAATGGTGCTTTGTAGTACAAAATAAACCACCGTTACAATTAAGCGCCGGCTGTATAAATTGACCATATCTAGAGGTGGCTTGAGAAACTTTTGTCTTCAAGCTGTCGTTCCACATCCTGTATAGTATATCATGGTCTTATATTAGGTCTGGCAAGTTATATTTTAAACGAACGCTTTTATTATGAAAAAATTAGGATCAGGTATAGTGCTGCGCTCTATACGACTAAGCACTTTTTAAGAAAAATTGTGTATACTCTGAGAAAGTAAATCCTTATACCTATTATAAGAAATAAATAATGTGTTCAATATGTTTTAAAATTATACATGTATATTATATGAACCTATAACATTTCAACCTTCTCAATTACGAGCATTCTCTCCAATACGCCATCTATCAACAAAATACAAACAAAAATAATTTACATATTATTTTTATTTAAAAATAGCTAAATTATATTTTGTTTGTGAAAAATTTACTTTGGGGATTGTTAGTTTTAAAATCACGAAAAAAAAAAAAAATCGAAAGATGGGAGTGAAATAATTGAAGGGCTAAAGATTGCCATAAAATTTGTGAAGCATAATATTTTTCCATAACAGATATAATACGAGAGAAATGATAAGATACCTAATTGTACTAATTAGATAACATTATTGCTGAATACCACATGGAATTTTATCATGTGCTGAATAATAAACAAAATTTTTAATTTAGGTATAGGAAAAATATAAAAATGCATTACTTTGATAGGATTCTATTCCAATGATTAATAATCATACATGTTCACATTATTAAATATAGAATTTAACTTGTCACAAATCACAAATGATTAAGCTGCTTTTAATTTCAAGTCTGAAATGGTGAATAATTTTTATTATTTATTATTCTATAACAATTGTCGAGTACAATTTTTAAAATTTAACAGTTATTTAATCTAAATAATCAGTGTAAATTAAAATTAGTTAATCTTTTTTAATGGTTACACCAAATCGAAAATCTGAGTACGGTTTATTTTTCATGGACAGTATACAAACAAAAAAGCTTTATAAGGTTTTTCGATATTTTGACATTTTTTCTAAAATCGGGAGGAAAATGAGAAAATTGTATTTATTTTTACTGTTTTAATAATATAAAATAAAATGTCGTAGGTACCTATTGTCGCGGCGCGTTGTTAGCGTATTGGCTGGTGTTAATATAGTTTAGTAATTACAATATTTGTTATGCATATTGGCCACACTGCGGATTATCGAATGCTCGCGGTGATACCTTGTTCCATAAACCATTACATGGTGATATGGACTTGGTTATATTTCGAGTTTTTTATTTTGCCGTACTTTTACGTGCTTGAACCATACTTCTACACGGTTATAATGACTTACTGGAAACATTTTAACGTCGATGCAAATGAACTTAAAGAATACTTCAAAACACATAAGTCAGTTAAAGAATTTCAAGCTCATTCATCAAAAGTACATTCAGTTGGTTGGAGTTGTGACGGTAAACGTTTAGCGTCCTGTTCATTCGATAAATCTGTGGCAACATTTACATTGGATAAAGACCGTTTGGTGAGAAATTAGAACAATTTAACATTTTTTTTTTTTTATAATTTATTTTTCATCTGTGAGTTTTAATAAAAATCATGGATACCTCTAATTTAATTGAGACAAAACCAATCAGGGTCGATCGTGTGGAAATTGTAGGTCTAAAAAGAACCAAAGATGATATTGTTAAAAAAGCAACAAAATGTCTGTTTGACTCTAAGACCATCGGTGATATAATCATTAAGACTGCAATGGCTAAAACAAATTTAATGCAACTAGAGTGCTTTAAAGAAGTATCTGCCAAACTAGATGTTGATAGTGTCAATGGACAGGATAAATATTATGTTACCATTAACGTAAAAGAATCTAATTGGATTGAAGGACATATCAAATTATTATCCGATACTAATTTTGATAATAATCCAGATCCTAAACTTTCAACTGGAGTATCATTTTTGAACTTGTTTTGCCGTGGTGAAAAACTAAATGTAATATCAGATGTATATTCATCTAACAAAAAGTTTTCTACGGGTTGCATAACTTTTACAAAACCATTACTTGCTTATTTTAATCCATATTTATACACATCAGTGTTTAAGAACCATTACAATAGAAATAAATTTGGTTATTCGTTTGATGAATATGGATTAAATAGTGGATTAAATCTGTACTATGAATGTTTAAAAATAAGTTTAGGATGGGAAGGAGTGATTAGAGATTTGAAACATGCACCAAATGCACCATTTGGTATAAGGGAACAGCTTGGACTTACTATGAAGTCATCTATTAAAATGACAACTTCTTACGATACTCGTGATAGCGCTGTGTTTCCCAGTTATGGGTCTTTTATTAATTGGGTTTTGGAAGTTGCTGGAATTGGTGGCAGCAATGAATTTCTAAAAAATGAATTATCCCTTCAAAAAACATTTACAACAATCTTGGGTTCAGCTGTTACTGAATCATTTTCCTTTGGAGTATTGAATGCATTTGGAAAATCCTGCATTTTAGACCGATTCTATCTTGGTGGACCATTGACCTTCAGAGGATTTGAAGAATGTGGCGTGGGTAAAAAAGAAGATGGTAGCATTACAGGTTCATTGATGTACTGGAGGTGCAACTTACATGTACACGCTCCACTTCCATTTTTATCTGAAAAAAATAGACTGTCTCATTTAATAAGGATACATTTGTTTATGAATTCTGGTAATGTTGGAAATCGACTAGGAAACTTGACCAATGATTTACAAGGATTGATCAGCAACGTTCGTTTATCATATGGAGCTGGTTTTGCATTAAACATCAACAATTTAATGCGCTTAGAAATTAATTATTGTTTACCAGTATTTTATTCGAAAAATGATTCTATTGTGTTAAATAAAAGTCAATGGGGCTTTGGTTTGCTATTTTTTTAATAGACCGATAGTAAAATTATTCAATCTTTGTATTGTATAGTATGTTTTTTTTTTTTTGAACAAAAAAATATTACTTAACTTTTGTGGTATAATTTTGTAGTAGTAATAAAAGTTATTTATTGTTGAACAAAAATGTTTTTTTGAGTATTCAAATTTGTTTTATTTACCTATCTATTAAATATGTGTACCCAATTTGTTTAAGTTAAACATGGTTATCAAAGCAAAATGTTCCTGTGAATTAAAATTGTATACAGAGTAAACATATTTTATTTATTCATTTTATTGAAATGGTAATATTTTATTTGGATATAAAATGCGTGCTTTAACTATAAAACTTATATTTTGTTTAACATTTTTAAGTTACTCCTTTTATCATAAATGGAATTAATATTAGGTTTCTGCTATTGAATTTTATACAAATAAATTTTTGATAAATATTTCTTAATAAATTTAGAATATTAGTTGCCAAAGAATAAGTTGGAAAAAAAAATCATCAATAATTAATTTTGAAAATTAGTTAATTGGTTCATACATGTGTTTAAAGTTTGTTTTTTCAATCCAGTGTAACTTTAAAATGTTATTCTATATTTTGATATTAAATTATTCTTCATATTTATTAGTACATTTTTCTGATAACTTCGAGTAAATCATAATTGTCTTATATTATTTCTCATTATAATATAGATTAACTAATCAAATATTATGACAAATAGATATTTAAAAATAATATATCTGCAATCTATATATTTTTAAATTTTTGTTATTGTTACTAACATGTGTGTAATAATATTTTTAGTATCAAAATACTCATTAAGTGCTAATTGTGTTTATATATTTTTAAAATAATTTAGAAAAAAAACAGTGAGGTTCTCTAGGTATGTGATTTATGTATATTTTACTTAGAAAATTAAGGGGTATCAAAGCAAAGTTATATATTATACATAAACCAATACACAGCAGTGTTTTTTTTTTCATAGTCTAGTGTTAATTTGTTTAAATAAAAATTGTATAAGTATTATTGGTAATCTAGGTACAGTAGAAACTTGATTAACTGTTAATTCTCTGTTATCCGTCATTGTTAAAAAATAAATAAATATTAATGAGAACAAGCAATAAACAAGTTTATCTTATCTTTATCTTAAAGAGATGATGGATTATTTTGTTTTGTATGTGTGTTTGTATTATGTATAAAAATACTCACATTTTAAAATATTTATATGTATATTGCAAAATTTCTGTTAACCGCCATAGTCCTAATCCCGATAGTGACGGTTAATCATGTTTTTGGTGTAATACATTTTACTAATAATTTTATTAATTTGAATATAGCTTGTATATATATCTATAAAATATTTCATTTGAAACCAAATTACTTTTTAAAATATTGTATTAAAGACTGTTATTTAGCTATTTCTTTATTAATATAAAAAGCACGTATTCATTTTTTTTCTAACCAAAGATGCTAAATTTGAAATATATTTTTTTAATTGTATGGAGCTTACTTGTTTACAAATTGAAATATTCTATAACATTTTGCTTTGATGCCTTTTAAAATTAAATTTATTATCAAACATTGATAATTTGTATTCTTTTTTATAGAACAAGGAATTTACTTATAAAGGACACAGCGGTAGTGTAGATCAGTTATGCTGGCATAAATTTAACCCTGATTTACTGAGCACAGCTAGTGGTGACAAAACAGTTAAAGTATGGGATGTAAGGCATCAAAAATGTTCAAATACTATTACGACCAAAGGTATTTTAAAAACATTTTGTGGTGTTTAATTTTGTTAATAATTTTGTTTTTATTTGTAGGGGAAAATATCAATATAACTTGGTCACCTGATGGCCATACGATTGCTGTTGGAAACAAAGAGGACTTAATCACTTTTATAGACATGCGTACTCTTAAACCAATTAGTGAACAACAGTTCAATTTTGAAGTGAATGAAATGTCATGGAATAATGAAAGTGATTTGTTTTTCTTGACAAATGGTCTAGGATGTATTTATGTATTAAGGTATTAAACTGATCATTAATTTTTAACATTTTATTTCTAAAATATGTAATTTTTTAATCCCATTCCAGTTTTCCAGACTTAGTTCAGCGACACGTGGTCAAAGCTCATCCAGGTACATGTATTTGTATAGAATTTGCGCCAAGTGGTGCTTATTTTGCTGTAGGTTCAGCAGATGCTTCAGTTTCTTTATGGGATCTTGAAGATTTGGCTTGTGTACAAACATATAACAGGTAGCGTATGTTACAACTTACTATTGGACTTATTGTTTTTTAAAATTTCACGAGTTCTTTTTTTTTTTATTAGTGTTAAATAAAATAAATAAAAAATTAATTTAATTTATTTTTAATGTTTTATTAATTGAATTTTTGCTTTTTAAATTTTTAGATTGGATTGGCCAGTTCGAGCTTTAAGTTTTTCGTATGATGGTAAAATGTTGGCTTCAGGTAGTGAAGATTTGTATGTAGATATTTCAGATGTCACTACAGGAGAAAAAGTAAGACTTAAATTAAGATATTTGAAGAATAAATTAATAGTTGTATTATTATATTTTTTAAATGATTTTTTTTTAAAGATAACTGAAGTACCAATTGAAGCAGCAACATTCACAGTGGCGTGGCATCCAAAACAGTATTTATTAGCATTTGCATGTGATGATAAAGATCAATTTGACAGGAAAAGAGATACTGGAAATCTTAAAGTGTTTGGTTTCAGTTCAGATTAATATATTGAAACTAATAAGGTTTAGAATTAATTCCTACAGTTATTATTTTTATAAAATAAAACAAATTATGATAAATCTATAAATAATTATATTACTATAATACTTTAACTAATAAAGACTGATTTATCATTGTTTGTTTTTAGGTATAATAATTTGTTTATGATTCAAACTTGTGTATTTATAATTTCAAGTTTTTTACATTATGACTTCAGCAGCCAGAGATTTAAGTTAATGATTTATAATATATATATAAAAAAAAAAAATACCTCAATAATTTATGCAAAAAGATTGTTTACCATTTTACTAAATACATAATAAATTAAAAAAAAAAAACAAATTGAATGAAAACCTAAAAGCGAACAAAGAAAAACATTGTACAACAAATTTATTACCCTTCCCTATGTCTTTGGCCTAAACTTTAAACTGTTATAACTCTGATATTAGTCTTAAGTATATTAACATTTTTAGAAAAATATTCTCAATTCAAATATGTATTCAAAAGTATGTACTTCTTTAAGGTATATGGAGTAGGAGTGAAAAATTAAAAATGGTTTTAAAATAAACTTCAAATGATTCCATAATAATTAGAAAAAACTGAAATTAAATTCACTTAAAAAACTTCAAGATATTGCTGGTTTGTGGTCAAAAAATCACTCTCTATTTTATGGATAGGTATGCAATGTACAATATTATATTTGTGTGGCTAAAAAATAACCTACCATATTAATAATATAATAGTATGCAAATAAATATAGACAATCTAAATTATTTGAATATTTTAAAAGCGTATAACACTCATCATAAGACAAATCTCAAAACTTATATAACTCCTTTTATACTTGTATACTTATTCAATTTGATAGGTAACACAAAAAACTAAATAACTATAAAAAATGGTTTTTATTATATAAATTAATTTAAATGATAGATAATATTTGTCATTATTTATTTATGAGTATCTATGTAAAATATTTAAAAAAAAACTCTATAAACTATAAATAACTGTAATAATGATAATGGTATTATTGGGACACCAGAACTAACATTAGGTTTGGGATCATATAAAATATTAATATATGATTCATATTCTGGTGCTAGTGGTGTTGGGTGTTCCCTAAATTGTTGAATAGTTTCCAATTTTTGTGCATCTGCCTAGATATAGTTAAAACATATTTTTGTTTAATTATATATTAAGTATTATGGTACTTATAGTTAACAAATTTACCGGAAACATAGGATCAGAAAGATCATCAAAAGGTCCATACATAGAAAATACTGGTGGTGTTATATAAGTGGTTTTTCTTCTTTGTCCAAAAGTTAAATCCATATCCATTAATAATGAAATTATTTCTCTTTTGGTATTTAAAGATATATTTTTTTTAACCAATATCTAAATACAAAAATTAACTGATTATTTAATTTTAGTGGAAAATGGGTACCTATTATACTATGTAAGGTTAGGTTAGTAAGTAAGTTACACATTATTATAAAGCAGAATTCCTAGTGAAATTGTATTAAATACCTAGTAAGTTTTAATTTTATAATCATAATAGTTACAATAGACCTGAAATTAAATTACTTACTTGTCCAAAATTAGACCAAGACAATGGACAATCTATTGGAGAGCGAACTTTATGATTACATATAGTTGTAAAATTATTGGAATTATAGTTGCTTGGTAAATTTAACGGTGATCTTAAAATATCTACACAAAATATAATTCAATTAGAAAAAATTGAAATTAGATTTTTATACAATAAAATTACTTCCTGCTTACCTAAATACTGATTTAAATGAAGAGTATTGATAAAAGCTACATCTCCGCCTCCTTCAATTATGCATCTTAGAGTTTGAGTTTCAATCCACATTCCATTTTCATTACTATCTTCGGGTAAAATATCTGAAGGTAAAAATTATTTTGTTGATATATTCAAGATAGTTCAATTTAATTTTATACTTCACCATCAAAATCACATTCTGGTATTGAACTTTGGTCAGAACTTAATATTGCACAGCTTTTTTTAAAGAATCTCTCTATTGTTTTATTGTTAGGAAATAAATCTATGTTTTGCAGTTTTAGTGTTAATAAAAATGAATTCCAAGCTAAAACAAAAGTAATTATACACTTATTTAAGAAATGTAAGATTATTTCCAAATTTAAATGATTTGTTTTACCGTAACCGTCAAATATAGGAAAACAAGCTATTTTGCCTCTTAACTCTTGAATATCACTCACAGCATTTTTTTTTAACATTACTGCGCTCATTTTTCGATATAAATGATGATAAAGGGAAATTGCATAAAGTATTGGTTTTGAAATACCATAATTTCTGAAGTTTAGTTAATTTTTTAATTAATTTAAATTTTATTGTTATTTTTTATATAAAATGTACACCTACCTTCTAAATTGTGCAATTTTATCAGTATCCAAAATCATTATATCTACTTCTCCGCTTTTTAATTTTTTTCCACAATCTGGAGTCATAACACACTTTAATTTAGGCTGTATACCATAAATTATAGATATATCTGAGAGTACTTGACATTTGTGTAAGGCTCTTATAGTTTCAATACACATAGAAAATGTACGGTCATTACACAACTGCCCTTTCTCTTCAGCTGTTATGTAGCCTGGAGCTGCCATTAGATAATCTTTTGGACTTTTAATAGTATTTGATGAAATTGGTTCGGAATAGTATAAAAGTAAATTGTTTAAGGCCCATTGCCATGAAGATGCATTTTGTAATTCTTTAGCTGTATTTACATAGTTTATCATATCTTGAATGTTTAATGCTGTTGAACTAGGAACAGTTTTATAATTATATTGTATAAAATGGTATAGAATATAGATACTAAATTGCTCTTTAAAATATATTTACTTTCTTGCTATAATAGCTGGCCAAGGTCGAGATAACCAAGTACACGGATTAGAAGTTTCCAGTGGTTGTAAAGTTCCATTTGGACAGAGGAAACTTATTTTACTGCAAGCATTTGTACTGTCACCCTTAAATATAAAATCATGTATAAATGCAATTTTTAATTTATAATTAAATAAGGTACCTAGTAATAAATAATAATTTATTTAGATACTATACTTGTGTACTGTATTTACTTTAAAGTGTGCTCTGACATCAGAGAGTCTGGCCCAACTTATATCTCCAAAACAGTCACTTAAGCATTGTAGCGATCCTTGTCTTCCCCAAAATTGATCATTAACATTGCACTTTGATGGATTTTTACAGTTTGTGCATAGATTTGGATATTTGTCTTCTGTACAGTCACTTTTTAAATTTAATACATAATTTTTTTTAATTGTCTAATATTTATAATTACTAAGTCTATTATCCATATCAGGATCTGGATCCCATTGACCTGGTTTGCATGAATCTCCAAAGAATTCTGAAAGAGATTCTAATTGATTTTCTATTATGCTTAATTGTGGATTGCATTTTTGTGGAACAACTACTCGTTCAAAGTACTAGAATCATATTTGTATTATTTAGATACAATTAGATACATAGATAATTGAAAATGAATGTGTGTTACCAATATTATTTCATTTGTATGGTATAGTATTAGGTACTGTACTAAAATCTATATTATACCTAATTGATTAAAAATAGATAACCTAATATTTGTATGTAACAATATAATATAAGTATTAGGTACATACTACACGTAATAATATTTGGTAATATGCTTTTATAATTTCTGTAATAAATATTTTAATTATAGACTTATAGTTACAAATTGTATAATAAATTAACAGAGGTACCTACATTAATTCTGAATGTAAAAATAAGGTTGATAAATAAAATTAGGTAAAGCATGACAAATAAAACTACACTTTTAAAAAATATTCATTAGTTTTTCTTTTACATACCTACCGACATATCATATTTTTATACAAAATATTGTACAAGTAAATTTCAAATAAAAATTTAAAATAGATAAAAGAGTTATAAATATATATCAGAATAATTTGAAAATTACACAATGACTCTAGAAAGTACTAATACAAATAATCAAATGAAGCGAAGAATGGATATTATCTGTTTATTTTGTCAAATGTAATTCCACTATTTTTTTTTAAATAACCACCAGTTTTAAAATAAATGATTACTTGAGATATTATGTTAGACCATCCACTTGCTGTTTCTCCTTCAAAAAATCCAGGATGACATAAACGTTTGCCTTTTAAATCATTTAAGTTCTTAATGTTAGCATCTTCATTGACTAAAACTACCATGCTATAATCAAATTTTTCTGTAAATTTTCAAAATTAATATTACTTATTTATTTTGTTCTCAGATTTATATTTTTCATTATTGAGTAGCATATAATTATTAATAGGTACACAAATTTAATATTTTTGAAAGTATTATGAAAATTTAAGTAATTTCATATCACATATACTTTATACTTTTAGATTCTGAGCGAAAAGAGGAATGTATTGGTTTAACACGATGTTTGTTTATTATTTTTCTTTTTATCTGTCAAGAACTTTTCTACTGGAAATCTTCTTCCGATGTATCAAGTGTAGTAGTTTTTCTGAAAGGAAATTTTATCTGGGTGGTATAATCATACTTTAAGTAAATTAAGTCTGGGTGGTACTTTAAGAAAGTTATTTCCAAGAGGTTTTCATAATATTTGGATAAAACCAGGAAAAAACTTAGGAAAACCGGACAATTTACAAAATGTGTTATTTTCAATTATATTTTTTGTTGCGATTCAGTTGAAAATATTTGTAGAATTGAAATTTAGACAGAAAAATTATATTTGCATTTTCTAGATGAGATTAAAAGTTTCAAAACATTTTAGTCATTTTTGAGCTATTTATAGACATTTTAATTTAGAGAATTTTTTTACGTAATTTTTAATAAGGTAGGTAGGTACTCTGTGGATAAAATTGTTAGACCAAACAAAAATTTAACAGTAGGTTCATTATAAGTCGTACTTCGTGATCAGAAAAAAAAATAATTGAGTGTAATGTAGAATTTTGTATAAGAATTTTAAAATCAAATTAAAAATTTTGATCAAAATCGTAAATATTACAGTTTTTAAAAATACGTATAACCGAACTCCGCTCAGAATCGTATTTTGTTTGTAATGATTAATAGTTGTGCATAGATATACATTAAAATTGCCCTTTATATATCCTACATTCTTAATTTCTCACTTACAACAGTGGCCATCATCCATCGTGTGAGATATGTCTGTTGTTTTTTGTTATATACCTAATCCGATTTATTGTAGATTAACTTCCGTTTAATGAAAATAATAGACACTAGTTGAAATATGTATTTTAGGTCGAAATAAAGTGCAAAAAGGACATTATGACTTCCGAAATGGATAGTAAACCAGGGACCTTCATGATTTTATTGGTTTAGGCTTGGGTTTTGGTTTTCAAAAATATAAAAATTAATTTCCGGTTTCGATTAATACCGGCGTAACAGGCGAATTTTAATCCCACGTAATTTTTACCTAGGAGGGGTAAAATTTCCCCAAAAGTAACTGTTAAATTGTATCCATCTTATAATTTCTACCTAGCTCTTTAATTTTATCTGTAACTAATGTGAAGTTATTGTTGTTCGATTATTTTATGAAATTTAACTTTTTTTTTGATAATTATTTATTATTACGTTTATTGTTGATAATGACATAGCTAATTACTTAAATTACTTTGTTGCTCTTAATAGGCTTTATGTGGATACAATTGTTTGGCCGAGCACAGAACAGTTTGGCAGAACAGAAATGCTTATAAATTTTGGTTTATTGAAAGTTGTAATTTAGTGAATGATAAAATCGTTACAGAAATAAATTAAATAGGGAACTTTTTGTATTTTGGATTTGACTTTATAGCTAGTGTTTATGGCTAGACTTAAAAAAAAATAACACTTTTTAGAATTCGGTATGATAGGTCAAAATTACAGCGATAGTTTTATCCAGTAAAAATTAAAATACATTTATCCCATTCCCTTTCAAATTTGTTTACAACTTTTATATACTTTGAACAAATAATGCATTGTAAAATAATATTTCCTTAGACTTTTAAGTCTCAAGGAAGAACTTTAGTTAATTTCTTTTATTTTTATCATTTTCTTTGGGAACAAAGATATATGTGTACATATTTCACAGGATCCTATATAATTTAATGTTTGACATTAAATTGCTATTATACACCTATTGTTTAAATGCCTACTGTAAATCATTATGAAATAATTATAATTATTTTGAATAATATTATTATTTTATTATCTATGATGTATTTATAATGACATGATATAAAACAAGTCAATTAGGTACCTTTCTCAAATAAACGAATTTCATTTGTAATGCTTAAATACTCATTCCATTTAGTCGCATACGATATTTCTTCCACGTGAAACACTCCAAAGTCTGCCTTTCCATTCAGAATTTTTCTTATACAATGCAGTCTATACAAAACATTTATTTATCAAGGTATTGTTTATGGATATTTTTAAGTGGTATTACATTCAAACAAGTTCACAGGATTGCCCTTGCATCGTTTGCATTGTTAATTTGGTGACGGGTCAAAATATCTATAACAATAAAAACTCTGGTTAAAAAAACGTCGAAAAAAAAATCTTTATGTGTAGTGCCTACCTACTATATACTATCTAAAATATCCGAATATTATTGCCGTCTGAAAATCTCACATAGGATAAAACAATAAGATTTCATTGGGATAATATTATATCAAGTACCTATTATATCAAATAGGTATCTAAATCAATAATTCTGCAATAGGGGAAATTACGTAGTTGGTACTCGTGACGGGAGTCGGAGGTTATAATAGTATACAAATCGTAGGTATAAATCAACACATTAAGTTAATACTATAATATAGGTAGGTAAACTAAGAGTGTTAATCAGGCGTGTATCTAGGATTTTATTTCAGGGGGGAAGGGGGCTGATCCAAAATTATAAACATTGCCATTCAGTAAAATAAAAATTATAATAATATATGAATCATGTAATGAATAATAATGAAAAAAAATTAAAAACATTTTCTTGCAAGCGAACTCAATTCGGTATGAACAGCAAACCAACACAAAGGTTATTGATCATTACTGTTTATTATTATTGTGGTACCTAGACTGTCCAGTTGTACACGAAATAATATTTATTGATAAAATTAATTTCAGAAAAGCGTGTGATTACTGATAGGTTTATAATAAATTAGTATTTATTTGATTCCCAGCATCCGTTCTCACGTGGTAAAGTTTCGTCTATGAGATAAGCTAACAACATGCGAATTTAAAATCAATAAAATGCAATTTAATTTAACTTTTGCAGTGACTTTCATAAACCACGGAAATAATTTTTAGATTTTCTTATAATTTTATTTTTATTTTTTTGGGGAGGGGGCTGCAGCTCATTCAGCCCCCCCATAAATACGCCCTTGGTATTAGTATATTTCGTAGTTATCGCAACTGGGTAGTACAGAATTTATCAAATGTTGACACAAGTCTCAAAGCAATGGTTTAAAAACGAATCGGTAATCGTCTATAATTTAAATTTAAATATACTTATTTGTTTCGAATAAACGTACCTACAAAATGTAATATTTACATAAATCTCGTAGGTTCTAAAAGTTTTTGTCTTGTTCGTCCTTATAACAATATCGAACATTTATTATTATTAACTAACGATTTTTTTTAATACTTTTATCTTAATTATAAGAAATGTATTGGTTATGGCTAACTACTGGGGGTTTTTTTTTTTTAAATTTTTTTTTCTGCTTATTAACAACCTGTCTATCAAAAGTTTTGCGCCAATCAAAACACAGAAACTTTCTTGTATAATTTTGGATATAGTTGGTGCATTGGAGAAGTAATTTTTTGATTTTATTTGTAGTTTTCCGAATAATCGGGAAAACCGAGAATTCCTTGTTTCGCGAGTTACCTCGACAACAAGCGAAAAAACATACAAATCAGAATCGATTTTTCAGTGTATGTAGTATACAAATTATACAACCCCGTTTATCCTACCTATCCAACTAACCACTTAAAACAACGACCTACCCGTGAGCAGATCACCTTTTTAGATTCTGAGTGGAGCGAACAAGCTTATGTTTTTACAATGTTTTATTTTTTTGTTTTTTATCTGTGAACAACTTTTCTACCAGAAATATTGCTCCGATTTACAAGCGTAATAATTTATCTGAAAGGAAATTTGCCTGGTAAGGTACATTAGGGAGGTCATTTTTTAATTTTCCCACGAGTTTTTCCAATAAATAAATGGGAAAATAGGTACAATATTAAACAAACATTATTAATGAAAATGTTTAATGCATACGTAATTATTTTATCATAATATGACATAAATATTTGTTGACAAAGCAACGCGCCAACAACTGAACTGCGCTCAGAATGGTTTTTTCGTTAGCAATGGCTAATCGTTGCATATAGATATACATTAAATTGCCATCTGAATCCTACTTTTCCAACTTGAACCTCCCCCCCCCCTACAGTGGCTAAACCCGTCCCCATTATCCTAGGGGCAGTTTTTTAGTTTTTACTATTGCAGACCACCGGCTTAATATTCCCCAATGTATATTATATTTATCGACCGATTCGAGTTAAAAGAATCACTCTGTACACATCGTAGTAGGTATACCTAATATATATAATATTATATAATACACAATATTATATTGAAACTTAATATTATGTGCAACACGCGATTAATTCGACAATGATAACTACGTATTATTGAAAATCGACTCATGGTCATGGGCTTCAACCTCGGCCGGCCACTGCAGTTCGAGTCCGGTTTTACACTTATAATATCGCGTAACGAAATCTATCGTTTTATGCACAATGGATTATCATTATTAATACGCTAATTACGTACGGGGGAGGGGGGGATATAATATTATACGTTTCGACCTATTCTACGCGCGAAAATGTTAATTTATTATTCCAACGTGATAACTTTTTGTTTTTTAACGAACCGTTCCGAGTCGAAGATAATATTTTATAATTTAATTGTATCGTCACGATGACGAATCGCAAGGCGCGTAAAAACCGTAGATACCTGGGATACCGTAGACGCGTATCTCTGAGAGGCCCTACAGCAGTGTTGTATACACCGCGTACCGGTTCACACCGAGAAACGCCAATTATTTTTTTCGCGGGCGCGCGGTTCTGGATCATTGGAATAACTAGAGGCATTTTTTTTCGAGATGGTGCGTATGTTTAAAAATATCAAGAAAAAAACCACAACTAGGTACTGGTGTAAGGCTATATCGCGCGATTTATTGTATTAAAAGGACGCTATCCACGCATTTGTTGACTCCGTCCTACAAAAGTGCGACAACGTAGGACGCATGTTGTGACGTTCGTTTTAATATTAAAGCAAATCGGCTTAATACCAAACTTAAAGAGGCAAGAAGATTATACGTGCCCTGGTTTGTCCAATGTTTTTTCGATATTTTTATTTTTAAACGAGCTATGGGTATGTAAAATACCAAAATTTAAAAATTATCATATCTTGCTTAAAAATTCAAAAATCGAAAAAACGCCAATGCCGGGGCACGTGTAATCTGCTTGGCTCTTTACGTTTGATAACAAGCCGATTTGCTTTAATATTAAAACGAACGTTACAAAATGTGTCCTACTACACACACAGATTTGCTATGTCCCGCGTTTGTAAGACGGAGACAGTTGATGCCGGTGATTTAACGTTAATAATAAACGGACAACAAACGGTGATAATGCGACGCGTGTTTCATACTTGATGATATTTTATGAGTTGCAGTTTTTAGTAACAGTGTTTTGTATTTATCGAAAAAGTAAAAGACAAGTGTTTTGGGTCTGCTTCCTAGGCTATACAGATCTTTTATTATTATTATTATTATTTTTTTTTTGAGGGAAGGGGAGGTGCAGGAGTTGCTGTACCAACCACATCACTCCAGTTGTGGGACGCATGTTGTTTCGGATATTAATAACAATAAGTACACGAGATATTTTTTCGGGTTTGACAAAATCAGAGATTTTCGTTCGAGATATTTTGACCGGCACCCGATATTTGTTCGGCAATCGTTAAGGCTGGTTTTGTTATTATACTTCAGTATACCTGCCTTATCGTATATTATTACATGAAAATATCCATAATAGGTACACGCAGGTACGACCGTTGGAGAAAAAATATTTACACACACATATATATTATTGTATTATTTAAAACCGTATGCGAAATATAAGATTGGTTAAGAATTCGTTCAACAGCAAATCGCAATTATTATTAAATTTAAAATTAAAATGCGATTTTTAAAATGCTAATAAAATAAAACGACGCAGTTACGACGCAAATCACGCAGGTCGATTTAACACATCGCGCCTTTAGATTAATAAATCGTTAATTTTAATACAGTTAATATAGGTATTACTATCAGTAAACATTATATTCGGGAAACGATTATGATTTTAAAATAGTTATTTTTGTCTGGCTTGAAATGAATTATCAAAGTGTTGGGCACTTACCTATCGTTTGCAAACTCGCATTCCACTTGACTGGATTTTTCCTTGTTTAAAGGCGGGCAATAATCTTTAGTTTTTTCACTGATACCGTTATTTTTCACTACGCATAGTTTGACTGGAACAATATGATTTCATCGATAATATTATTCAATTGTTTTGCGTTGTAGTATGGAAAAAAAGAAAAACTAGATGTCGGATTCGCATAATATATGAAATGTATTGCTAAAAAACTACAAATCGAACTTACATTTAGCGTTAGCGTCGACGACAATCGAATATAATATAAACAACCACTGCAACGAACTCACAGCAAATTGCATTGTCCGCGGGTTGAAAATAAAACAAAAACGATTAACCGTATTGAATGATGATGGTTCACTGTCGTTTGGGTTTTAGTAACATTTTACGAATTACGGACCGCGCAGCTAGCGTTTTAAAATGATTCGTTTGTTGTATAGCACAATGCACGCAAAAACGATGAGCTTGCGTTCGGGCACAGCCAACACAACGCGACCAAATGACACGAGATTAGATAAAAGCCGGTCAACGATATTCAACAGACGGCTGCAGAACTGGTATAATAATAATAATATAGTAGTGTTCTGTAAAATGTGTACACACAAACAGCGTAAAGTTGGTCGGATTATTAGATTTCCCGTTTGCCTTGGTTGGTAGCATTAGGCAGGCAGTCGCTCTTCGCCGAGCGCACGTACGTGCAGTAAAGGGCATACCCATGCGGCGTATCATTGCGCAGCGGAGATTATCCCGAACGTCTAATTATAAACGCATCGCGTTTTCAAAAATATTGCAGTTCGCTAATAGCATCCGCAGCTTTTTGAACTATGCATTGTACAAACAAACTCTAATGGCGAAACTCTTCGCGATATGACGATATACTACAGTTGGAGCGCGGATTTATATCCTCTTAAAATAGCCAAATTACGATGCTTATATTCTCTTAACATCAGAATATGTACTTATGTGCAAAACAGATTTAATAAATAATAATTAACAAAATCAGTAACACTATTAAAATAATAATAACAAACGGTTATTTTTTTTTTAGATCGTGATTTCATTAAATTAAAACTCGTTAATCAAAGCACGACGGTCATAAAATATAAAAAATAAAAATATTTTTCAATTTTATTAGACTTTGAATACAAAAACGATTACGCGTAATCACTGGAGGAAAACTCGCGATAATTTACGCGGAAACAAATTATTATTAATTATTCGGGCCGTGAGTAGTCTGTTGTCTGTAAAACGATATTTAGATATCGAAAATTCGACCAACGGGACGCGTATCTACGTAGAATTTTGTACTCAAATTCTTTGCACTTTGAACCGTTGACATATCTTACTCCCACGGTCGTGCATACATTCATTAACAACATTTTTTTACATAGAAATCCGCGCTCTAATTATACTATTATACTCTCTCCCTATACACATAGACAGAGAGTCCATGTTATTTAACCATTGAATACCTGTTGCATACCTAATTAATTTTATTTACGGACATTTTAAAAATTTACACAGCATTCTACTTATTCGATGTTTTAAAATAGGACCGTATTGATTATTCTAATGCAATTATGATTATATTAAGTTAAGGGGCCCGCTTGTCAGTGCGGTTTTTGGCTCTTAAACTCTAATAACTCGTAGAATTTGCGATTCATTTTTTGTTGGAAAGAGGATACAATTTCCTGCCGACCGAATCGAACTCAGTTGTTCAACATTATAATATCAAACTTTAAAATATTATTACGTGTTTAAAAGGGTTAATTTTAAGCGGTTTTTACCGGCTTTTTTAAACTGGTAATTGAAATCAGATAAACAGTCGGCGTTGTAGAATGTCTTTTATCAATTAAAAGCGAAACGGTGTCAAAACCGTGAAGTTCGGGGTGATCGTTCGTAAAAACAGCCGTACCTCTTTCCCTTTAATGGGTATCAGGTGGTATAAATTAATGAAAAAATTATTATTTTTAAGTGGTCATTAAAATGATCAAAATTATTTTTAAATTTTACAAAGAAAAACATTTAGAAATCCAGTACCGGGCCCCTCTTAAACATATCCGATAATTTATGATAATTTTTATGAAATATACTTCATTAATTTTAATATGCAAAAGAAAAAAAAACAATTTTAATTAGTGTATCTACTATTACAGGTTAGGTTGGGAAATATTAGTTAAACAATGTAGTATTTATTCTGTTAAAAGCTAGTTAGATTTTCGTTGCGATAATAAAATAATTTCACCCAAAATTATAGTTAATTAATTTTCGTAGTAAAATTCAAATTATTAGTATATATTTGTTTTTTTTTTCATATTTCCTATACACTGAATTTCAATATTCTAGGGGGGGGGCAAGATTATATAGTGGTGAACTGGTTTATATTTTATGAAATCACTTTCATATTCACATCACTTAATGTATTTCCAAAAAGCCAGATGGGGTGACGCCCTATCTTGCTCACTCTTCTGGGAATCTATGATTTCGTTTCATGTGTATAATTTTAGAAACTATCAAAAACTAGTTTACGATCACATTACGGAAAGACGCGATAACGATAACGACCATTTAGGTATATGTAAAAATGGGCAGTTCATACAGTTAAAACACAGTTTAAAATCTTTGTTTAATATTTTTATATAAAAATATAAATATTATAGTACGTATCTGTATACTGTATCTATTAAATTGTCCAACCAGCGTTCTATCAAATGGTACGAATATTCGATATAAACTAATATCGAAAACTCCTATAATACATGACAAAATTGTTTAATCATTCGATTTATGTATATTTTTACCTGATATAATAATATAGGTTTATGCATTATGCGTAGTAATACAGTATGGTTTCATAGAAATTATGATATTGTATTATACTAATGCTTGTTTTGTGTCAAATGATAAATAATTACAACACACATTTTTTTTCTCATAATATTTGTATTATAAGTTTCTAGCACTCTGTCCATATGGTTATTATTATTGTGTAACAACAGCTACTCAAAATAATTATATTGATAGTATTAACTATCAACAAAACATGGCGGACCTATAATGAGGTTATTTTTTTGAATAGGTATCATCCGGTTGTCTTTGATTTATAATTTTTAATTTTTCTTCAAATCTTAAAATCGAGATCTCGTGGTCATTCGGTCTTGTTCAACGGTATAGTCTAAAGCCAAACCATATGTGATTGTTATAATATATTTGAATTGCATTTATGCTATTTTAACCTATTTGAAGTACACATTTAATGCAAATGGAAGAATTTTTAAATCCATAGAATTAGGTAAGTAAATATATATTTAAAAAAAAAAAAAAAAACAAAAGTATAAAGAACTGACTACATAATAACTTATCATATCGTCAACGAAAATAGCTAAATTTAAACTTCATATTCTGATTCGCCTACTCAATAATATATTATTCTTTATTATTTATGGTCTGGACTCATCTCATTACGAGTTGTAGTATTAGTGTTGGACATCACAAATAAACCAATGTATCGTTAGATTTGGCTTTTTCTTTTTTTAATTTGACGTACCTCCTACTCGTAAAACATTGACAATTTTTTTCCTTTCACTTCATCATTGGCCTAATACAAGTATAATAATATTGTTAATATTGTATATTGACTACCATAACGTATCTACCTACAAAATTTAAAGAATAAAGTATTCAATATTATCATAGTCATGATCAAAAAAAAAAAAAAATGAATAACAATATTACTAAAGAGTTAAAATGTAAAAATGTTGTATATATTTTATATAGTTGAAACTTGTTTATGCAATTAAAGTAATTTGAATAATTATATATAATATTATGTTGTGAAATACGATACTAAGAATTGAAACACATGATGGGTATACGTATATTATTATATCCATTTTTTTTTTTTTTAAACTATCTTATTCCGAAAAATACTTATTTATACTTAATATATTATGTTATATATATTATATTTTGTAGGTATAGATAAGTCCGGCTCAAGGGTGGATAGTAGTCCACTTTCTATAAGCTCATAGATATTGGACACCTCACATTATGACCTAGTTTTATTTATTTTTATCATATTTTTTTATGTTTTAGTTGAAAAGTATATTTTAATACCACAATAATGATGTATATAATAGTACATAATATTGTGTATATTATAATATCGTTCGTTTAAAATAATTAAATGTTAAATAAATTATTATAATATCTATTTACTATAAGCCATAAGGTCTATTTGATAATACGGGTTTGATAAGAATTTTTTTATGCATGTACCTAAAATCATGGATCTTTAAGTCATCAAAAGTAGATAATTTAATTGCTTCTATATTTAATAATATTGAAGTGAAATTAATAAAATAAAAGTTTTACAATAATTGATTTTGTTCTTTTGTACGAATTTCTGGGTTAATTCCTTTTTTTTTTTTGAAATGGACAGAGTATTTTCTATGATACTTTAGAAAGAACTTTTGAAGCTACACCGATAAACTATATAAGAGTAACTGTTTGTAATTTAAATGTTCAAATAAGTTAAGAACATTGTCATAGATAAACGATATAAAACTTCGATTCCTAACATTAAAAGTTGCAGGGATGGAGACACAAATCATTATTTAGTAGTTGCAACGGTTTCATTAAAGTTGAGGAGTAACAGCCAAGAAAGACTAACAAATTGGACACATGAAAAATTAGGAATCCAAAGAAGATAGATACATACCAAAAAGAAATATTGGACAATTGCTGAAAATATAATCTTATTAGGTACACAACATGAACTGGACAGGATTTAAAAACGTGGTCAAAAATAAAATAAATCTCTAACAAGGACCGTTGGAAGATTACGATCTAAGAAACAAAAACCAATTATTGATTTAAGTCCAGTTTAAGACAAGAGGATGAATTGTTAATGAATTTTAAATATTTTATTTGAAAAATTAATGAGAAATAATACGAATGAAACCCGACAAATTGAGGTGATTGGTAACGAGACGTTACTATCATGTGCTGAAGATGCAGTAATTTTTGGAGATTAATGAAGTAGAATATATGAAAAAAAGCGCAAAGAAATAAATTGGATGTAGTAAAATAATAGGTAAACATAAACGAGAATAAAACGAAGTTTACTCATGATGACATACGTTTTTGCGAAATAACTGATAATGTATGTACACAAGTACATACATTTTCCCGTTTTTCTTATGTTCTATACCCAGGTTTTTTACAATTATTATGAAAATTAAAGTACCAAGTAGACAAAATTTCCTTTCAGAAAAGGTACTACATTAGAAAATCGGAATAAAATTTATTGTTCACAGTTAAAAAAAATCATTGTAAAATCAAACTTTCCTCGTTACGCTTCTAATATGAAAGGTAACATTCACGCAACAAGGGTTGCTGTTATTTTCGACTTTTTGAATTCAATTGTTAAATTTAAGCCATGTTTTCATGTAGATTTATAAACGTCAATTATGACGTTTTGGTACCTAATAGAAATTTAGAAAATTAAACATTAACAAATACGCGATGGCAGTAATTATTAATATTAATTTCGAATAGTTACCAATTTTGTATAAGTACAATACGGTTATTTTGTCTTGTGTTAATTAATGGTTTACACGACGTGTGCAATATTCTTTTTTACACATTACAATATTGTATACATGTTTATTAATGGAATCAGTGGAGTTATACACATTAGGTAATTGAGTTGGTAAACTTCGGGGTTTTTATACAATTTATATTTTGACACTTTTCTTCGTTGAATTAGGTATAGGTACAGCAATATTGATTGCATTATAATAACATTATAATAATTATTATAAATAAATTATATTATAGTAGTTATTATATATATATATAGATTGAGAAAAACGAATTCATACATATAATAAATAAAATAGTAATAATAATAATAGTAATAAAAAAAAAAAAAAAAAAAAAATTAAAATTAACGAAAATGCGTAAAATATAATATATGTTGTACACTATATACACATAATACACATACATCGAACAATACAAGTAAATTGAGTCAAACGAGCGGAATTATTACAAAATAAACTCGGCGTCCGCGTTCACAGGACAGCAAGGTTTGATATGGTCGCAGTCGTTCGCGTTTGGATAGTGTTGTTTTGGCGTAGTTGGGTCAGGGTGAAACACGGCCGACGTGGGTTGCGGAACGAGCCGTATCCACTTGTTGTGCTTTTCTCTGTCAGCCCCTTCTGAAACCGATTAATGCAAATCCAGACTGATCATTTATTTATTATAATATGCACATTTTACGATTATTCCATTAAATTTGGGTTTTTTTTTTTTGTTTATGGTTTACAGGAGTATAATAACAGTGTATTTTATAGTATGTAGTTGATATATTATATTACAATAAATTAGAGCGGTAAGCCAATACGATGAATCTGTAGAATTACGACAGAAGTCGATAGGAAACCTACATCTATGTTGCTTACAATTCTCGGACAAAAGAGATTTGGGATTAAACGAAAAATCCGATTTACAATGAAATTAATTCGTTTTCATTATTATAAGTTTTTTTCCAGTATGGTTTTATAAAAATAATGAATTTTCATCAATTGTGAAAAATATTGATCGGATTTTGTTATTCTATGTCTACTATCTAATAATTACTTGTCGGTTTAGGTCTTTGTTCGTAAGGGACGCATTAAGTATATTGAGAGAAATGTTATTTTTTACCAACCACAATACGTACAATTTTGTATTTAAACTATAGCCCGAAAATGAAAGTGAGATAATCAGCCTCTGTTATATTTTTACTGAAATAATGTTATCTGATATAAATCTATAATGTATATCTACATGTTAATGTTAAAATGTTATTTGTGTAGTTTTTGTAATTTTTTTTCCATCTGTAAATAACTTTTCGAAAAGAAATTTTGTTTCGATGTATAGAGTATAGCATCTTTTCCGAAAGGAAATTTTCTCTAGTTGATGTATTACAGACATTTTTTTTTTGATTTTTCAAGACAACGGGTTTTCGATATAATTGAGAAACCCGGAAAGAAAATTATAGATAAAACGGTGACAATTAACAAAGCGTCGCGAGCCGGGGGGTTACCGATTTCATTGTTTTTAATTTTTGAAAATTGTGTTCCTACCAGAAATATTGCTTTAATCAAAAAATGCTAAGATACATTTTTTGTCAAATTTTTAATATAATTGGTGGATAAGAAAGTCTTTTTTTGATTTTCCTTGAAGTTTTTTTTTAATAATTGTGCAAAATCAAAAAAAAAGTTGAAAGAAAGGGGGAAATTTACAAAAATAATGTTTTAATTATTTTCAATTTTGTTTTTTTGTTGTGATTCCGTTGAAAATATTCGAAGAGACTTGAACATTTGACAGAAAACTTATATTTGCTATTTTTATATATTGAAAACATTTATACCATTTTTGAGCTATTTATAGACATTTTAATTTTCCGAGTTTTTACGTAAATTTTATTTCGTAGGTACTTTATGGATAACAAGTAGAATTGCTTGAAAATTTAATAGAAGGTTCATTATAATTCGTACTTTATGATCAATAAGAAATAGTTGAGTTTGATGTGGTTTTTTTTTTTATAAGAGTTTTAGTATCAAATCGTAAATCGTAAATATTACGGCCTTTCAAAACTTCGCTCTGAATCGTTTTTCGTTAGTAATGGTTTACCGTTGCTTACAGATATAAATTAAACAACTTTATGTATCCTACCTTTTTTATAATATATGTATATTGTAGGGTCGTTTGGACACTACCTATATAATCTTACTCTTGAGCACGTTTATATAGTTCGTTTTGGTAGGTAACAAAAATATGTTTTAAGAACTATTTATTTAATCAAAAAAAATCAAAAAATAAAACGCTTTTCGGTTTATTATACTGACGGATGCATAATTATACGTGGTGTTTCATAGTAAATCGAAGGTTTCAAAAATGAAAAAGATGTTAAATTCAGAAATGAGCTCGTGCAAAGAGAAGTAACTCACTTGTACAGCCATTATAACGAGCTTAACGAGCGTATTTCGCTTCCATAGATATAATTATATTTTATAATATATAGAATATTAAAAAAAAAAAAATGTACAATGGATACAATTTCAAATTTGAGCAGATAATAATTTTTCAAGTAATTTTTATTTGTAGGAGTGATTAAAATAAATGAGTGGAAGTACACGATGATAATGGTCGGAAGACGTATGGTGGCGCCAGGTATACCAATTTATATTAATGTTGTTCAATGGCTAAACGAGATAATAAAATTGTAAAAATTAGTACCCATTTATACGGGTTAATAAACAATGTTTAACAACGTATTAATTATACCTTATTACTTTTATATATTAACGTTTTATTTTTAAGCGAAATGGTTTTAGATTCTAAGTGAAACTTAGTATAGTTTTGATATGTGTTTTTTTTCGTGTCTATAAACAATTTTTCTGTATCAGATATCTAATTCCAATTAAAAATTTTTTAGGAATTTTCTTGTAAAATTGTTATCCTAGTTGGTGAATTGGGTGTAATTGGATGAATTTTTAGATTTTCTTTGTTGTGTTCTTAATAAATTGAAAAAAAACTATTTTTGGTATAATTTTTGTCGATTTTTGAATTAACTCGGCAATAAGGGTAAAAACATGACTAATACTAATCTACTCAGAATCGCTTTTCGTTAGTAATTGTTTATCGTTGAGTACATATATAAATTCAATTACTTTATGTGTCCACTTTTCTAAGTTCCATCCTTCAACAGTGGCATATTTATTAATAGTATTAGGCTTTTTTTCTTTCTAATTTCATTACCTACTTTTATACATCTATACATTCTCTATACTTTATATTACTTTTATAGAGTTAAGTATCTACTTATTTTATTACTTTTTATATCTATATATTTTATTAAATCATGAATCGAAATGATTGAGTTGTGATCGTCGGTGTCTGGAAGAAAAACCGATTGAAATTTAATTGATTTTCTATACTTTGTATTTCAAAAACTGCAAACGTGTGGTTTTATTAAAATACTAGATTATATGTAACATAATATGCTTTTAATTTAAATATATTTACACACGTATTATGTTTATTGAGTTTTAATACATAATACTTCGTCAAAACTATGATTTTGATAACATTAAATATTACGAAGGCATAGATAAAATATGAGATTTAGAAGAGGTTAGATTATTATTAAATTATAAATAATATGTGTAGATTATTAAATAAGTATAGATATTTTTTTATACATATTATATAAATTAAATCTACTAACTCAGACTATCAACTTACTTTGCATCGATTTCTTCTTCTGGGTTTAGCAATTCCAGTATTACATACAAACCCTTTAATAGTTCTGCGAAAGTTTCTGGTCATAAAGCAATATAACAAAGGGTTGATTGCTGAATTTGCATGCCCCAATAGTAGTGTAAAAGGATACCACTTCATTAAGCATTCCTAAAATGAAGAAAATGTATTAACGTCCTAATGTAATAAATAATATCTTATAGATATAAATATAATATATGTAAAATATAATTCTCCGATTTATCAATCATAATATTATAAGATAGCATTTTATACGAGTTAGTTTTAAATAATATTGTACATATACGTAATTTTTTATTCGAGTATTTTGTAAAACATTATGATCATTTTGCATTTAACTTATAATTAATATTAAATAAAATAAAATAAATATTGTAAAATTATAGCTACCTGATCTAAACCAAAACTGTCAAGTTCGAGGTCTAAATCCAAGAAAAGTGTCAGCAAGTTATATGGTAGCCAGCACATTGCAAATATTACTGCTAAAAAAAATAGTATTCTTGCTACTCTTCGCCTTTCCCGAACCATTCTCACCTAAAATATTAAATAAAAATATCAAAAATGTGTAATGTTATTGTAGGTACACCAATAAAGAGAGCAATAATTATGATAAAATTGTAGAAATACTGGGTTTCCCATGAAGATCTGTTAAATGTAATAACTTTTGTTGTGTTCAATATTTTTTCTTGTTTTATGAGCTTTTTTTTAAATTGTTATTGGACCCTTAAGTTAAGATAATTCTATTTATACTTTTTTTTAATTAAAAAAAAAAAGTAAATTTAAATATTTTTTGATTTTTTTTCAAATTCTAAGATGGCCATTTTACTATAAGTAAAGAAAGTAGATAAATAGAATTTTACAAAGTCTATTTGTACTTACCATAAGTAAAAATGTATACTTATGTCAAGCCATTAATTTTTTAAACATTTTGTAAATTGAACAAATTTATTTTTATTGAAAAATAGGTCAATTGATTGCTAGTATTTAGTAGTACCATTAAAAAAAATTTAAATTTCCATAAATTTGAAAAAAATTGTAGAAAATTAGCGACTTATTATTATTAAACATTTGTACATAACACCAACATTTTAATGACAGTACATTTAGAAATAGCTATTCTGTATTTTGTGAGCAATTGATTTTTATTTTAAGTTTAAAAAAATATAAAATATAAGAATCATAGTGTTGGGCTCTACTGCTCTAGTAATTACTACAAAAAACAAAAACTTAAAATAATTGAATATAATAAATGTCATTGCATTTGTCAGATCTTCATGGATCACCCTGAAGAATGATAACTGAAAAAGCTACAATCAGTACCTATATTATGTATAACTAATGAAAAAAATAAGTTAAATTAAGGTTTTTTTTGTTTAGATATTTTGTAATGAATGTTATTGAACAGTTGAGTATAGGAAAATAATAACATACAATTGGACTATTTTAATTGGATGTTAAGTCTTCACAAACATATTTTTATTGATTATTTTTAAAAATTGATATATAGTTTCTTAATTTTTCCACGATTAAAAATTAGTCAAAAAGTATTTGGACGTTCTTGGAAAAAGGTTTTAATAGATATTTTTAAATTGCTATAATTAGCTGGTATTCATTTCTGTTATAAATGAAAAAAACTAATAAACTGTTCACATTTAATCATGCAATTATTGTAATTGGTTTATAGGTTTTTATTAAGCACACAACTTTACAAATAAACAATTTCGTTGAATTTGAACATGCTTATAATTCTATATTATTGTCAATAACTGTGAAGTGCATATATTTAAAAAAAATATTTTTATATTTTATAATTAGCTAGTCTATTATTTATTCAAAATTATTATTTTTTAACACTATGATAAAGTGATCTGATGGTAATTTTTTTATACTTTGGTACATATCATTATTTTTGTCTTTATTTTAAAATTATACAATCACTAATTTATATTTTTAATCGGTCATTTTGATAATTATAATATAATTATATTATGTACAAGTTGAAATGATGTGATAAAAAGAGATATCGCGTAATACTACTTCAAAGAGGATAGATAATTGTATTTGTTTTAATATTTTAGAAGTAACAAATTTCATGATCAATTGCGTTTAAGATGACAGTGTGGGTTGCTAAGAAGATTAAGAGAGGAGAGATTAGAGATAAAAAGATTTGGATGATTATTGGTTAAGGTATTTTTGTAAAATTGTTGTAGAGGCTGGATGCAAGAGTGAGGAGTGTTGGAATACTTAAATTATTGTAAAATGTGTAATTATTGGCATATTAGGGTGAGTTAGTTTGAAGTTCGAGATAAATGGATTAAATAGTTTGGAATTTGTTTAGGTTGTACAGTTTTTTCGATCCTCAGAATTGTATACTGTAGGTCATGACGGGTCAGATGATTTTTTTTATAGATAATGAATTTGCTATTTAAACGAAAGAGATTTCTGGGAAAGGTAAGTATCATGTATAAAAAATAATACAGTATGTATATATGTGTATATACTGAGGTATGATATGTATAAGACGCTTTTAAGACTCAAAATTGCTTGGAACGGTGCAGACGTATCTAAATACGTTTAAGAAAGTCGGTTATAAGACTTAAATATTTTTATTAAAATTTTGAAATAAATTGGTTTTTAAAAAGTTATTTGTGTTGAAGTGGTTTCAATTAAAATTTTGTTGCACTTCACGTTTATTGCAATTATAGATATTGTAGTGTATACCATAAAATACAATAAATAATACAAAGCCGATTAACTGGTCAAGTTATTGCATTTTAAATTTTCGTAATTTTTATGGTTATAATTGTAGTAAAACAGTATAATTAGAACAAAATAAAGTATCTTTTCCCATTTCACCTATAAGATTCATTCGGTTATAAGACTCACTTTGTGCTGGTCCCAAAGTGAGTCTTATAAGCGGCGCTCATTGTATACATATTTTAATTATTATTTAACCTGTTGGACACTTATCATGCCCTGCTGATCATCGAATGGCGGACGTACTGCCCACAGTCTCCTACCCATTAATGTGTAGGCTCCAGTTACTAGAAGTCCTGGTGTTGCATATACGAGGACAAAACATAAAACACCTGCAATTTTAATTTATATACCTAGTTTTATTATTAAACATTTCACTTTTTAAATATTATAAACTAAAATGTACCATATAGGTGTTTAGATAGTGTTGACTTTGGATGAGTAATGCCCCAGTCTTCTATACACCACGCCAGTCCGTATCTATGGACTGCATCGATTAATATTGGATCATCACCCAATTCTACTGATTCAGTTTGGCGGACCCATAAAACAGGACCAAAAATAACCATGGACACCAGCCACAAAGCTAGGATAACCTGTCAATGTAGAAAATTATTTACAGGGTATATACATATAAGATAAATAGTTATATTATATATGTATATTATACAAGTTTTAAGTATAATAGATTATGATATTTTTTCCCATTTACAATAAAATTTTAACTATATATACTCATTAATGAATGGCGAATGCATAACTACTCGGTAAAAAGTGCCTAGTCATCATATTTATCTAGGTCGTATAAAGTTTTAATAGTGTAATATTAGGTACTTTAAAATAATCATAAACAAATGTATAGGAAATCAGTGAATAAACTTGTATTCTCTTTTATTCATAGGTAAAATTATTTAAGTGCAAATATTCAATACAATCCATCCATTTACTCCATTTGTAATGGATTATTTATTTTAAGTTCCAATAAAATAAACACAACAAAATGGTAGATTATAATATTATTATATATTCAGGCATTATTTTTGAAGTTTTATCTTAATCTCCACAGCTTATATTTATATAATTTATAAACATAATAAAATACTTTAAAACATTATATTAATTTTGTTTTTTTTATCCGAAGTTCTTTAAGTAACGTAATAAACATAACATGTATACATGGATTTTATCACTTCAACTGCCTCTCGTTGTTCTGGCTGCCCTAACGTCTGACGTAGACAACTTACGTGAAAACGCTTATAAATTATAATACATTTTTATTTTTTAATCAAAGTTAAATATTTTCTTTTTCATAATTTTTTCAATGTAACCACTTTAATATTTTGAGTTAAGTAAAGAAACCTTACAATGACGTATTTCTTTATTGTACATAAGCACTTTATTGGGTAAATATAATGACAGTTCTAAAAGTTAAATACTATATTTGTATACACAGAAAAAGTAAAAATTGAATACAGATGGTGGTATAGTTACTTTAAAATTAAGTAAATTTTGAAATACTATCGAAAATCGAAATGATACAGACAATTGTGAGCTAAGTTATTTTCCAAATTATCCTCGAAGAAAATATCTTAAAAGTTTGAATTACTGGTTGATAATATTGATTATATAGACAATAATATAAACATAATCGTATAGTATTAACTAGTACTTATACAACATCAAAACGAAATACTTGATCATTTTTTATCCCTCATAGACTTTTTATAATGTAATTTTTTGTTGGATTTATTGGTAATCAATTTGTTTTTGCATATTCTGAGTGGAGCGAGTTGTTTAATAAATGTTGAATGAGTAGTTAGTTTAAATTTTAAACTAATAATTATAATAATAATTGTATCTACTTTTAAACTTTAAAAGTAGATCATTTAACGATATTTTACGATAAATTAATTTTAAAATTTCATCATACAAAATCAGTTATAGAAAGTTAATATTTTCCGCGCAAATATAACAATTAGATTAAATTTAAATGTGGCTTAAAATATGTGTATACTGAAATATTATATTCTGATATTAAAATATTATTTTTATACGAAATTTCGATAACAACGAGGGACATATGAATATATTATATTGTACCTAAATAGTTTGGTCAACGGATACTTGTTTTTGTGAGTTTTTAATATTTAAAAATGTCTATTACAATTTACAAACATAATAATAAAACAATGCATCGAAATCTATTCAAATTATTTTAAATGATAATGCGTGCCATGAATATTGCTTTAAAAGTTAAAAAGTTGTAGGTTTTTATACCAACAACACAGACTTGAGTGTAAATACCTAGTTATTGTAAGCAAATATCTTTCGTGTATTTTTTTTTTTAATTTTTCTATTATTACCAACACCAATTAGTCGCGTTAAAAAAAAATCACGATTAAATTGATTAAAATTGAAGTTGTAAGATAATAGTATTAAAATAAAATGTTACGCTCAATAACTACGGTAATAATTGTAGATGGGTACCTACATAGAGTTTAAATATTTTTCACTTACATAAATAGTTGATTTTCTATTGAGCACTTTTCTGAACGACATTGAATGTTCTATGGCTAAATATCGATCTATACTCATTGCAGCTATAGTAAAAACACTTGCTCCGACTGAGACACCTGTAAACAAAATGAGATTTTAGTTTTATAATAATTAAAGTTTAGAAAAAAATGTTATTTTAATCGTTTTTGTTTTGTTTAAAACATGTTTTTATATTTTTGTAAATACTATTTTATTATAATTATTTAATTTCAAAATCCTAGAGTATATAGAGGTGTCCTATCATATTATTCATAATGAATAATATGAGGTGAAAAACGGTGGACTATGTTACCAATAACTGCCCACTTAACTAACAGACAACGCTAATATCCTGCTATTTTAAAATCAATAGGTGATTGGAAACCTATTAGATTTTGCGAGCGAAGTGATAAAAGGGTCTTTTTGGTGGATAAAGTTTACGCTACGATTATTATTACAACACAAATGCATGTTTTATTTTTTAATAATACAAATAACACACTAATTTGAACACTGAAATTATTGAAAATTAATATTACATCAAGACTAAGGACCAAGGCTTTAAGGACTCGTGCGATACACAAGTTTTATGAGAATATTATTAAATATTATTTGTATTATCCTTATTGTGGGATACGCCGTATGATATCACTTATACGTTACTAATTTAATGAGCTTAAAATTAATTTTTCCCCAAATTTTCATTGGGATACATTTGTCGGGGAAATTGTTAACAGTACAATAATTCACACAATACTTAAATTCTGGCTCATCATAATTCTATGTTAAGTATTCCAATTTAATTTTTCAACATTTGTTTAGTATATAGTTATATATATATAGTTTTTGTGAGGATTATTGATATATTCCGTTATGACGAAGTCGGTAAATGTATATAATTTCAATTATTGTACGTTTCTACTGTTATATTTTTTACTATAGTGATTTTATAATCCTTTCGATTTATTTATGACAAATTAATTAATCGTTTTTTACTATGGTATTTTCAGGGGTGTGTCACAGACATTATATACCTATACATTATACCTACTAAATGCTAGCGCCCATGTTTTGTTTGAATTTTACTTTAATGTTACAACAAATAATTGATTTAACATTTAAATATTTTACCCTCTTATTGGCAACTATTATGTGTACGAGAACAAAACAAATATATGTTTTGCAGATTATCAGTTTTATAGAATTATCTATAAATAAATTTAATTTGAAAAAAAAATTTTTAATCAAAAAACAAGCCGAAAAGTAAAATCGTGAACTCCTTTAAATGGGTATTCGGGATTACGTGATTTTCAGGACGCAAACCAGTAGAATTCAGAAATTCTAAAATATATTAATGTATACATTATATGAGTTGGCACGTATATTTATAATAACGTTGGATAATATTTTACTACTTTTACTGTTCCATAAAGTATTTATTGAATAAAAAAGCATTGTTAGCCTTGATTTATCGTTGCATACAGATATAATTTAAGTAACTTTATGTAAGTAACTATGTATTCTATACCTTCTCTACTTTCTTATACAATAGTATAACGTTCATCAGAAGTATCAGATATTTTTATTATTTATTTGGTTTACCCTATTCAGTTCTAAAATTAGGTTAATATTTTATGTAACTTTAATTATATTTATTTTATTAGATTTTATGTATAACAAAGAAGTTATGAGTTTTTCTATGTGTGTTCTTTTTTCTGGAAAACACTTTTAGATTCGGAGTTCAGCGAGGAATGTATTGGTTTTATAATGATGTTTATTATTATTTTTTATTTTTTTTAAACTGTGAACAACATTACTTTTCTATTAAAAATCTTATTCCGATGTATTATGTGTAGCATTTTTCTGAAAGAATATTTTATCTACTTGGTACTTTAGGGGGGTACTATTTTGATTTTCCAAGTGGTTTTCATAATAATTGGTAAACGTAGGTATAAATGGAGAAATATTTACGTCATAACGATTTCATGATTTTAAATTTTTGTAACTTACGTTTTCTCCTAGAAATCTTGCTTCAATAAAAAAAATGACCCATTTGAATTATGCAGTTTGAATTTTTATTTTTATATAGATTAGTCACACCATACCTTAAAAAATCGCGATTTTTTATCCGTTAGTACTTTATTTGAAAAGAGTTTAGGTTCTCAGTAGTTTGTCTATAAAGTTTAAAAATAAACAAAGTCTCATTTGGTTTTATAATTGCTAATTTCCGGGTTACCTTGGTTATAGGTCAAAAAAAAAAAAAGAAGTCTATTTAGTCTACTAGTACTACTCTACTCAAAATTGTTTTTTTTGTTTTATGATTTATGGTTACATATTATATGTAAATTAAACTACTCTGTACTTTTTCAGCTAACCATATACATTAGTTGCGTATCCGTAAACAGTATAAACAGTATTAAGTTTTTATGCTTATTTTAAAAATAATAATTGAAATATTTATATGTTATAATATTTATTTTTAACTGAAGAACGTAGACAATAATGATTTGTAAAGGTTTTCAAGAACTCTTAGAAGTGAATTTCTTTGTGTTGTTTGATGATATTGGTTTGTTTATCTCCCTTCAAGTGTGCTAATCTATTTCAACTTGCAATAGTTATACTAAATTTATACAATAGTCTATAATGTCCTCTAGTCTTTGGTACTCGCACAAATAAAAGTTATATAAAACAATGTTTTCAGTTTTTATTTCGATGGATTTAATTTCAAATTGAAGGAAGATTCATATAATAATGAAGAATACTTAAATTTGATAAAATCTGTTTAAAAATAATTACATTTTCGCGAGGAGAAAGTGTGGTTTAGTGCTTGCGATATTGTATGTTAAAAACTTCAATTATTGCTAATTTAATTAATGATCTGTATATTTTATCTTGCCCTTATATTATCCTTATACGAGAAGTTTTATATGTAATTATAGATATAAGTTTGTATGCGTTTAAATACTAATTTCTACAAACTAAAAATATTTAGCACCATTTAATTATGAGCCTCAAGTAAAGTCAGCGTAAACCGATGGGATTTAAATATAAAACTTTATAGTGTTAACTAAAATTATTATCGATAACTATTGTTTTTATTCGTATGGAAAAACTCTGAAGATATTAATATTACATTTACACATTCATTAAATGGGGTCCCCTTCTTGTCTAAAGTAAAATGATAGGTCCACTTTAGTTTTAAGTCTTTAATGTTCAGATTGGAGGGTTGGTGTGTTTTAATTATTGTTGTTGAAGTGCAATGAAGTACAAACATATTATTTAAAATAATACCGAGTTAACTAAATATCAACTTTAAAAAAAATAAAATTATATTTGAGTAAAAAGAACATGAAATTATAGCCTTGCATTAAACTGACAACCAGCAAGGTAATAGTGGTTGTGTTTTTTTTCAAGTGTATAGCATCTTTTCTGAAAGCAAATTTTATTTTGTTGGTGGATTTTAGAGTTTACTTTTTGATTTTTCTTGCAGTGTTCTTAATAATTGGGAAAAAACCGTTGGAAAAACAGAAAAGTTTACGGTAATAACGATTTCATTAAGTATTGAGAATTTTTTTTTTTTTGTTTTAATTCTGTTAAAAATAATAGAACATTTTCATAGAATATAAGTATATTAGCCTTTTTTAGACGTAACAAAAATTTCAAAATATGATGGCGATTTTTATTTTTTAATTTTGTTTCTGTAATAAGATTAAAGTTTAACTAGTCTGTAGTTTTGTATAGGTATAATAATTAGATTCAACTTGTGATGTTCAAGACATGATAGTTTTATTTTGTATTTTTAATGAACTATTAAAAATTCACCACTACAGTTTTATCAAAATCCGTTAACACCGGCTACTTTATTTTTACTGAACAAGCATACATGCATACACACGGCGAGATGTGCGATTTACGCGTATGTTTTGTGAGTTTATTTTAAAACTATATTCGCGCACTATTTTTACGATTAAATCAATGTCTGCGAGGGAAAAACTTTTCGAAAGTCCCGACTCCGAGGGTTTGCTGGAAGTCCGGTTTGATTTATAGTGTTCGGGACCGCTCCTAGGTTTTCGGCTGATATTATATTCCTCTCCTCCACTTTAATTACCGACTATACTAATACGAGCGCGTGCAATAAAAAAATAAATAATAACAAAACCGTAGCGTGTCGTGCGTTTGTGTTTCGCGTGCCGATTATTAGTGCGTCATAGAAAAAAAAAAAAAAAAAAATGTAAGCTGATAACGGGCAGCGATATTGGCGAGGGGGGGGGGGAGACTGATTCGATAATGTACGTCGGTTCATCATCATAATATTACCACTAAGTCTACGTTACGGGCCACGGTATCACGCGGTGGTCGTTCAGTCGGCCGGTCGTTATTGTGCGCGTGTTCGAGTGGTATCGACTATTGCCCAACCGCCGACATAACACACATTGTACGCACGCTCACGGCGTTACTGGGACAATAACAACGTTGTTGTCATTACGACCGCGATTATCGCAATCGTCTGAACCGAATACCCGTTCATACCGCGCCGGCGCATTACCACAGTCGGTCGGCACACTGCTCGCATTTGTATAGGTATTAAAACGATTGCGATGTTTGCGTTGCGGCCGTCGCGTCCGCGGTCGAACTCCGCTGCGGCCATCGCCGCGTACCGCAGCGCCTCGTCGTCGAACGTCGGCGTCGGCGGTCGTTCGAGACCGCTGAACGGCGTCCGGGTGGTGGACATGACCAGGGTGGCCGCGGGACCGTACTGCTCGATGATCCTGGCCGACATGGGGGCGGACGTGATCAAAATCGAGAGGCCCGGCACCGGGGACGACAGCCGCAGTTTCGGACCGCCGTTCGTGGACGTTCGCGGCCCGTCAAACGACGACCGTTTGAGCTTGTACTTCGTGGCGTTGAACCGGAACAAGAGGAGCGTTTGCGTGGACTTTCGGCGGCCCGAAGGCAGACGGATCGTCCGGGAGTTGGCCGGCCGGTCTCACGTACTCGTCGAAAACTACGTACCCGGCACGTTGGATAGGTTAGCGAATTGACTCGGCAGCGGGCTGATTATTGCGCGTGGATTTTTTTTTTTGGCGCATAGAATAATGTTTCGGCGTATAAACGCTGATACAATCGAAATGAAATTTTCAGTAAAACATTTTACATTTGACATTTTAAAAATGCTCCGGGTTTTCCACGACGTTCCTAAAAAGTTAAGAATTTTTCACCCGGCAGTATTTTATTCGAAAACATTTTTCAGACGCCTTATAGTTTTTCTAAAAAATTACCATTGTTGATTTCCCCATTTTACCTTATTTATTGGCTACTAGGGGCGAAACTCCCAAGGGGAACACAAGTTTGCCGAGTCCCATTCAGAATCAATTTTTGATTGCAACGATTTATCGCTGTTTTCAACGAATATGAACCAAATCACTTTATATTCTATACATTTATGGTATACTACCGATGGTATAGCGGACTGTGATGCGATTTACGTCTGTCCTTTTATACAAATTGTTTTCTAATAATAAATAAACGTAATACCGTTGTATTGTTTAAGCATCTACTTGTAAGTCGTATTTTGTTATGTTTCTGTAAACGACTTTTCCACCAGACATCTTGCTCAACAATTTTCAGAGACTTCATTGTGCGGGCATTTTTAGTCTTGTTGGTGCGTTGCAGAGGTCATTTTTTAATTTTCGTTGTAGTTTTTTTGTTACAGTTTATTTTTTTTATGAGGGGGGGGGAGGTTAAATTGTTTTTACTGGGTAGCATGACCACATTATATTTTCGGTCAAAGGCATTTATAGACGATTTTGTTTTGTTTTGTGGCGGGGCTTAACGCCCCTATAATACTTATTGTACATACTTAGTAATAACTCGATAATAACGACTCCGTATAGAGACTATAAGACTTGACTGAGTTTCGGGTAACTTGGTCTAATCCAGTTCCCCCACTTTCATTATGTTTTCACGTCTCATTATTATATCATTATGTATATAAACGAGATTAACAAGGTTAGGTGGAGCAAGTATTATTATGTATATTTACCGATTCGGAATTCGAATACACAATATCGGTGAATTATATTGGTTTTGCGCGCAAACGAACGAATGCATATACTTTTTGATAATATTACATTCTATCCAATTTCTATGGAGTTTAGAGTAATTAACGTGTTTACTGTTTTCTACACATACGGTGTTGTTTGAGGCGGTGTTGTAATAAATCGTCGGGATCGATAAACGTCGAGCGTTTTATTTTGTTTCGTTAAAACTAATTAATTATATTTTAAGAAAATGCGGTAAACCGCATACCTGAATGGAAAACTCTAAAAGTTAAATTAGAAAGTAGTAGACGAATATTTCGAGCGGAGTAGTACTTTTTCCTTTGTTGCTATAAGGTAACCCGGAAATCAACAAAAATCGAAACAACAAATTTCCCGTTTTTCCGACGTTTTATTTTTCGGATTATTATGAGAACTATCAATAAAATCAAAACATTTTCCTCTAAATGTATTTGCAACTAGATGAAAATTGCGTTTAGAAAAGATGCTACACTACTTGATGATCGAATTCAAATTTCTAGTAGAAAAGTTGTTTACAGACAAAAAAAATAAAGTAAGAAAAACACACATCGTATCAAACAAACCAATAAATTTCTTTCTACACTGTCAATTTAAAAATTATCGTACTGAAGGTAGGGATGGTAATAAACTATCGATACTTATTTGATACATCGATGCTTGAAGCTGAAATGTTTGACATCGATGTTAATGGCTTTAACGATTTTTTAACTTCGATGTTTGCTTATATTTGGTGTTCACGAGTATTCTTACACACAAATGGACGAATTATGATTTTTGGAGGCTGATTGGCCACTTATTGATACTTGAGGTTTGAATGTTGAGTAATAGGTATTAGGTTCTGAATACCTCATTAATGTACCCATGGAAAAGAGCTAGTATTTCCTCTATATTTCAAAATGACGATGTTTTCTAAAATCAAAGATGCTTTCCCAAATACAACGATGTTTTTGATATAGATTTTTATTTAAACTTTCGAAATTCTCAACGTCGGTGGTTTGAAAGAGACACATCTATACATCCTATTACCTATAGGTTAATTGTGTAATTTCAAAATATTTATTTGAAACTATGTCTCCGTCTTGGCACATTCTTACTTTTCTTCTTCTCTGATTTCTAGCTCTCTAAGGATGAATCTTAGCTAGGCCTTAGAATTTGAAATAATACATTTTGTACAATATTGTTTTATTTTGTAAATCAGTTTTAATCAGCTTGTTTGGTAAATCAGTGGTGCCGATTTATAAATGTGGAGGTATCGCGGCCGCAATATCTATTCTTGTTAAGTGGTGGTGGTCAGTGACACATTTTATTTAAAATATTCACAAGTCTATAATAATAATATTACACAATATCCAAATATTTCAATATATTTTTTTGGTAAATTTGCATATGCATGCGATATGTTTTAAAATTCTGGGTCACCGATGATTACAATAATTAATGGTACCCGCGACCATATTATTATATAGAGAAGAGATCAATGTAAACATCGTCAACCGCATATAATATATTGAAAACATTTTTAATTTGTGATTCAACAAAATATAATATTATACCTATGCGCTCTACAGCGTGTATGTATAAAAATGTGATAATATTATAGTTATTGCGACTCTACAGGGTAACTAAAAATTTTAATATTAACAGAGATATATAAATCCATCGTTCACGGTAGAGACACCCTGTACATTATATTATAACATGAAAGTATACAAATAACAAATAACAAATATAGTTCAAATAATTGTTCAGGGAAAATATTTTGAACGTACTTCATTGTACTTCAACGTTATTATAGTTGATTAGTGCAGGGTTATAAAATAAAAAATAAAAAATTAATAAACCGTATAGAAAAGTTTTCATTCGGTAGTATTATGTGTTTCTGTCGCAGAGTTTATTATTAAGGGAACATAATTAGTTATAGGTATACATTTATTTTTTTTTTTCAATTAGGCGTAGATATTAAAAGCTTACTTCAAAGGTTATTTATTTTTTAACACATTTATATAAGCATAAATTCTGTAAATATTGTTTTTTCAAGCATAATTCAAAACATAAATTATGACCCAACACAATGCATTCGAGCGAAACAAATAAATTAGCCGAGATGATATTTTTTCTCGTTTAAAATTCGGTATTCTAGTCTATAATATTATCTACAATAGGGTGTTCCTTAACTATATAGTATATGAAAAAAAAAATGTATCGACATATTTTTAGTCTCGTCTCCTATAAATATGAAGTACGAGAAATTGTCGGTCAATTAGATAAGGTCATCCCGTGCTGACTTAAAAGTGTAGATTTTACGTTAATATCGAACAATAACTATTTTTTTTATCATGGTCGAAAAAATAGCATTTGTACAAGTAATTTAGTAAAATATTACGATTTTTTTTCTATGGACAACTTTTCTACTAGAAACTTTGCTCCGATTCACAATAATATCATTTTCTCTGCAAGGAAATCTGACTGGGAGGGTAATTTAAGGAAGTCATTTTTCGATTTTTCAAGAGTTTTCCCAGCAAATGTGAAAAACCAGGAAAAAACATGAGAAAAACGGGAAAATTATATTAAACAAATATTATTAAAGATAATATATAATGCCTATTTAATTATTTTATCATATTATGACACACATATTAATGACAATGCAACTAAACTCTGCTCAGAATCGAATTTTCGTTAGCAACGGTTAATGGTTAGCAATGGTATCGTTGCTTACAGGTTTACATTAACTTACCTATAACAGTGACTGCACCCGACTTTTTTATAAATGCACATTAAATAAAATATATGATTAGACTTTAAGACCGAGAATTTTTATATTGTATCATTTTCGCTTAAGATTTGGCGTTTAATCAAATCGTGAACAATAACAATAATTATATTAAGAAAAAAAACAAAAATAATAATTATATAATTTTTTTTTTCTCTTTAAAACGTCATTGTTTTATAAATCAAATCATTTGAATACGCCATCATAGCGCACTTTTTGGCGATTTTGGTGATAAATAGTATTTATAAACGGTGATTTCGAAACCGCTCTTTTTGAACTGCCGTTATAATAGTCACTGCAATCTTTCAAACATCATAATGACATTGTGCGTGCGTAATGAATTATTTTAACCGCAGGTACCAATCGCCAAAATACGCCATTTTTTTAACGGGGTTTTCTTTTTTCTTTTTTTGAATTTAATCATGATATCATTATAATAATATATAGGCACGGAATCGGATACGACGATTTACGCGAAATCAACGAGAAATTGGTGTACTGTTCGATAACCGGTTACGGGTCCAAGGGCCCGTGGAAACAGAAACCGGGTTACGACGTCATCGCAGCCTCGATCGGCGGTTTGATGAACGCCACCGGTGACGAGACACCGTCAAAAGTGGCCGTGCCCGTCACCGACCTGATGACCGGAATGTACGCTCACGGCGCCATTTTGGCCGCGCTGTACCGCGGGATCGGCGAGAAAATCGATTGCGATCTGTTGTCCACGCAGCTCTCCATGATGATCAATTTGGGATCGAACTATTTGAACGCAGGTACCTACCCATTATAATGCGCGGTGGCGCACTCACGGTTTTTGTTTTTCTGGCGGCGTGTTCGTGTGGTGATGACGACGACCGACACGAATATCCGCCTCGCCCATTGTTTTCCGTTCTATGCAATATACGCGGCGTATTCTAAACCAGGGGCGTCGTTTCGGGTTTTCTTTTTGGGTGTGCGAGGTTTTTAAGCCGGTCGTTGCGAATAGTTTACCGATGCCGTACAAAGATATACACGAATACCAATATGTTTACTGTTATCCTGTTTTTGATCGTTTCGATATTGTAGATCACGAATCATAAATAAATATATAAATAAAAAATAAAATAATTAATGAATGCGTCGCCTGGAGTATTATTATATTAAGTGTGTTATACGACCGGTTTCGAATTAAAAATTCATCAGCAGGTATATCACAGTCAAAATGTAAAACGCGACTGAATATAAAAAATTAAATTGGTACATGGAAAAAAAAATTATAAGAATTTGGTCGTTTTACATAGAAATAATTTATTTTAATAGGAGAGATTATTTAAAATGGGTTATTATTAGACATAGATATGCTAAGAAGTATAAATTATTTGGTTATTATTTATTATCTAAAATGTATTGATATAAGACATAATTTTTAAAATCGGTTTGAATATTTAAAGTATTATTAAAATTATTTTTCTTTATTTCATAAAATTATCTATGTCTAACCCATTTTAAATAATCTCTCCTGTATTAAAATAAATTATTTCTATGTAAAACGAGCAATTTGTACAATTTTTTTTCTATGTATTTCTTCATTTCATTTTTTTATATTCAGTCGCGTTTTACGTTTTGACGTTGATATACCGGATGATGAATTTTTAATTCGAAACCGGTCGTATAATACACTTATCGTAATTCTCTAGGCGACGCATCATTAATTAAATAATTTTTAATTTTTATTTATATATTTATTTACGATTAGTAACCATTTTAAAAATTTTATTTTGCTTTATTATTTTATTAATCATAAATATTAAAAGATATTTAAAATTTGAAAAACAATAAATAATTGATACGTTTTACCTGTGAAAGCCAATAAGTAATGAATACAAATATTGAAGATGATAAATGTGACAAAAAAAAAAAAAAGAAGCAAACCGCTCTAGTAAAAAAAAAATTGTATATAAGAGAATATCGGCTATTTTTAAGTCCGGCAAATACATCTACAGGTTTTTCTAAATCGATATTATTTTCTTTTTCTATTTCAACATTTACCACCACAAGATCATTTAGCCTTTAATCACCGCCCATGGAAATGCGGAAATATGATTCTACATTTTTAAGCGATGAAAAAAACCTTTTTTTTGATGCCATTGTGATTGGTAAAGTTTTTATTTATAGCTAACTCGTTATACACCGAGATACTAAACGATACTAAACGTTGACGCCAGCCGCCTTAATATACGCGTGGTGTTCAATGTTTACAATTTTCAATGGCGATTGTTATCGTTCGTTATCATTTTATCACACGTGTTTTATCTTTTTATATTATAAATTGTGTTTTATAGTCCGTTTTGTTCTTCTATTTATTTTCTGTTTTAAGATCGTGTTGTGATGTATTTTAATTATTTTATACATAATAAATATTTATCTTCCATTCAATATTTCCTTTACAGCCTCCAAAAAGTCAATGCTATAAATTAATTACATTTTGATACCGTTAATGGAATCGACCAGAAAACTATGAATATAGAATACGCATCCTGTTTAACTATAGTAATTTATTACTATATACTTATTAAAGTCAAATTAAACATCAAGCACAACATAGTATAACATCATTTATTGTCAATGTGTATTGAATATTGATAAGTAATTTATAAACATTGAGTACCACGCATTTGGTGGTTGGTATCAAATGAAAACGTCAGTTAACTATGTAGTATTCTATATCTATTATGACATCCCTTCAAAAGTCTCTCTGCGTCTGGCCCGCTCTTCCTGCACCACATTTCCTATTCTCATGTACAACACTAATTGTGGTTCAAACAATCTAATTCGCCGCATGATGCGCCTTGCTAACGTCCACCCTTCGTTTTTATACTAATTTAGATCAGCGGTTTTCAACCTTTTATGAATCGCGATTCTCTAATTTTTTTTTTCATTTATGACGACCCCCTCAAAAATCGTTTAACAGAATTTGAAAACACAATGTGCACTGTACAGTATGTATTTAATACTATTATGGTTTTGTCGACCCCCTAACTATCACTCGTGACTCCTAGGTTGAAAACCACTAATCTAGATACTTAGTTCCGTTTCACTTCCTCTGACTTGCTGCTTGTATGTATAATTTACTTACTTATACTGTAATTTGGGCCAAGCCCGTTTTAAATAAAATAAAATACCAATCTTGTAAAATTGTAAAGAATAATTGAATTTTGAGGTCGGAATACGTATTCGAATAAATGAGTAAAAAAGTTTTCTGAATAAGTTTAAAAAAATGTATTCAGCATAATATACATAATATATTCGAATATTTTATAAAGTATTTGAATACTTTTCGAATTTTCTTTTTTCATAGAATTAATTTAATTTATATCAGTTTCAGAAGAACAGTTTTGAAATTAACGTTTTATGGCTCAATATTTTATTAAATAAACTGATTACTAATTAGTATAACAAAGCAATTAAATATTATGCCATTAGGTAGTACCTATAGGCCAGTTCTTAAATTTCGATTAAAAATAAAAACTTTTTTAGTATTTTAGTATGTTCATAAAACATTAAGTTGCTGTAAAAATCTATGATTTGAGATTAAAAAACTATGAGTATTATTGGTTTCGGAAGAAAAGTACTTTTTAGTAAACAAAAAAAATTCAGAATTCTTATTTGAATATCTTTTCTCGTAAAATAGTGTTAAAAATAGTATACGAATACAAAAAAAGCATTTAAGTGTATTTATTTCAATACTTTAAAACACTGCATAATACTTATTAAAAAAAAAAAAAACAAACAAAACATACTTAATAATAATATCATTACGCTCAGAATCTAAAAAAGCAAAATAATTATAATATATAATATTTAGATACTATTATTAGAAAAAAAAAAAAAATACTAATGAAAAACTCGTATGTAGGTGGGTATATGTGGGTATAATCACTCGGGTTCAAATATAATCGATTTGTATACATTGAATAATGACTTAGTTGTTTGCAGGCGATTACATTAATATATAACTTTTTTTTGGCATTGAGGTGATACAAATATATCTACTTTAAAATGTCTATAAAGTCCAGTTAGCAAATATTATCGTCAATGTAGTATTTTTATGGTCGAGATGTAATACGTTGACTTTGTAGCACCAGATAGACACCAAAGAAAATATCGGAGTAGAAAAAAACATTGTTGGAGCAAAAACAAATACAATCCAAATGAAAAAGCATTAACTTTCAATCCGAGTAAACTCTACACTCGTACACTTTTTAACGACGAGAAGGCTATGGGAAAATGGATTTTAAAAATAGTGTTATTAAAGCATTACGTGAACTACTATGAAAGCAAATCTTGAATCATGTGGAATTCCCATGTCTAAATAGAATTTCAGCGAAATGGTTAAATGTCAAACTAAAAAATTGGCTCCAGCATCGTCGGGCGGGAGGGTTAGTAATATAATATTTTCAAAAAGGGATATTTAGTTTCATTATAATTGACAGAAAACTAATAGGCTTATTTAATAAATCATAATATACTTATAAATAAATGTATAAATCAAATATTATATGATATGCATGTTTAAATCATTTTAACGAATATAAAAAAAGAGCGTATACTGCTGATGTGTGTGCCACTGTGTTAGGTGCGAAGTTGGGACGTCAGTGGATTTTTAATTGAATAAAAATAAAAAAAAAAACAAAACTGAAAATAATACATTTTGTACATTTTTCCGATTTTATTACGTTTTTTCTCAGTTCTTATCAATTATTAAAAACCACCTCGGAAAAAAAGAATTGAAAAAAATACCGTGTAGATAAAATTTCTTTTCAGATAATATACACTTGATAAATCAGAGTATAACTTTTGAAGAAATTGTTTACACAGTATATAAAAAAAAAAATGTTATGAAAGGTCATAATATTTACGATTTTCGTAAAAACACTAATAAAAAAAAATATATTTCCATAAACTTAATTTTTTTTTACTAAGTATGACTTATGATGTACCTTCTGTGAAATTTTCAAGCATTTTTGTTTAGTCTAACAATTTTATCCACAAACTACCTATCAAAAAAAAATTAGTAAAAACTTACAAAATTAAAATGTTTATAAATAGCTTACAAATGGCTCAAATGTTTTGAAAAACACAGGTTTAGAGAAAAAAGATTATAAGTTTTCTGTTCAAGTCTCGACAAATATTTTTAACTGAATAATTTATTGTTTAAAAATAACAAAAAGATTATTTTTGTAAATGTTCCTGTAGTTTATTTATTTTCGGTTTTGCTGAATTTTTAAAAAAAACTATAAAGGAAATTAAAAAATGACTTTCTTACTCACCAACTCGATTAAAAGTTCAACAAATAAGATCACTTGTTGTTTTTATATCACAGCAATATTTTTGGTAACATAAGTTAAATATTTAACTTAATGAAATCGTTGCGCCGCAATTTGAAAAAAATCGTACTTTTTGTATTTTTTGGTTTTTCCCTATTATTATGAAAAAATACTTTAGGGATTTCAAAAATGATGTTCTTTGAAATTGATTTCTTATCATTTTTCGATTAAAGCAATATTTCGGGTAGAAATCACCGTGTAAATAAATATTAATAGCGTTGAAAACGGTATCACCGCGGTACGCCGTAAATATTTGCTATATTACCTATAATTTCCTTTCCAGTTTTTCTAATTATTTTGAAAATCTCTTGAAAATCAAAAAATAACTTCCTCAATTCATTTACTAGACAAAATGTCCGCTAAAAGTTCATACTTGGAGTTTCAGCTAGGCGCATATAGCAAACTTAAATCTCACTCTGCTATTTTTATCTGTGTCCTATAATAATTAGAAAACGCTATAAAATCCAAGCACTGCTAATGAATTATGTTTATAAAAAAAATTAAAATAATAGATATCAAAAACATTATAATTTCGTATTTTTTTTCTAATTTAATTTAATCGAAGATATTCTCATTTCCTCCACGGGCTATTACATCACATATTAAATAATTATTGATTCGAACTTTACACTATTCATATAACTTCATAAACCTAATCAAAATACTTGTTATTGAGGTTGAATCGTTTATTATATAATATAGTCATATTTTCGGTTAAACCTCTGACCTGGTCAGAGTTCATCATACAGCTGCAGGTTAATAGATATATAATTTTCGTTTATTCGCGGTTTATCGTTTCCGGTGCTTTAAAATTACATTGCTAAATAGTATTATGATCTGGAATCGTAAAATTAATTTGATTATTTTATTAAGATGATGCCATACCCGTGTGTGCTATTTCCGTATTAGAAACGTATGACAGCAAATTTGGGTTCATCAGGGATAAGGAAAACTTTGTGGTGTTAGATTTAATATTATAGTGAATTGACCTATTATCTAACTTAAAAATAAGACAATAATTGTTTAATTGTTGATAATTATTATCAACAAGATTTGAACATATGAACATTTGAAATACCACAATTTACAAATGCTATAATAAATAATTAATTAATTCGTCGTAGTAATGTTTTTATCTTTAAGTTTTACTATGGTTTAGCCTATCGGTAAGCCGGGAAATTCACGGTGGGCCCCCCAATGGGGCCCTAGAATTACCCTTGGTAAAGACGGCACAATGGACTGAATGGAAACTATTGGTTTATCTATAATGGATCCAGGAGGCATGTTAGTTCATGTACGAGGTCAATAAATAAAAATAAAAAAAACGACCTATCCGCCCATAATTTATTGTAAGACATAAACAGCACATATTATTGTGGTCGTGCATTCCCATTCACGTTCCTAAGCTGACAAATGCAATGCATTCTAATTTATTATTTATTGTCTTCGTAATGAATTGAATATGCGTATCATATTCATATTAATAAAATTTGGAATACATTCTAAAAACAAAATTAGTTTGTCAAAATATTGTAAATAAAACAAAAAGATTTTATAAGTGTATGTTTCCTATAAATTATATATAAATCGAATATAACTATTACTAATATGTAGAGGGTGTGGCGTATATCATTGTACTTTATTTTCGGAATTCTATCATTTGCATTCATATGAAATGAATGAATTCGAAATCACCGTTCTTTAAAAAGAAAGGTAATCGCACCATGAATGCGTTCTTCTAAAAAGGAACTAAATTCAATGAGCGTATTCCTATCAGCGGCGGTAAAACCATTTGGTCATGGGAAGGGGAGGGGTAAGGATCATCTTTTAACAATTATTATTATTTACATATAACTTTTGTTTATAAATATTGATGAAAAACGAGATTCGGGTGATATATTCTCTTATTCACTCTCCCCCCCCTCCCCATTTGATCACCACTACTTCCAATAAATAAATCCATTCCAACTTTGATTACTCTATAGTGATTATTTTATATAGGTATGCATACTAAACGATGGGGGACCGAACACGAAAGCTTGGTGCCTTATAAAGCGTTCAAAACGTCGAACGGTTTTCTCACTTTGGGCACGGGCAACGACGTACAATTTCGATCTTTTTGCGACCGTATATCGATTCCGGAATTGGCTGCGGACGAGAAGTATGCGACCAACGCGTGTCGCGTTAAGAACCGAGAACTGTTGTACAAAGTTATCGAACCGATTTTAAAAACGAAAACCAACGAAGAGTGGATGACGATTTTTGAGGGAGTGCCGTTTCCTTGCGGTCCAGTCAACGATATGGCGCAAGTACGATACGTTTTTTTTTTTTTTTATATACTTAAAAGAACTTGCTACCACTCGTAATTTGACTGTAAAATCTGTTTTACACAGCTAAAACTACAAAAAAAAAAAAAAATAATAAAAAAAACACTGTTGTTTAAAAACTCTTGCTAAAACTACTACAAAACATTGTTTTTTTTTTCGAATATGTATGGGAAAATACGAACAAAGATATTCTACGTGTTCATTAATATTTTTGATTACTTTACAATTTTCAGCGATTCCATCTTTGCTCGTATATAACTATTATAATATTTTGTAAGTTATTTCAAGTGTTTGGCTCTGAATGCACTTTATCTAAATTACGTGTTACTCGTTTCGGTTTTATTTTTTCTTTCACTTGACGTTCTTGGCGATATAATAATATTTTCATCAGAAAAAAAAAACTAAAACTTTCGTATAGGTATAGTAAAGTTATGCTATACTACTTGGATATATGTTTGAAAATTTTCGTTCACGTGCGTTTAATATTTTAGCTTATAATTATAAAGTTGGGATTTAATCTAAACCCAAAAGATAATGTTTTGGTATACGCACTCCGATTATTATATATATCTATATTATGTAGTAAATGCATTTTCATAATAATTATTTTTCTCTTTTATTATCACAAACAGTGTTTGAATTTAGGGGCTTTAATTTCGGAACCCAAAAAAATCGTTCAAAACGTGCTATTTTCCTGGAGATATAATATAGATTAAACTAATAAAAAAATAATTAGAACTATAATAATTGAAACTATAACTCGGAAATATTAAACGAATAAAGATGCATACATGTGCCATTGTTTGCACTGATTAAAATACGACTAAAATGTATAGAATATCTTACAAATTTTGAAAATCCCAATGTTAGTTGAGTAAGTACGGTTAATTTCATTAAACTTCTAACGAGACCCTGAGTATTTTTGGCTGGGCACTGAAATGAACTTGTGAAGCAAGTTTTGCTTAAAACACGAATGGAATACTGCATTATACTAGTACCTTAATTACCTGTGTGAGGTTCGCCTCACATTATTAATTATTTTAAGATTCCACCGTTTAGCTGTCTGTAAATTGTGATTCTAGTGTACTCTAATGTAGATTGTATAGATGTGCTTGTTAAGGTATTGTACGTGTTTACTTGGGGTTAAAGTGGGCAGTCACAATTTTTATTTACGTGAAATTATCTGTGTCCTTTATAATTTTATCAATGCAATATTAAAAGTCGAATAGATTCTCTTAAAAATAAATTATGTAATACCTATTAGGTTATATTATATATTAATATAACTATATATTAATTATATTATAATCAAACTTTATTTTAGTTTATTTCCACTGAGTAGATATGTGTAGGATAATATATATATATATTTTTTTTGGAGGTTGAAATTTATTTTTAAATCCTATTAGCATAACATTTTTATAAACAAATATGCGTGAGAGAAAAACATTTCGGAATTCTTGTTTCCACTGTGGATTTGTATATTCGTAAAAAAAAAATTAAATTAAATCACCAAATATGCATCTGCTTTCAAAAGCATTGCAGAGCCAGTCATATTCGAAGATATCAAATGACAACTTTTGCAGGTTTCTTATTACGCCGACACGGTTTTCAAGCGTTTTTTCTCAAAACAGTCCATATTCTCGTAGATTTTAATATTTTCTGTGTATATTAATAAATAATGATACCGTAACTAGTCACCATAAAAAGAAGAGTTGCATGTAAAATAATAACTATTAGCGCTGTGAATTTAATGCACTAAAAAACCTTTTTCAAAGTGTTTAAATTCGTAAAAGAATAATGAGTAAATAGCAAAGCTCCTTAATTAGAGCTGAATTTTTTTCCATCTTTTTTGTGTTTTAAAAATATTATTTGTAAAATAATAAATAATTGAATACTATAATAAATATTAAAATTGTATACTATATTATAAAATGCATAATACTATAAACTATATTACTTCCAAATAAAATACGAAATTTAGAATTAAAATGGTGTGAGTGTGGGTTGAAAGTCGAAACCTCAAAAGGAATATCTTTGACAATAATCTAATATATTATATACATTATACATATGCTGGTAACAGCCTATGAATATTTTTTTTTTTTTTAATTGTAATTGCTTTTATGGGAATTAAATGTTTTTTTTTTTTTTTAAAGGTTTTTAAATGCATTAAATCTACAGTTCTATTGTTATTTCTGTGATACATCCACATCTGATAAATTACGCATTTCGATTGATCCCTAGCTTTCTGCACTCAAGTTATATGAACATAATAATTGTATATTATAATTTGTATTTGTTCTTTTAGGCGTTTAGCAACGAACACGTCAAGGAAATAGGCATCGTGCAAGATTTCGATTGCTCGTATAATAAGAAATTGAAAATGGTCGGTCCCGCTGTTACATTTAAAAACAGCGGTAACGAAATTCTGAGAGAACCTCCGTTGCTGGGTCAGCACACGGACGAAGTACTGACTTCTCTAGGGTACAGTACAGAATATATAGAATCGTTGCGTTCGAAAAATGTAATATGACGATGATCATGATATAACTGGGTATTTCGCTCGTTTTATTTTCGACGTGGGACGTGTTGTTAAATATATTATAATAATATTAATGGACTTTTTTTACCTTGTAAATATGATGTTAATTTGCACATTGTTTCGCCGTATAGCCATAAACCGGTAACGGTCTGACCTACTGCCATTGGCATGCATATGAACGTTACTAGAAGATCGGCTATAGACAAGTTCACCAAAAAGTAGTTGGTTACACTGAAAACATAAAAAAATAAAACGTTATAACGCATCATTGTATGTATAATATTATGTAAGAATATAATTATTTCACATGTTTTTTTTTAACGTTTAAGTATAATTTGTGTAAATATATATATGTATGTATATTTTTTATTTATATTAGAGGTATTGATTTAAAACGTGAATTAAACTTACGTGAATACGGAGTCCGTGTACAGACAAATGAACATTTTTTATTCACGTATAATTAATATTCGTGAATTTTATATCAGTGTTCACGTGTTTTTGGGTAAATCACGTATTCAAGGATATTAAGTGATCATTATGTAGTACCTATATATGTTAAAGTGCGAATATAAATAGGGGATACTGGCCTTTAAGTACTTCCAATGTCGAGTAGATAAACTAATTATTATTACATGTTAGAAATTCAATATACAGGTTGTTTATACTCTAATACACGAATACGTCAATACGCCAATACACGTGTACATGTAAATAATTACACGTGTAGAGTGTACATGGATTTATCAAATGCACGGTTTTGTAAAAACGAATGTTAATTCCACGGGAATACGTGAAAGCGTGTACACGTGAAATTTAATTTATATATCGTGTTCTATTATATTTTTATTTTATACTTTATGCATTTAAATGTTTCTTATAGGGATTTCATTTATGCATATAAATATATAATGCATATTATATACCTTTAACTATGCATTCAAGTTTTCAGATAGATTAGCAATGATCCTTAAAGCGAAGGGGGGGGGGATCGCGAAATTATTATTTAGAGCTGAAAACAATGATAGGATGCATGATCAATATTTTATCGATTTTATATTAGATAAAAGATGCGTAATAATAATTACTGATGAAGATTTATTGGAGAAAATCATATTTCTCATTGCAAGTTAAAGACGGGTAATACAAATAATGTACCAAAGTATAATTAATAAATATAATACTTTAAGTACCTTGGTATACGTATACCAGTTAATTAAGATGCAGAATATGTACCGATTTTTCAATATTCAAAATAGTATATAGGTACTAGCAAGTTTGTACTAGTGTATTACGTTAATTCGCATGTATAAAAAAGAAAACAGCAAGGTTTTTTTTTTAAGAGACCAAATTATTTATTAAGTTTAGAGAGCAGGAGTGTGGTGGATCGTATCTATAAAAACTTTATTTTAAATTTGTTTTTAAAGGTCATTTATACCCAAAAAATGTCTTAAAATGAATTAAAAATTTAAATCGAGTACCTATTATTTTTGTAATAGCATTTTAAATTTGTAATAAGTAATAGTAATAACAGTAATAATTTTAAACACATTTTTTAAAGTAACCGTGTATAGCAAAAGAGTCGTCAAAAATCATAGTGACGTTATAGGGGATGCGTGACCACGAAAAGTTCGTACCCCATTTGGGAATATAAATTACATTTGCGGTAAAGTCGAATCATTGATTTTTATACGAGTCTAGAATACCAGATCATGGACACGAAATTCAAATATTATTTTTAAAAAAATAAGTCTTCATCAGTTACTATTTTACGTATTTGAGTACAATGTACATTGTTAGGTTGATAATTAAAAGACGTTGACCTTGTTTGGAATGGATCTCGGACGACCTTAAATTGCTATCGGTATTCTTATTGAAACGTTTAAAGTAACAACGTTGTGTAAATGTCGAGCGTATTGTGAGAGAATTTTCCCCACTCGTTCATTCATTGCCAAAAAAAAATAAAAATTTAGGCATTATAAATAATTTTAACTTTTCCCCAGACGGCCTAGGCAATATATACGTTTTTTTCTTAACGACCCGTAGGTTCGTTTTCAGATCCTTTCCTTCATTCTAAACGGCCACTCGCTCTACATTTTAGTTTTCCGTAACCTCCGACTACCGTATCCTTTATGATTTGTCAGATAAAAGAATTGTCTGATCTCTCAGATGGCTTAATATAAGCAACAATGCAACAAATAAAAGGTGATCATCATAACGTAATAGGACGCTCATTATCTTGAAAACTGTTAACTTTTTTTCAAAATTTGTTTTTAGAACATTTAAGAAATAAGTAGCTCTAAAATGTGACATTATTTTTTTGTTCTACTTATTTTAGGAGGTGAAACCATTATCTACTTTTGATTTAAAATGTTTAAGATTCGGCGGAGACAGAGTAGTGGTGCATCGTTTGTGTGGCGACACAACACGTGGCGATTTAATAGTGTTCCAACACTCTTCCCCGCCGAAATTTGAAAGTGAAATACCTCGTCAACGAGTTGGTGGAAATCGAAAATTCAACAACAACAATGCATTTAAACTAATGCTCCATTTATTTATGAGATATTCAATATGGGTCGCCATTTTAAAATCAAAAGTAGATAGTGATTTCATCCTCTAAAATAAGAGCGACGAAAAAAAAAGTGTAATGTAAAATCGTAGAGGTTCTTATTTCTTGAATGTTCTAAAAAAAATGAATTCCGAAAAAGTTAATACTTTCCGACATAATGAGTGTCTTACGTTATGTTGATCACTGCGTATAATGTCAAATTTCGTGTTTAAATTATCTAAACAATTTATTTTCCTATTAGACATTATAGCAGGGCTGTTCGTAAGACTTGTGAGATTTGTAGCTATTTTAGATTTTGATTGGCACGAAGAGTGATTATGGTATAGTTATAAAATGTGTAACGTAATCTACTAATAATATGTGTTCATTTTTTTTCGGGAAACCACTCTTTTGGTCGGTAAAACTAATATATTGATTATATTAGTTTTTATACTATCTAGTTATAATTTTTTTATTCGAACTTTAATGTTTGCGTTTACTGCGAACCAATTCGCCGACAAATAACAACGTGATAACGTGTATTTGTCCGGACTTTAAAAGAATTTCCCGAGAAACACGATGTCGCGTTGATAATAATGCGTTTTGGTTCGCGGTAATAATACTGTCCCGAAATTAATAATATGACGTACACTGTATATTATATTATGTAATAAACTATAATGTGCCGCAATCGTACGAGGTCCATAATACATACGAATCTCCCGTATATATTATCGTACTTACGTGTCGTACGCGGAAAATTACGCTATTACGGTTGTATGGGGGATAAGTCGTTTTATATAATATGACGCGCGGTCTTGAAAACCGTTTTTACATTATACAACGCATTTTGTATACGATGCGATTTCGGCGGGAAATGAAGTACTACGGCGACGACGCCGCGGTTGAGCATATAATATTTCGTTTCTCTATAGATTTCGGGAAAATAAAAAATAAACCTGTGTATATATGTATTATATACAGGGTGATTTTATAACGTATGAAGCGCTCGTCGTTTCGGCCGGTAATTCTACGTTTATTATTCGGTTCACCCATATAGACCGACCAACCATATCTGTATACAGTGGCATACCCATGATTTTCTAATAGGGAGAGGAGGGATGAAACCATAGCTTATCCGAACTATCGAAAAATAATGTTCGACACAATTAACTATTCGGAAGCACCAATCACTAGTTGGCTGCGTAAATGCTCAAAGATTATTTTATCGGTAAGACGTTTACAATTTTGATAATGTCGATACATTTTGCTCCGATTTTCAAGTGTAACACTTTTTCTGAAATGAAATCTGACTGGGGTGGTACTTAGAGGAGGTCATTATTTTTTCCTCAGGGATTTTTCTAATAAATGGAAAACATAACGTGGAAAAAACGGAAAGAATTTGCGAAATGTATTATTTTCAAATCGTATGTATTATGGCCTTTCAAAACATATATAACCGAACTCCGCTCAGAATCGTTTTTCGTTAACAATGATTAATCTATGCATTCTGTTAATAGTATACGACATATTAATATATTTTTAATCAGCTGGTGTTCAACGCGAAAAACGTCTAATCTCGACGTATTTATCTGAAGCCGAGAGTATACAGAGCGATTACATATATTTAAATAGTCAAATTAATAGCGATAATACATATTATAATGTAGTATTTTTGGTATCAAAAAATGAGAATAATATTGCGTTTGGTGATATTTTGTTCGCGACAAACGATGATGGGGTGAAATATTTCAAATTTGTTCAATATATCATACAAACATAGAAATTAATTAAATTTATTTATTGTCATTTGTTATATATTATTGTTGGATGTTATTTGCAACAAACTCCAGTCTCAGTTTTGTCATTTTTCTATGTATCTATAATTATTAATTTGTTTTGTAATTTTTATACCTATATATATATATATATATATATATATATATTTCTTATATTTATAGGTATATATTCATATTTATATATCTTATATTTTATTGAGTATTAATCGAAAAAACTTTTGGTTTTATGATTGCAGATTTTATAGATGTGCAACTGTGAAGTTATTTTAAATGGGCAAAATCGTGTGATGAAAATTATAATAAAAACTTTTTGCTTTAAAATTGTTTTCTACCTATGAAAAGAACACGTTCGGAAATAATAAAGTTTTAAAATTCACCGAATTTATCAAGACGGCACGTAGACGTAGACTTTACTAAAACGTGTGTGTGCACACAGTTTTACGCAGTATATAAATGTCCCTGAAAAACATTAAAACAACCATAACATTATTATAAATTGCCAGAAAATAATTCAATTTTAGTATATTTAGATGAAAAAAACCTGACCAAGTATTTTATGTTTTCGCTACGAACAAATATTTTTGCAATCAATTTTCCGTAGGGGCTTAACCCTAACACACAGAAAAATTGGCAAAGCCCCTAACAAGTAAATACTAATCGTATATAATATTACAATAATAAGGTATAAAACCCCTTCAAAAAAAAAAAAAATAATAATATTTATTTGAGTTATTTGCGCTAATATGTATATAACGCATTTGATTTAAATTTTCTAATTAATCTAACTCAGTCCATACATCGGACAATTCAAGAGTTAAGTATAGACAATTTGTTTAGTCTGAAAACGGAACTTTTAGTGAAAACCGTAGAAAGTTAGTTTCATTTTTTTTAAGTTCATATTATAATCACGAAATGTGTACCCAATAATATTTATTATTATTATTTTTTTTTTGTGTACACAATTTTTACCAGATATATTGCTTCGATTTTCAAGTGTAGTACTTTTTCTGAAAGATTATTTTTGATTTTCCAAGCATTTCACATTTACGAAATGTGTGATTTTAAAATCGTAAATAGACCGTAACCTTTCAAAACATATATAACCGAACTCCACTCAGAATCGTTTTTGGTTAGCAAAGATTAATTGTTGCACACAGATATACAATAAATTCCCTTTTATAGCTTACCTTCCTAACTTCTCTCTATAATAGTGGCCCACCCAAGTCTGTAACTTTTTTAGTATACAAATCTAATTATTTTTGTTGATTTATGGGTTACTTTTGGTAACACGAATGCAAAAAATAACATTGTTATTCATTTTTTGTAATGTGATCCCTGTGATTTGCGGGTATCTATGGTAATATCATACAACGATAATGCATGTATTTATTAATTTTATTTAGAAACTTTTTTATTGTACGGACAAAGTTTATTAATAAAATATAATAATATGTGAAACAAAAATCTTAATGAGTAATAATATGTTAACTACGAGTATAAAAATACGAAAACTTCCACAGAAATAATACTTATTTTTATAACGACGGTACTGTATTTTTCCATAAACTCGAACTCGGCATAAATTACAATTATTCCATAATAATTCAATCATTTTGTTTTATTCAAATTAATATCTGTTTTTCATTTCCGCTATGAACGAATTTTCTAGTACCGATTATATTACGTATAATAATATATTTCTTGTTATATTCATTATACACGTTAGAATTCGCGGATAATTATTTACGAAATTAATTTCACTTAAATTTCTCTCGCGAGCAACGCTTTGATGCTGATAAATGGATTCTTATATATAGCCACCAGAAATATGGAAATGGACGTTTTGTAGTCCATTTTGCAAATTAATTAGAGTATTTAAAAATCTATATATATATATCATATAATATGTACATCGATTAGAGTTGTTACGGGTATTAAGTTTGACCGAGTACCTGGTAATGGATATTAATAAATTTTTACAATTAATGACTTTTCCATTTTTTCCTGTCATACACCATATTCTTGAGATCCCTGTAGGAAGTGACTCCTGCATCCTTCAATGCATGACTAATGTATTTTGTCCTGAGTCTTCTTCTTGATCCTGTTCCTTCTATCATTCCTTCAATTATTAAACTATGCAGTTCATCCCCGTACCTCAACGTGTGTCCTATCAACTGCCATCTCTTTCTCCTTATAGTGTCTATCAATGTTCGTTTTTCATCTATCGTCCTCAAGACTTCTTTATTCGATCTTCTCTCAATCCAGCTTATTCTCTGCATCTTTCTCTAACACAACATCTTCAGAGCTTCCAACATATCTTTCTCTTTTTTATCTTTAAGAATGCAAAAAAATGACACCGTAGATAAATATTAAGCTCCATTTCCCCAGCCCCCCCACTTTGGAATTTCGAATTTTGTTAATTCTGTTTCAAAATTCCAAATGGGGGGGGGATATGGAGCTTAAATATTAATAACAATCGATTATTATTATGTATTTACCAATGTGGATTAATCCATTTAATTCACTTCAGTATGTACTATGTATTACCCGGAATCCTCTAAAAAAATGTTTTATGGTCTAGGTACCGGGTACTAAAAAAATAGGCCAAGTATCCAGTACCCGAAACAACTTTAATATCGACTGTAAAAGCTTCGTCGTATAACCTGATGAAACTCGAACTCGTTTACGTCACGCGTCATGAACAAATATTGTGTCTACCTATGTTTAATTCATTTTTTTTTTCCGTTAAAGTTTTCTTTGTAAAATACACTTTCTCATGTAAATATTTAAAATTTTAATATGTAATGGTACCTATAATATATTATACTTATTTATATTTTTTTCGATTTTCAATTTTAGATGACACCTCAGTACCTAATATATATTATAATAATTTATAAGTTCTGCGCATTACATTTCGCTCGCCCGGTGTACACGAATAATAAGATTAACACGTTAAGTTATATTATCATTCGGATAACTTTACATCTCCCGTGTACAAACGAACGCGTCGCAATCAAGTTGAATATGTAATATGCAATGTATATATGTATGTATACTCGTATCTATAATAATTGTCAACGGAAGCACGTTTAAATTTTAAAGTTTTGAAATGCGAGGGTACACCCAACTGACATTTCGTTGTGTGCGATCCGAATTACTCCGGTAGGTGTACCTATATATACTCAAATCCGCCTATAATACTAACGAAGATAATTATTTTGTGTGCCGGAATTCAACATTATTTTTTATGGGATAGTTAAAAACCGTCACACATACTTATATGTAATACAATATAGGTACACGTAGATGTAGCGTCGTGTATTTAAAGTTTAAAATGTTTATATGGACTTTATAGTTGGAATATACATTACGCCTTATATAGGTTATTGTTCAAGTCAGAATTTGTGCATTTGCGTGTAGGTACTTACATCGTTGAATACAGAATATATTATTTTCGTGAGCATGCTATAAAATTATTATAACATTTTGCTTGCAATGCTGGTTAAAATGTTAAAAGTCAAATAAAGAGTTACTTTTTTTTGACGAATTTTAACATTGATTTAAATAGTTAAAAAAAAAAAAAAAACAAATTGAATATTAGAAAATAACTTAATTATTTCTATTAATAAATAATTTTTTTGAACATAAATATTTTGATAAAATTTAATTTATTTACGAATTTTTGTTAAAAAAAAAAAATCGTACCCGTGTTTTTTTTATTTATTTTTCGATGAAAATTACGTATTTCCACTATCATAATCAAATAACTAAATGGACATGCGGCCCATGCAGAGTTATAGTACACCCACATAAATATTATATAGTGAGCCTATAAAAGTCTGAATATATTAGTGTACAAAATATGAGTAAGTTTATGAGTGTATAGTTAAGGGTAATTTTTAACACCACTAATTCATAATTTTTCTGAAAATCTGTAACTCAACTATTAGTTACTTAAATTCATTTATATTTTAAAAATAACTTTAACTTAGTTATTATTATTTTTTTTTTTTTTAAGGATAACGGAACTTAAACTACTAAAAAAAATTAATTCACTAGCTCATCTTTGCTTGTTTTTATATATTAGTGGTATACAATAATATAAAATATGATTTACCGTCAATTCAACAAACAAATTCAAATTAGAAAACAAATAAATGAGTAATAAAATTGACTGTATAAAAATGGTCAAGTGCATTTTATTAATTCGTATTATAATTATCGGTGGTGGATTCACCATTGATGGTCCAGGGGATTTAGATTCCCCAGACAACAATATAATTTCAATAAAATGTTTTCTAAATAACAAGCATCCAATAATATTTTTTTAAGTCCATATGATTTTTCAGAACCCTTCTATAAAAAAAAAATTACTATCACTGACAATAATTATAATAGTTAAATGATTAATTATGTTATTATTATTATTTTGTTAGCTAATATGGTTGTTATATTGGGAACAATATAGATAACTTGACGGCTGCTAACGAATTTCAATCATGGGCAATGACCATTGGACATCAAGATATGTTACAAACGTTAAAAGACGACGCACTTAATGTCACAGCGATATAGAAAAATTACGTTTCATAGACACAAATTGTGACATCTAGATTGATAAATTTTTCTTTCATTAATAACAAAAATTTAAAGAGGAAAATATTTTTGAGGGCAGTGCCTATTTTGTTAAAAATCACTTAGCGGTACTAAAAAAAGTAGATAATAATTAATACGATTTGTATAAAATAAATAAACATTCTGTTGCAATTATTATTGTGCATTTATATCGTCATATCGATCTATGTAATGACGTAGGTAATAAATTGCAATATATAATATACTTATGTATGTTTAGACGGGTTATGGTAGTCGTCGATATTGTTTTATTTTGTAGGCTGATATGCAGTGGCGTTTTCTAGCAGTTTTCCATCAATGGCAAACAATAATCGTATGTAAGTATTACTGCATCATTGCATTTTATATGTTGATGGTTGTTGTTTTCTCCAAAAATGATAATCAGTGTTTTAAACGGTATGCATAGTTATTATTAAACCCGGAAAATAGGCCCAGCTCCAAAAAAGTATATAATTTGTATAGATTAATTTGGGACTGTTTTTGACATTTTTTTTTTTTTTAATTAGACTTGTACATTTTTCAAATTTATAATATTATAAATTATATTTCTTTTCGTATATATTATATTGTGTACGTCTCTAAAATGCAAAACAAAAATGACGAGAACAGAAAAAAAATTAGATTTACTATAACTGCTATGACGAGAAGAAAAATAAAACAGATTTATGATGACTACTGCTGTGCGTAGTTTTAAATCATAAAATGTTCAGCAGCAATGCTGTAGTGACTTGGCAAACATTTATGAACAATGATCAGTGTGCGGAAAATTATTTTTAATAAGAAATTCGTTCTCGTCCCTCGTTTCTACTACAAAAAAAAACTCTTTCTCGTTCCTCGTTCCTATATTCAAAAAGAAACGCGGTTCAAGCTTTGTTCTTAGGAAATGAACACGTTCCTATTGTCAGTGATAGTGATAACCATTAACGATTCACCGACCCAATTTTAACTACGACGACTAGGCGCATTGAGAAAGCTTTCGCAATACCGCCATACGCACTATATCGACACAGAAATAGTTAGAAAACAAATATTTTCATTATACTTTAATTTAAATTTTCAACAGAACGTTTGACAAATAATTGTATCTATTACAATATTATTATTTTCATAGAAAAAAAAAAAAAATTAACATTCTCATATAAATATTGTATACACCTATACTTACTTATACACAAATATTATTATATTAAGAATTGTTTAACCTAAAAAGAATTCATTTCCGTAGTCATATTAACATAGGTACCTATGTACGAAAGAATATATCAAACGGTACAATTTTTCGTCTTACATAAATTTACAATATTTACACAACATTATTACGGTACATAAATTTTGTATCGATATATTCATGAAACATGAACGTAAACTATATACACACTACTATATATGCAATACTATACGACGGACGGTATAATAATGTACCATGTTACATTCAAATAGCGGTTGGTTTTTTGAAAAATATCTATTCATATTTCTGTATGTACGAGTGGTGTATACAGATATAATACAGTAATACAAATATAGTCATACATATATTATACTTGTACTAATTATTTAGATATAAACTCATAGCAATCCTTTGAATAAAGAACAAAATACGAATTCTTATTGATTTTAAACTTAAAAAAACATCTTCTTCATTTTTGGTTTCGGCCATTTCAAGACCATACCTCTAGATAAACATACTGCCACCTATCCCTATCCTCTGCTACTTCCTGCCAATGACACTCCGGCTCCACTGTTTCAGTGTCTCTCCTTACGCAATCCTCCCATCTTAAACGCGGTCTTCCAAGAGGTCTCCTCCCTACTGGGTTTTCCTCTATTACTCTTCTTATTAATGAGTCATGTTTCCTCTAGGCATGTCCAGCCCAAACTAGCCTTCTTAAAAAAACATAGCGTTTGAATAATAAACCGAATTCGCTGCAAGATCTTCTATACTACTGTACAGCTAGGTGTAATATTTATTGTTTATTTATTATTAAATTTGTTACATCGCGTAGATAAAAAATAAAAAAATTGTACAATATGCTAATCAAAACGCGATTAAAATATTGGGAAAATTGGACACTTTTAAAAATGTCGATAATGCATATAGGTATTCCGGTAAATATTTTTTGTAGATGCGTACACTCCAACATACACTAGCGTCACCGTTTTTCACCCAACTTATCCTTTTCCACCGAAAGAGATATTGACCAATTGCCTCCGAGAGTTTATCGAGACAATTTTTTAAATTTGCATAGGTATTTTAAATATTCACATCACATACACAATCACGTACATAACTTATTTCAAATTTTTTCATCGCAGAAATGAATAAAAACCAGTACAAATAAGATGAACTGTAACAAAAACAAATAATATAGTATACATACGATAAATATAATTTTTTTTGTGGGAAAAAAAGTATATATCAATAAATAATTTGCGTCACAAAAATCAGTGAATGAAATGAATGCGACATTTGAAAGTCCTTTTTCTGCTTATTTCGATTGTGAAAAAAAAAAATGCTTTTAACCACCTAGTTTTTGTCTGCTCTTTTTTGCATACTTTTAATTTGCGATTACGTCACCCTCTAACGAAAACCTAGATTTTTATTGGCCTATGGGCTATGATATTTAAACAATTTCGTCTTTGTGTACTATATATTCTATTATCAAACGAGTATTTGTCTGTTTTTGTTATTTCATCTAGTCGTCACTGCAACGCGTGAAAAATCCGTGAGTGTAATTCTAAAAGATTCATGAGCTCAAATAAGAAATTTAGAAGTTTTTCTTTTGACTTATTTCGATAGTTTAAAAAAAAAAATGAATTTTACTGATTTTTTTGGGAGTGCTTATTTTCGGGCTTATAATTAGGTTTTTAAAATGCCTTTTTGTTGGTTTTAAATGCTATATAATTTACGTCCCAAACGGCCAAATCGTATAGTTAGAAAAATTTAAATTGTGCATGGAAATTTAATATAATCGTAAATTATTACCCGTGTCTTCAGTTATAAATAACTTTTATAAATATTAAATAATATACGGTCATTATCGTATGAACGCAATTCATGTACTGTTATATTTTACCTAAAAGGTATTATATTATTTGTTTGTACGTGCCTCGCGGATAAAATTACACTGAAATTTATTCAAATGTTAACGGTCGAATGCTCGGTGTATTATATAATAATTTGTTATTAAGATGAGTACCTACAAACACTGTGAGTATTACGACAATTTTACTTGTATTTCGTTATTATCGAACGTGTTGTTTTAATTGATCGATTGAAATAATGCCACGTGTAACGTATTTGTAATATTATTATAACGATAATTTTTGTACCCCCCGCAGAACTATTTGAATCGAAAAATATTTCATTTTCCTACGTTCATTATTAATGTAGGTAATAAATTATTACGAGCGTAAACGCATTCGGGGGTAGTTATTGCCGGCCAAGTTGGCCGAAACTGTAATCGTTTAATCCGCAATCAATGCATAGGTACCTAAACCTAATAATATTAAAATTAAATATAAATTCGACACACAATAACATTTGTATTTATATTTATTGTTATCCCGTAAAGAGTAAAACATTTAATCTCTTAACACGCGGTGTACAAAAACTTGATTTATTAATTATTTCATATTTTCGGTGCGTATATACTCGTATACTCGTATTATGTTCAATGTTCATATATAGGTAAGTACAACCTTCTAAATCTTCTAAATCGTCTTGGTCATCAGTATATTATTATTTTTTAAGTTATTTGTTAAATAATTTATAGGTATCGTAAATATTGATATATTTAGTGAAAATTAAAATTTAATTTTTCGATTCTGAGTTTAGCGAAGAGTGTTTTGGTTTTACAAAGATGTTTATTGTTATTTTTTTATGTGAACACTTTTTCTACCAGGAAGTTTACTCCGATCATCAAGTATAGCATTTTTTATGAAAGGAAATTTTCCCTGGGTAGTACTATAAAGAGGTCACTTTTTGAAATTCTCATTAATATTCGAGATAATGAGGAAAACCTAGTTATTTAGGTTAAAATAGATTGAAAGATTAAAAATAAGGTGTTGTCATAAGCAACTTTTTTTTAATTTTTTGTTAATATTAAGTTTTTATTATTTTAATTTTTTTTAAACAATCATTGTCATAGAAACGCACATTGTTGTAATCATTTTATCATAATATAACACACATATATTGTTGAAAAAAAAACACTATCAACTGAACTCAGTTCAGAATCATTTATTCGTTAGCAATGGCTTATCGTTGCTCATAGATATACATTAAATTCCCATTTGTATTCTACCTTCCCAAATTTTCACCTACAATAGAGGCTGTACCCATGTGCGAATTATGTCCGTCCTTTGTTACGTTGAGATTTATTTCACCACTGAAACTTGTCATCAGTTGAGGAATTTTTAATAGTTAAGTATACAGTTTGCCGTAAGAAAAGTATATCCGATGTAAAATTTCAGAATTGTATACATATTTTGGTATCTAAAATTTAACAAAAAAGAAAATATCGATAAAAGTTTATATTTACTGCTGGATAGAGACTAATGAGTGTAATAAATAAAAATAAAAATATTAGATTTTAAGTATTTCGAGTTAAATTTTTGCCGACGGGGAGTTGGCCACGGTAAGTATTTCCTTAAAAGTTTCTGGTTTTAGCGTTTTTACAATAGTTAATCCGATATAATTAATATTTAGCAGGTTAATAACAGTAAAATGGTGTAAGTTATTTGCGGAAAAACCTTTCGAAAGGCAATTTTTAAACATTTAATACTTTGTGTGTAGGTAGGTTTAGGTCGGTACCATTAATAAAGCAGTATCGTCTTCGTGAATAGATTAGTTTCCGATCGAGGTTTATAATCCGAAACATAATATTGTTGTTCGACTATAATTTATTATATAGTTTGGTAAATTATTTAAGTTCAATTAATCATTTGTTTATAATTTTAAAAGCTTAGGTAATGTCTCGACAAATTTATAAAGGCTCAAAATCAACTAGTTCAAAATGCTTTCGTTTAAACTCGACAGACTCACTGTGAATTTCGCATGTATTTAAAACTTATTTTACTTATATTTTGTTACAGCATTAAAAGTAAAACATGCGACCTATAGTATTAGTTACACATTTGTCTACAACCAACTAGCGACTAGGTAAAACAGAGGACGGGCGATTCCCACCTAGGCCTGTGAAAATTTAATGTGCTTAAATGAATGTAAGATAATGAATTGTAACTGAATAAATGTAAAAGTTACTATACTTAGGGCTGTTCTTACAATATCCGGTTAAATATCGGTTAAAATGTCGGTAACCTAACTGCAAAATTTTCCGTTAAGTCCCGGTTACCGAAATCTGTTCTTACGATCTCTGGTTAGGCCACATATAACTAACACGCAATTTTTTCTGTAAGTGGTTTTCAAAACCACTGCAAATGACTGAATTTAATTGTAGTGCACATGCGCAAACATCATATTTTTGTGTTATCATATGATTATCATAATAATCATTGTTAACGTATTTACATTTACGAATTGTTATATTTTCAATTTTACTAGTTTGTTACTCGAGTCTTCGATAACTTCTATTTTAATATTAATTAATTTTTTTTGCTGTATTACATTGATTCTCTTAAAACTATGAAAATGCTCTTAAATTTATTTATAAAATACTATTATTTAACCTAAGTACTTAAATTTATTTAATTTTTATATTTAAAACAATTTAATATAACCTTTATATAATATTAAGCATTGAACGTTTAGGTTTTCATATTGAATATTCTTAAATACTTTGATAGTTTCAAAATTAAATTAAATTATTTTCTCAACTTACAGCTTAGTATTATTTAATATTTATTGTTGTACTATTATTAATGTTGATTCTCTAAAAACTCTATGAAAACAATATTACATTCTTTGTATAATAATATTAAACTTTTTAAATTTATCTAATTTCATGTTTTAAATTATTGTATTATTATTTATATGTTTATTATATTTTATAATATACTTATTATGATGTTTTAAATACCTTACTTATTAAATTATGTGTGGGTTCAGAAGAATGATGATTAGAAATGTATAAAAAGATTATGCCAGTATTAGAATCTATCAGTATATTATTATTTAGTACCTATATCATAATTATTATATTATTAATCTGTTTACTATTATTATTATTATTATTATTCTTTATACTATTATTATGAATAAATGAATATCATATTTTAAAGTGTATATAAATAAACGTCATGAATCATTTTCTAAATGTGCTATATTGTATTTTATGACACACGATTGGATTACTGCCATTGTTGTTTCTAATTGTAAACGAAATCCAAAAAACAGGAATGAGAATCTCCGTTTCCAGACACCAAAAGTGCGTTCCACCACATTACGAGACCTTTTTTGCGACTTGTATATAATTTTTTTGCATTTGTCTGTGAATTTGCTAATGGCGTTAGCAAATAGTGAGACAGAAAGACAGAGCATAGTCTGAGTCTCCCAGAATTATGCAGTTTGAGCATTCCGGGATTTTCATTGTTGCCTTAAGTCTACTATTTGCAAAAATATTGCTATCGTGTGCAAAGCCTGGCCAACGGGCCACCACATTCATAAATTCCATATTAGCATTAACCAAAATTTGTTTGTTCAAAGAGAAATAACCTTTTCTATTTCGGTATTGTTTCCCCTACTTTTTTGATGACGACTTTAATTTTATGTGAGTACAATCTATAACCCCAATTACTTTTGGAAACCGAGTAAACCATTAAAATTGTACTTTCAGCTTCATTTTTTCCTCACGAATTTCAGGTAATCTGATAAACCTATAAAAACAAATGATAATTAATTTCTAAATATTACTATATTACAAAAAGTGTACACATAATAATATGTACATATTATTATTTACTATTATGTACTTACATAATGTCATAATATATTGTATAATAAATAATACTTCTTTGGTTAAAATTTGGTACACATTAAAAATCTATTTAAAATATCTATTAAAAAAAAAAAATAATAATAATAATATAAATATAATTTATACTATATTTTAGATTATATAATATAATTTATTGAAATAACTTACTTATTATTCAAAAAAGCCAATTCATAACTGACTCGTTTCACTATTTTTGTCCAGTACCCGCTACGCTGATACCCCTAAAATCATCAGCTGTAATTAGAAAATTCACAGTGGCAAAAACCCTCAGTGTTAACAGCAACTGGGTCATAGAAAAAGTGGCATTATTTTTGAAAAAAATAATGTTAATATTGTTAAATGATACTGTACAGATAAAGTTAAATATTATAATCATTTTTTAGAATTTTCAGTAGGTAACATGATATTTGAGTTAGTTAGGGTGGTTTTATTCATGCATGAATAATGATGTTCCAGTTAAAAAAAATCTATAGTAAGTAACTGTGCACGTTAGGTAGACCACTGAAGTTGTTGGTTAATAAAAATCCTTTGTCGACTGAACGGAAAAGTCTAATACCGAAAAACCAAGCTGTTCGAATCAAATGGATTTTCATAAAAGCTTAGTTATTAATGAATCTCTTTTACTGTAGGTACTTGATAAAGAGAATAAACTAATAAAGGAAAACATACGTAAGTATAACCTTTTGATGAACATTGACTAGAAGTATGTACAAAATACAATATGTAGTATTTAAATGATGAAGTAACTATACTATGAGTGTTTTAAAGATACATAAGCGTTAAAACGCAATTATATTTTAATTAAATTAAAGAAATAATATGTAGGGTTTGGTGTATGTAAATAAATAAGTTAACTTACCTGTCCTTACCTTATCTCTAAATAACAATTTGGAGATTTTATCTGGTCGAATATGTCGTTTAAGACTTTTTTAACAGTTTGTTCGTTACACGGCATCGTTTAATAAATTTCTCTTGGTCGAATAAGTCAAAATCTACGTGTGGTTGAAATGTTTTACTCTTTAGTATTAAATTAGTATTAAACAAGTATTAAATTCACTAATTTTGCACTAATAAATTAATTATCCGAAGAATCACTGTCATCATCAATTAAATTTGAATTATGAATAACATAAGACATAATGCATTTATAAATTAGAACGAACACCAAAAAGTATAATATACAGTGAAAAATGATTTATTGATGAGAAGTGAGTAGTGAGACTTGATTATATAAACATAAGGCAAAAAGACATGAGTAGTTCAGTAGTTATTTAAAAAAAATTCATAAATTATACTATCAAATTTGTCATCACAGAAATAATTGTTTGTATGTATTGATAAAACAGCGTAAACCGGAAGATAATGGTTTAACCGAATGATTACCGACCAAATTCTGTCGGTAAACAATCTGACCGTAAAACATTCACTATACGGAAACTTAACCAAAGTTAATCACTTAACTGGGGTTGGTAAGAACTGACTGTCGGTTAAAAATTAGACTAACCACCGGTTACCGTTAACCGACACTTAACCGGACATCGTAAGAACGATAAAATAATAAATAATCGGTTCTATTGTACCTAATAATGTCGTTTCGCCCCCTGACACACGGTTATAATTTTTAAATTATACTATTGTAATAGGTAGTTAATTAGATTCAAATTAACTTGACATGTACTTTTCTATTACTAATTAAACCAGCTGAGATTAATTGCTATTATCAGCAATCAAGTTTACCTATTATTGGATTGTTCGTATCAAATTCGAAGTTCAAATAGATTTTTGTGACAGAGAAATTTATTAGCAAATATAGTTAGACAAACATCAGTATCAATATCAATGAAGCCTTTATGGACCGTCGTATTTATGTTATCGTTTTCATTTTTTTTAATTTGTATTACATGGTGTTTACCACCATAAATATTGCTCTGATCAAAAAAAAAAAAAAAAACAAGAGATCGATTTTATTCGTTTTAATACTTCGAATTGACAAAAAAGGTCGTTGTTTGTTATATAAGGTGTTTTTCATAATAATCGGGAAAAATGAAAATAGAAATTGATTAATATTTACAGCAACATGGCGTCCCGATTTAATTATTTTAAATTTAACTTATGTTTTCAACCAAAAATGTTGCTTGAATCGAAAAATAACAAGAGATATTTTTTTATTCAAAATGGTGATCAAGAAAGTTTTTTTTTTGATTTTCATTGTAGATTTTTTTTATTAATAATTGACCACAACCAAAAAATACGTATAAATTACAGGAAAATTTACGAAAATAATTCTGTTGTTATTTTAAATTTTGTTTTTTTTTTTTATAATTCAGTTAAAAATATTCGTAGAAATTTGATCTTTTGATCAGATTGTCGAGAGATTATTTTCTCTAGACGTGGTAAAATTGTCAAAATAATTGAGCCATTTTTATGCTATTTACAAACATTATAATTTTCCGAGTTTTTAAGTCATTTTTATTTGGTTTGTCAAGTTGTCAAGATAAACATCATTTAATTTATAAATGAAAATTGGAAATTTTCAATATTGTAAAAATATCTAATCTTACTTTGGTATTTGTATAAGTAATAACTGAAAACAACTAATATTTATGAAAATATATTATATTATTTTTCAAATAAAAGCACTCAAGTGAGAAATAACGTAGGAAATGTACAATTCCATGATTTCATTATTTTATAAAAACACGGACGACGTTTTCTACCAGATAAAACTATAACTAAACTCGAAAAATCACTAGATATCTTTTTTGTTCCTTTTTTGATTTTTGATTTTCCTACTTTCTTACGGTATTATTCCTAAAACTTTTGAGTCACTTTGGAGCTTTAAAGGAATTTTAATGTTTGATAGTTTGTTTGCTGTAATTCGGTTATAAATATACGTAGAGACTTGAAACTTGGTAATAATACTTATATTTGACTTACCTAGACGTTGTAAAATTTTTAAAATCATTTAATTTTTTTTTTTTTAATAAGCGTTTTGAAATCGAATTTAAACGAAAATCGCAAAAAAAAAAAAAAATACGGCACTTCAAATTACGCATTACCGAACTGCGCTCGGAATCGTCTTTCGTCAAGCAATGGTTTATCGTTGCTTACAGATATAAATGAAATAACCTTATGTATCGTACCTTCCCAACTTCTCACCTACGACAGTGGTCGCTCCTATCCCCAGTATAAGTTCTTTTTTTTTAATATTCATTCATTTTTCATTCTCCGTTTTAACTGACAGTTTTGAGGGATCTGTTTTAATAATATTTTCCTACTATTGCCATATTTTATTTAATGCAAAAAACAGTAAACACACAAATATTTACAATAATCACAAATAATATTTGGCAATTTGTTGGGCAATTTCTCAAGTATTTTTATTTTATATAACGCTTTAATTTATTATTTGATTATTATTGATTGAATTCTGTCACTGCGAATAATAGGGTAGGCACTATACTATAACATTTAATATTTTCAAATATGAAATTGAAAACTAAATTTATTTGCTATAATTATATAATAAAATGAACGTACGAAATTATCTAAATTGTCTAAATTCTACATTCTCAAATGACAGAAAATAGAAAATAACAACTTATTTTCAATATTTGTTGGTTGGAAGGTTTTTTATTTTTATAGAAATTGAAAGAATTGATATAATATTAAATAATTGTAATGCAGTTTTTCTCAATGTTATAGATATTTCTGACCACTTATAATACTTTCGATGGGTAAGTTGTGGATCACTTCGACTTTAGGGTATTTTTATTATTGTTTCAGACCATTAATTTTCGCAGATTTTAATTTTAGTGTGAATTTTTTTTTTCACTTGATATAACTAAAAGTCCACGGATCACAGGCTGACAAACACTGATTTATTAATGACACTGACCTACATTTAGCCTTCAGGAGAATATTCGTTAATAACATTTTGTTGTTGTCTGTCGTATTTTATTTACCGGTAATGTCGAGCACGTCTCCATCATATGGTATAAATAACTCCATTCTATAGACATCACCAATTTAAACGTTAAAAAAATAGATATTGAAATCTATTTTCCCATTTATTATTTGTATCTTATTTATTTTTCACTCCTATTAATTTGTTCAGTATGTTTGATATGTTACACGGCAGGAACGTACTTTGTGTAATGTAAAGTTATAATAACAACGCTAACCCTTGGAGGTCTATACATACATTATTTGCATCCCATGAATTTTATTTATTACCTATTACTTTTTTTTTTTACAAACTTGAATTTTGTTTGATGTTTAATACAAAATCAATAATTTGTAGAATCAATTAAAAATGGTTTACCATAGAGTATAGTTATTATAGTAAATTATTTTATATTATATCTCCCCTCCAAACTCCCCTTCTAAAACAGTGGCACATTCATCAACAGTATAAGCATTTATTGCCATTATATTTTGATATTTGTAGGTAGCTATTTATTATTTCAAAGAAGAAACTGTTTTTAATTGCCTTCTTTTTACATTTCTAAAAAAATTGGTATTTTTTGTTTGTTTTTGAAATACGTCCATAATAAATATTTCGAGCTCTCGTGGTTTTATTTTATTTTTTATTTTTTTTTTCAAAAAGAACGAACTCATCTTTTGTATGGCTCACTATTTATAGAGGAAAAACCGTTCGGTAGTATATACACATTATAATATGTAACTGGTATACCTATATATACAATATATGTTGATGTATACCCGAATAATAAGAGCGCATCAACATAAATCATTTTTCTGCTTAACACCGTTCGGTTTAGAAATATCGCAACGCTGATATTAGCTTTTGTATATTATTTCCGACATTAATATTAATTATTATCGACACGTTTTTCAATAATAACCACCACACGGAAAGTCGAATTATGTTATACTACATTTTCGTGTAGTTTTTTACCCTTTAAACTTTCAACATTTCAAATAACAACCATACTATAACTGTTTAATATGTTTAGATTCTGATTAAGTATAAGTCATTGTAAATAACTGGTATAAGTTATTACAGAGTGATTTTTTTCCACCGAGTTGTTTGGTATTGCGTGATATTATGAAAAAATATATACTTACTTACTTCACTTTTTCGGTACCTATACATTATTTTTTGATTTTCAAGTTCAATGTTTACACCATAATTGTTTAAAAACCTTATCGAATACAACGCGCCCAATTAAATCGGGTGGACTACTTTCTCAGAACTTCTAAGCGCTCCGCTCTGAACTTAGTCATAATCAAGTTCGGCAAATATAATTTGTTGTTTGTTCCTTTTCAGATCAATATAATACAGTTATTTATATCAAAGTCTAAATTCTTAAATATCAATTGTAATATATTTGTATTTTGGATATTATGATGAATCAAGACGAATGAAACCCACTCAAAAGTGTAAGTATAATATCGAAGTTTTTACCGCACGGTATCGCAGTAAAACATTATATTGCGAGTTCGGAAGTGGCATGCATATATGGGGAGGTTAGAAGTTATATAGGTAAGCACTAACTAACCCCCATTTGCTTAAATATAAAACGATCATGAGTGTTTATTTTGAAATGGCATATTTCAGCCATGGGTTACTTATGTATAGAAATTGCACAATTAAAAAAAAAAAATAACCTAAACAATTTTCGGTCGGGGTAGTTAAAAAAAAAAAAAAAATCTATCGGTAAAATCAACATTTCTATGGGTGACGATGTCGGCGATGTTAATACATAAGTAATTTCCTATACCAGATTAGGTGTTTTGTACTCACATAACGAACCAAGTACATATGTACTTTTTATTATCCGTTTGTTCTATAACCGTCGCAACTTTGTAAACGTAAATATATAGTTTTTACATTTACGTCGGTTGTATATAGAACGGTTTTATTTATTTAATCTATCCCGTCGTTTCCTATGTAATAGTTGTTTAGGTGCTTTGTTTGCCTTATAACGATACTGTTTTCGAAAATCTTCTATGTAGGTACCTAATAATTTTATCTACTTACAACTTTCATTATTCGCAAATTCGTAAATAACTTTTAAACGCGAATATTACGGTATCTATATATGCAACCGAATATACCACTAAAGATTATGCAAAACTAATGTATGTACTGGTTTGCTAGAATACGTTGAAAGTTATTGATTATTCTATTTTACCGTTACATTTTCAAGGTAATTACTTCAAATTGCCGAAAATTTCAAATTATTAAGAGTTGACAGGATATACATATTAAACTTTGGTACTATGTATTGATGATTAATTTTTATTTTAGAAAACATAATATGTACAAATTTAAAATATCGAAATCATACGCCAAAATTTGTTCGTTTTCATTTTACATCTATTTCCGGTTTTCCCAATTACTATGAAAACTGCCTGGAAAACAAAAAAAAACTTACTTTGTCAGCAATTAGATCCAAATTTCAACAAAAAAAGTATTTTGACATTTTTTGTATAAAAAATATTTCTGGTAGAAAACATAATTCGTAATAATTAAGAACAATAAAATCGGTAACACCACGGTGAGCCGTAATTATATTCCGATATTTTTTTTTAGGTTATTCCAATTACTATGAAAACTTCTTGGAAAATTTAAAATCTTGAATGCACTAACTAGATCAAATTTTATGTCAGAAAAGGTACTACACTTGATATATCGGAGCAAGATTTTTGGTAGAAAAGTTGTTCAAAGATAGAAACAAAAAAACACATAAATAAGAGCCGATACTGGGAACGGGTGCGGCCACTATTGTAGGTGAGAAGTTGGAAGGTAGGATACATAAGGCTATTATTATTACCTTTATATCTGCAAGTAACGATAAACCATAGCTGACGAAAGACGATTCCGAGCGCAATTTGGTAATATATAATTTGAAGTGCCGTAATGTTTTTCAACCTAATCTTTCTACGTTTTTCCCGAATATTATGAAAACTAATTCGAAAATCCAAAAACGACCTCCATAATTAAAAACAAGATTAATAATTCAACAAAAAGAGCTTCTTGTCATTTTTGAATTGGAGCCATATTTGTGCTACAAAACGTGGTAGGTACTTAAAATCGCGGTTCATTATTATTTTTATTATATTATATATTATATGTTTATTATTATAATCGTTTTTATTTTAAATTTCGTTTCGAAAATCGAAAAATGACTCGTGTATTTACCAAGTAGATAAAATTAACTTTGAGAAAAGGTTCTACACTTATACATTTGAGCAAGTTTTCTAGGATAAAAGTGGTTTACAGTATGAAAAATAAAGTAAATAAAGTAATAATGTAAAAAAGTTAAAAAATGGAAAAAAGTCGTCCGATGATTTTAGGAATTTTATCACGTCTAGGTAAGTCCAATATAAGTATTATTACCAAGTTTAAAGTCTCTACGTATTTTCATAACCGAATTACATCAAAAAACTTCCAAAAATTACAATTCTTTAAAAGCTCAAAAGTGGTTTAAAAGTTTTGATACAGTAAGAAAGCAAATTAAAAAAGCGACAAAAAAGGTTTCTTCTGATTTTTCGATTAAATTATTTTTTCTGGTAGAAAACGTGTTTTTATAAAATAATGAAATTGTACGTTTTCCTACGTTTTTACTCACTAAGTGCTTTTATTTAAAACATTTTTAAAAAATGACCATTTTAATGTACAATCTAGACATCTTGAGCTTACAGAAAAGGTGCTACAGTTTATACGTCGGAGCAAATTTACTAGGAAAAAACTTGTCCATATACTAGAACAAAAAAAAAAAAAAATAATAATATATAACATTGTAAAACCAATAGCTCTCTCGCTACGTTCGGAATCTAAAAAAACACACACATCATAGTAAATCAAATACATCTAAAAAAGTAATAGGGGTTTTGATTCTCCACTCTCTTGCGTACAGGCCTGACATGCTTTATTCAATTTGCAAATATTTTCTATTTAAAGAGTTTTACTTGCATTTTGAGTAATCCATAACGAGTTCATCGACAATTTAAATCGATATATTTTTTTACTTTAACCTTTCATTTACTTAAAGTAGTTGTATACAACTAGAGTTAAACGATAATAATATGTAGCTATATAGGTTTAAAGTAATATTGAAACACGATTATTCAGAAATTTAATTATCTTTTCAAAGCTATTGATTTTTTTAATTTGTTTAAATTGTATTTCGTTGGCATTTCATTAAGATATCTTACAGAAGAATCGGAAACGTCAAACATTAATCTCTCCGATAATATAATAATTTTTATTCATGTTCAGTAGCGTGAAAATGGGTGGCACCTACTATGACTTATATGAAAATAGGTACCTACTACCACCTTACAGTACATTACCTAACTATATTCACCTTTGTATTAATGATAAGGGACACAGTAGGTCAGTCAGCGAACTCCTGCATAAAGCTGCATTTGAACTATTTGATAAATGATGACAGTAGTGATGTAGTAATGTTAATGAAGATTTCCCATTACTGTCGATTTAAAAATCGCATTAAAAAAAAAAAAGTACTTGCTACGCCTGAAAATAATAACCGAATATTATAATCAAAGTACTATATTAATGCAAAACGAATGATTTTTTTTGCGACGGATCACCAACAGAATTCAGAATCCAAAGTATTGAGACTCGTCATCCGATTTAGAGTTTAAATATTATAATAAATGAACAACGATGAAAAAGTTAAAAACTTCATACAACTTTTTGAAACGGAATTAAAAATCCCTTTTTAACATAAATCAAATACTATACTAATATTATAGTAGGTAAAGCATATAGATTATGGTAAAATCTGCCCTTCAAGAATTTGTATTTTTAAAGTAACTGATTATATTAAACAAAGACGTTTTTTTCATGACCTCGGAGATATTAAAGTTCATTGTGAATGTTATAAAAATAATTCGATAAATTAGTTTTTTTGTTTCGAAATTAATATTCGCTACGTATATGTTAAGAGTAAATATTATATTACTACTTTTATAAAAGGTAGGTATAAACAGTATTGTAAATTGGGTGGTGCAAATGTAGCAATTTCACCACCACATTTGAAATGTGGTGATGCAAGTTTATATTTTGCACCACTAGAAAATCATAAAAATCATCAGAAATTTAAGTCAATTTACGCAAATGGATATAAATTACTTAGATTACAATGTCGTGGTTAATTTTTAAATGAGTCCGTTGTCGTATTAATAGCAATGGTACCTTTTTATAATAACTAATAAATATTGATAATAACAAAACATTATTCAATAATATGATATTTGCATGCGAATTCGATACTAATTAAACAGTTATAATATATTATAAAGAGAAATAATTGAGATAAAAAAAAAAAAGTAAACCTATCGCCATGATGCGGCTTACCGTCGACTATTATCGCTTTTAGAAACCCTAGAAGTTTTTCAGTTTGCGAACTTTTGTCATTTATAAAGTAGGTAAAGAAGCGTTTTTTCACCTCTTCGAATTTAATGTCAGTTTTATTGGTAGTTAACGTGCCAACATGCGCGTTTTTCTTTACTTTTTTTATTTTTCGTCACGCGGTGAGATATCATTTTTTCTCGGGCTCGGTTAACTTTATAATGTATAATATAATAGATTTACTTTCAATCAATCATTCGGTATATACCTCATATTTTTTTCTCCGTGTTATTCAGTTAATAACATATTTTATTTTATTGAAACATAACGGATATTTACCGCATCTATCTGCTCGCGTTATTTATCTCGAAAAAAACATTGTAGTTTATATAGCTATATATTCTTTATAAACAACAAATTACTATTAAAAAAAAAAAAAAATTATAAACACATGAAAAAAATAGTTGGGAAGGTAGGATACATAAAGTTATTTAAGTTCTATCTGAAAGAAACGATAAATCATTGTTAACGAATTCAGTGTCGGTCTGGTTCATGATTGGGCCACCTGCGCAGTGATTTACAATGGTTCCTCACAAACTTAATTTTGACTTAAAAAAAAAATAAAATAAAAACTGCTTATAAAATTACAGTGATTAATAATTAAAAATAATTACTTCTAACTTTTTTGTCATAATTATAAAAATTTAAATCATAATAAACAGAGTTATTTTTATGTTATATTTTTAACAATATATTTTACATTTGTACACTTAATGTCTTAATATATTTTATTTAGAAATTGTACAGTATACTTTTACCATATTGTAAACAATTTTAATTAACATTTGTAATACAATTTAAATACTTTAACTAAAACAGTAATTTTTTTAACTCATTATTGGAAGATCCTAATATATTTATAATTTCATCTTTGTTTATAAATTCAATCAAGTCTTCTTCAACAAATAGGCATGTTAAAGGATCAAAATATTGTTGGCTAATCAAGGAACGAAGTTTGATTATTAAAATGTTGAGTTTTGAGAATACTCTTTTATACTTAATTTGGGTGCATGGAAGTATAAGGACATATTTAAATGCTATGTACAGTGTGTTGAATAATCCATATTTTGTCGTTAATTTAAAATAAGAAATAAGTTGAAGTAAATTTTTAACACATTTCTATGCTCTTAAATAATCCAATGCATACGACTGTAAAAACTTAGATACAGGGGAAGTAATAGAAAATAAATTTAAAATTATCATGGCTGCAAATGATGTTTGAAATTGACTCCACGTTTCTAACAGTGTATGAGCCGTAAATTTAGTCTTACTATCAAAACTACCACCTATAACTTCTACCAGAAACAGATGAAAATTGCAAAATTTACATGACTCTAAAACATCTTCTTCTGGGTCAATAATAGATGCGAGTGCCTTATGTTTACTCCACTCACGAGTTTCACAAATTTTTCGAATGCGATACAGTTTAGCATGTGTTTTGTGTTGTTCTCCTGTAATTTGGTAAAATATATTACAATATAAATACCTCTATCATAAACATATAAAGGCAATAAAAATATACTTTATTAGTTTGTGTTTTCCAGATAAAAAGAAAGAATGTATATTCTTTTATGAGAGTTTGATAAAAATACAGCAGTTTCTTCCAATAATCCATAAAGATTTTCGGCCAATAAACAGCTCTCAGTTGAATCCTCTATGACCAAATTAAGCACATGAGCCATACAATGACTATATATTAAATTTGGATTATCATAAGTCATATGAGCTTTAAGGCCATTGTAATTCCCTTACATGTTGCGGCACCATCGAAAGAAAAAGCAGCTATTTTAGATATAGGTATACCATATTTTTCAAAACTTGATTTCAGTAGTTCATGTAATGTTTTACCACTTGAATCGTTGACAACAACAAGTTTTAAAAGACGTTCACACACAATTTTTAAAAAAAATCTACCTAATAACTATATCTAATTAGACCATAACTGCAACTTTTTATTTTTATTATTTTTTAAAATACATTTATTTAAATGTTCACTAAGTACACTGTTATAGTCAGCAAGCAATAACAATAATTCTAAAAAATTGCTATGTTTTCTTTTTATATTCAATGAGTGGCAATCTTTTTATTTACTTCTAAATGATAACCCTTTATGCCCGATTACAAAAATTATATCTATAAGTCTTTTAATAACCAACCTCCTTTGCTCAATTTCCTTTAAATTTTTAAATGCCATGTTAAAGTTTATTAATGTTGGTAATTTATTTGCTCATTGAACATTGAAGGACAGCTGATATTGATTGTTGATGAGTTTTTGAATTCTCATACCCTTTAGCAACTTTAAAAATATGTTTAAAATTAATTATGTAACATTTTACGAATGCTGATTCATTTGAAATTTTATCAGAAAATACCATACAGCCTGAACAAAATATTTTATTTAAAATATGAGAATAAGATAACGATTTCTTAATAATCTTTTCACCATTAAAAAGTGTTCAATAATGTTGCTTATTTGAGTTAAAAGGTTTCTTTTCCATTTAATTTTAATTGTTGTATAGGATGTCGGTTCAAAAAAGCTTTCTTTACTTCAATACTTTATTTGCAGTCTGGTGATATAAAGTCAACATATTGTTTATGTTTGCTATTATTTGCTTCAAAATTTAGACCTAAACATATATACATTTTATAAATATCTCAATATTTTGATAAAATTAACTTTTAATGTTAAATATAATTACGAAAATATATAGCACTTTCCGCTGCATTTTCACAGGTAGAATTAACTTTTATAAATTATATAATTAAATACATTCACAAATTAAAAATAAATATAATACTAATACTGTATATTTCTTGGCTTAAATTTTAATTTATCTTAAATTTAATTGCCAAAAAGAGTAGAACTTTCCGCATCATTTTCATAAGTAGAGTTTACATTTTCATCTATATGATTAAAAACAATTACATATCAAAATTAAGATACCCTCAGATAATCAGATTGCAAACACATTTTCATTTAAAAATTGAAATAAAATAAAATATCATATATAACGTTCTTATTGTGATTTGTTCATGATTTTTAAATTTTAAATAATATGTATAAAATTTACATTTTAATAAATTAATCACTAAACTTACCATGTTTTTATTTATTATTACCAAAAATCTATTAATTTTTTTATTAGTCTATAGGATGGTTTTTTCTGTTCTTTTCTTTTTTGTCGGGCAGCGCCACCAAGAACTTTTGATTTCATAATGTCGATTTTTCTATTTTGTTTATCATAAAGTTATCGAATAACAATTTTACCTAGTATTTCAGTATTTCAGATTTCGTCCACATGAAACCAAATACTAAAACTTAAAAAATGTCAAATACAAAATATAGATCACAAATCGCCAAAACGTTTTGAAAAAGACAATTTTTCTCAAAAATATAAATAAACACGATTCGATCTCATTTTTCAAGGCTTTTATTATTTTTCAGGGTAATATGTGTCCCTTGGCCTTCGCTAATGGGCCCCCGTGATGGAAGTGAGGATCCCTTATTTTTTTCTTTAGCCTCATGAAAATGTATTGTTAACTCCACCAAATTGTAAAATTGCGTGTTTTTAACTTATAACCAGATTCCAGGTTGGAGATTTCCCAAAGTCACTTGTATAGATTATACTATTAGTTAATTTATAATACAGACTAAACAGATCACAAAATACAATTATAATATTCTATCATATACTAGTATCCATGTTCACTCATCCATTCAAGCCAATATATATTCAGAGGCCATGGCTTTAGATGATAGTGAAACTTATTATAATAATTCGAATAATATTATTATAGGACGATCATATTTTTGCATCAGTTTTAAACATGTTGTGTTTTGGAGGCCGTAATTCTTCATTGCTTACGTTAATGAGCCGTGATAAACTTTTGAAATCTTTTGATAAATGTATGGCGGTGTTGAAATAACACTGTTGAAACTTGAAGAAAATTATACGGTAATGTAATTTAATTTTAAGTTACCTACCTATATAATAATGTTATAACAATATGATGTTTATGAAACAAAGTTTCTCCGCAATTCGTCCAGGTTTGAAATTATTTTGTTAAGTATGCGGTGAATATTTTATGGCAACTAATATAAATCTAACGTCCAATATTTAGTAGTGAACATATAGTATATTCGTTTAATGCACACGTGGAATAAAGAGCTGGCGTTAACAAAATTTAACAGAGGGGAATGATTATAAATATATTTATTTGCCGACTCCATTTATCAAGATTACCAACTTCAAATGTTTTCGCTTATTATTTTATCCATTAATAAGTAATACATTATGTTTTGACGATACCTTTACGATATGTAACCGTAAAAACGTAGTAAAGTATATCAAAACAAAACTAAAAATGTATTAGTTCCTTATTAAATATTACGGACCGAGTGATCTCAGTTTACAAAATTGGAGGTCGTATATCTCACCCTAAATTTGAATAAAACTCCTGCAGTTATTTGTATACTATTTTAATTTAACTTTTATCGCTGAATATATACATAAATTCTCGTTCGGTTTATTCAATCAATAATTGAAAAAAAAACCCGGACATTATACCACACTTTGCACTGTTGTAGGCGGGTAACTGGAAAAGTAGGATATAAATTATGTAATAATTTAGTTTATAAACTATGCTTAATGATAAATCGTTGCAAATGAAGAACTTTTCTGATCAGAGTAGTACATTAAACCGTGTTTTTCTCAATATCGCCAAGGTGTCCAAAGAATTAACACAAATTGAAAAAAATAAAAATAATATGTCTCATTACCTACTATTTTCAAGAAACGCAAAATACACCAAAATAGATAACCTAAATAACTAATAAAAAGGAAATATCGGTTAAAAGGGTACGTTTTTTCAACGCCCTCCTCCTGATTAAGGCATTGACGAAAGCCCACACATGAATATTGATTTATTGAAAACATGATATTGCTTTAATACGAATTTATTGTCGAGGTTATAATATCAATAACAACAATTTTATGGCAAGTGAAATGGACGATGATTTAAACACGGAAACGACGGTTTGAAAATGGAAAGGAGTGATGTGATATGCGAGGTCAGTATTAATATACGTTGCACATAATATATTCTTGTAATTGAATTTTTGTTAAATATTTAATATTTTATGTTGTATTATGTTATGCTTTGTGTTGAAGAAGTACTTGAAGACGATGCGATTTGTTATTTACCAAAAAATTACTCATTACGTATTATAATATATGTATATTTTATACTTAATATGTACTTAATTTCTTTGTAGGTTTTTTCCCCAAGCAAATTGTCGGGTTCACTGTTTCGCCGCGCGGCGAATTTGTTTTTTTTTTATAACTTATGTTGATTTTATTTTAACAACGATTTACAAGGTCTATCCGTACAATTAACAATTGCACTATACATATTATAGGGCTTGCAGAATTTCGTATCCTAGTAAAATTGTCCATGAAATACTTTTAATAAAAATGACTATACACATTTCTTTTTAATCATAATATAGTTAAATATTTCTTCCTATAGTTGTCACCTTTATTTTTGGCTCTGAAACCTCCACACACTTTGGATTTTCAAATAGCAATTTATAGACTATATGAAAAAGGCCATAAATAGATTCAGTTTTAGATTTAATACATATTGGTGTCAACATTTTTGATTTCCGTCAACTAGTTGACGAGATATTCTAATTTCTAATTTTGGGCATGGAAGAGCAGACGGAGTATAATTTGTGTGGTAGCACGGTGCATGGCGTTTGAATAATTCTGCACTACTACAATACTTATAAATAGCTCAAAAATCAATAAAATATTTTAAAATTGTACCACTGGAAAAGGCAAATACAAATTTTCTGTCAAAATTTTAAGTTTCTACAAATATTTTTAAACAAAATTACAACAAAAAAGAGCTGCTACTAGGGATCGAAACGGTCATTGTTGTAGTTGGAAAGTTGGGAAGTTAGAATAAATAAGGTTATTTCATTTATATCTGTAAGCAATGATAAACTATTGCTGATGAATGACGATTCCAAGCGCAGTTTGATAATACATAATTTGAAATTCCGTAATTTTTTTTTGCAATTTTCATTTAAATTTGATTTCAAAACACTTATTAAAAAAAAAAGTTATCTGATGATTTTGGAAATTTTACCACGTGTAGGCAAGTCCAATAAAAGTATTATTATAAAGTTTCAAGTCTTTACGTGTATTTATAATTGCATTAAATTACAAAATTAAAGTTCTTTAAATCTCAAAAGTGGCTAAAAAATGTTGGCGATGATACCATAAGAAAGTAAATCAAAAAGACAACAAAAAAAGTGTCTTGTAATTAAATCATTTTTTCTTGTAGGAAACGTCGTCCGTGTTCCTATAAAATAAAACAATTGTGAAATTGTACGCTTTCTTATGCTTTTTCTCACTTAAGTGCTTTTATTTGAAAAATGGCCTCGAAAATTAAAAAAATGACCTCTTTAAAGTACAGTTAAAACATTTTGAGCTTACAGAAAAGTTACTATAGGCAAAAATCGGAGCAAGTTTACTAGGAAAAAACGTGTCCACAGACTAGAACAAAAAAAAAAAAAAAATTAATAAACATCACTGTAAAACCAAGTCCCTATACTCGTTTAAAGTTTTAATATGAACGAAGTAAACAGTGATGATTGAAAAGATTGAAAACAAAAGACAAATAATTTGTATTAAAATAATTTTGATTATATTTGTAATTTCAATATAATAAATATTTTAACTTTATACAGATATACATATTACGAAGTTTGAAAAGTCGTAATTGTATAATATATTCAACAAGTAAATTATTTTTAGCAAGTTAAAAAATATAATTTTATCTTACTGTGTGGCGTATCCCATTCCAATTTATAAATAATCGCGGGATCCGTGTCACTAAGGTAACTCAGATATAAAATCTCTTCAAGAATCAAAATCTTGGGTGAACCACAACCTTTTGGAGTCAAATTCGGGGATTAAAAGTGGCCGAAGACTTTTACCCAGTTTCGAAGGTCAATATATTCGCAAGTACGCTAAATTTCATTAAGAACGGAATAAAACTGTAAATACATGTATTTTGTATAAAAGACAAATAAACAGACTTTAAAATTTATATTATATAAGATTACACGTATTATATTTAATGACGACCCCCATAGTCTCGTACTATGAAAATCACGCGGTGGCCCTCTGTTGGGTTTCAGTTTTCGTAGTGTTTCTAAACCGCAAAAAACAAAAGCAATAAAAATTCTCATAAAGATTATTGCCGACGAACCGTCATTGTTGCGACATGTATTATTCTTTGTATGCAAATATATTCAGTTATAAAGCAACTCTTATTCGCGGCCGACTGACTTTATTCTCAGAATAGTAAGTCACTATATAAGGAAACCGTTGTATTTATTCCGTATATTAAGGCGGTTGAAATTGTTCCATTTAAACTAACAAAGCAGTAGCGATTAATTGATGTGCAATAAAACCAGATTAAACAACATTTAAATATATTACACAGGTATATGCAACCTATGCAAAAAAGTTTATAAGTATATAATATACCTAATATGTTGGTTTAAACAAATTCAAACAACATTTTATGATTGTACTTTAAAATTCGAAATAATGACCAGTTTAATAGTATATTAAGTGCCAAATGAGTGACAAATAATCGAAAACCAACGAAACGATATTTATACATTCTTAACAGAAATAGTTGGCCGAGTAGTGGCCCCGATTGTAGTTTATTTTATTCATCCTAATCTTTTAATCCTTTTTAAAAGGGCCCGTGATAACTAAAATAAATATTATAATAACTGTTTTTCATTTTAGCTGTTTAATCAAAATAATACAGAATTAAAAAAAAAAAACTTCGATTTCCGTATTAAAATACCGAAAGCTAAGCACGTGGAACCCCTTCAACCTCCTGAAGGTTGAATTTCGGAATAAATAGTAAGGCTCGTAATCCTAGTATGATAGTTGCGATAATAATGGCCAAATCAAAAATGGACATTTTTTCGGTGGCCTTACACTTTTTCATTATGCAATATAATTATATCTGTGAGCTAAATTTCATTTAAATCCGTCGAACCGTATTTACGTGATTGATTAACAAACATAATAAATATAACAGAAGCATTTACATTCACGATGTATAAGTTCGATCAACATTTTGATTACAATAATCGTTAAATTATCTGGAATTTAAATAATATGTTTAGTATTGCTCGTTTAAAAGGCATCAAGATTTTAATAGATAGGTACCTATCTAATGGAACACTCAAATGTTACCACTTCGAACCCATTTATACACAAAGCCCTAGGGATATTTCTGCAGGTGTAGCCAAGTATATAAAAGCAAACGTGCGTATGTCGAAAACCTTTAGACCACGTATAGTCATCCTATACTGATATAAATCGTTTGCGAAATCGAGTGAGTGACAAAAAAAAAACCACCTATATCCGAAGCAGGTAAAAACATTTACTAAATGCCAATTAATTGCACGGTCATTTATATCTGGTTAAGGCTTAAAAACATTACAGCGTATCGCCAGTTTGATTATAATATTATTATAAAGGTACATTGTTTGAAAATTGTCATGATTAAAGGGAGATTTTCAAAGGAGACGCATAAATGAACCCGTTTGGATTTAACAAATTGAAAAACATCTAAACGGGAATATTATTTTAATGGACCTAACCTATACCTAGTAAAATGTGAGTAGGAATAAATTACAAAAATAATAACGATTATTAATGAATTTTGTTTAAAAATATATATATAATACCTACTGGTCGATTCAATAATCACGCTCAACGCATTTGTATCGGTAATTTTTGCATACATTCGATTTCTGATTTTTGGAATTTTCAAGTGTAGTTGAAACCGATATTCTTCATAACATTTACAGAATATTATGCGGTCGATTTTTGATTTTCATATGAGAACCTACATGTTTTAATGCAAATTGTAAACCAGATGAAAGTTTCTGAGTTATTCTTTTTAAAAAATGGTAAAAATACCAGTCTAAAAAGAATCATTTGCGTGCCGGCACGGCTAGCGGTGTTTTCATAGTGTTTCACCGTGGCAACGGGTTGACGGATATCAAAAATATCATTACCAAAATTTATTTAAACTAATACTTCGGCATCTATTTATTGAATTTTTTTTTTATAGATTCTCATTTGAAAAACCAAATTTGATATTATTTTAGGATACTCCTTAAATGCTATGGATAATCTATGTATTCGAAAGTATTAGTGTTAACTATACGATTAATAATTCCAAAAATCAGAATTTTGATTTATGCACAACCATACAAATGAGGCGAGCGTCATATTTAATCTTAATAAATTACACAGTATATATTATATTAAAAAACTATACAAAATATATGTAATCATTATATATAGTTTATTACTAGAATTAAATGCCGACGAGTTACGCATTTAGTGATGGGTTTTACTTTTTGGGTTGATATCATTGATGAGTTACCTACATATCAAAATATTAGTGCGTAGGTGGTGTTAACTACTCTCGTATAGGTACCATAAAATTACGATGATAATAATTCGTTTAAACGACCGTTGATAAATACTTATAATATATTTTTATAACGCCGTTGAATGTTTAAGCGTTGGAAAACCATGAAAATAAAATAATATTACACCTATTAATAAATTAAATACTTTATACTTAGTAATAAACCAGACATTTAAACGAAGAATAATGAGTTGACAAAGACATATATATTTTGGAGGTCGAATATCATAGTGATAGATGATGCACTAGAATAGAAATCAGGAGATAAAAAGACCACTGGGTGGACTGAAAAACGGATTGATGGGCTTCAGATTTACAGGTACTATATTAAAGTCAATAATCCGAATAAAAAAGCAAACGATAGAGAATAATGGAAAATTTGCGCGGAGAAACGATGGACCTCGAAGCTGAAGATATATTGATACATTATTTATAGTCCGATGGTCATGGATACCATGGACAGTTTAATATTTCTTTGCCTTTAGTTGAATTTCTGATAAATATAAATCGGTGTGAAAGCATAATAAACGCAAAAGAGAAAAATTGAAAAATCACAGAGAAAATGTGTTTAAAATACATCTGGTCTGTGATATTATGATTAGGTATATAAATACAAATGTTATACCAACAACTTTTTGATTTATGATAAATTTGCGAAATTTCAAACAGAAATTAACGACATTTCTTTATTAATATATTTTGCTATTTTAGAATTTTCGCGAACATATTGTTAATAATAATAGTACAATAATTTTTTTTTTTTATATAACTATTTTTATTATATTATTATTTTAAAATACTTATTTCTTGGAAAACGCTTCGACGCAACGCGTTCGACTGTCAAAACACCGATTTATCTATTCTCATGATGAGATCATGATAGAATGTATTATTATTAATTTTTCGTATATCGAAATCGATTAAAATTTTCGAGAATAAGAAATAATGAAGAGAGGTTCAATTATTAATTTTCCAAATTAATCACTCTACTTGGAGATCGTGTGACATTCTGGGCCTGATGACCTGTAACGACCCAAACGAACGAGAAAGTGTTTGAACGGATTACTCTCGGCCAAACAATATGCATAACGTCGTTTGATTTCATTAAGTAAATTATATAATAAAATACAGAAAAAAAGTTGCCAATGTGCTATTTCTTATATGGTATGTTTTGATTGATTTGCATGATACCAATTTGTATGTACGTGTATATCTTTGCCGTTCCGAGAAGTGTTAATTTTCCGGTTCTATATTATATACGTCGATAGTATGAAAAATGCACGAACATTTTGAGTATTTTAAGTATTTTTACTAGGTGACGGTTCAGTAAAATTTTCTTCCTGAAGAACATTACGTGGAAACCTACACGTCTTTTCAATACTTTAGTTTAGGTTAATCTACTGAAATATATAACTGCGCCATTGCGACATTGTAAATCAACATTACCGGTATTATCAATATTAAAATCTTAAAAAAATACGTAGATATATATATATATCTTTAAATATTTCAATATCTGCATTGAAAAAAAAAAAAAAAAATATTAAAAAAATTACGAAGTTAAATCAATGGTAGAATATGGGGTATCGTTTGTATAGCGGCACGGTGTACGACCTATGAATAGTGCTCCACTATTTTCTTACTACTTAAACCTTAAAGTAAAGTAACTCACGGACGGGTTAACAGAAACCCAAAATTGTAACACCAACATTTATTGAAACCAATATTCTATCTATATGTGGAAATTTTATTATGGGCTACCGTTTGAAAATCAAAAGTTGGTTGTCGTTTTACCGCCAAAGATAAGGGTGACAAAAAAAAAAAAAAACGATAACGTAACATTTTAGATCTGCTTGTTTTTGAAATTATCAAATTATTATTATTATTATTTTCTTTTTTTTTAAAGTTTATAATTTGCGAAATAATGAGTATTCAATGATAAAAGATTCACTCTGTACCGATTCAATAAACTTTCAAAGAACTCAACATAGTATGTATTATATTATTATAGTGATAGCGTTTGTCGACAACAATCTAATCTACTGCAGAGAAAAATATCTGTATGTACATATCATATGATAGTTATTATTAATTTGATTTAAGTAATTTGAGTCATTAAGAGAATGTATTTATCAGTGACACTAGTCATTCTTCTGTGGCGGCACGATCACCCATCAATGGGTAGCATTAAATTATCACTTACATTTCAATTCCATCGTTTACGTTGTTTGTGAAATTTACTACATTACTTTCGTTTGTTTAGAATGTAAAACAAAATAATTGTGATGTTGTAGTTAAGGGCCAGAAAAACTCTTATAATAAGTAAGGGTTTTTTTTTTCAAGAAACAACGAGCATATTTTAAAGACTGTGAACAACTGTTTTCGAACGTAAATACTCGGTCAATCCCCGTCGTAAGTACGGTAAACTTTTCTTTTTAACTACAACGGTAACGGGAAAATAATAATAAAATATTGTATCCATTTTTAACAGGTTGATGGAGTATACAGCCATGTACCGAAATTGCCTATACATAACGCCTCGTTATATCTGATGATTGTATTATATTTTACCATAGTATTAAGTTCACGATAATAGTGTAGTTGATTTATCTGTAATTTAATCGCAAACCAAATTACTGTAGTATACGAAAAGTCACTAAATATTTTCGTACAGCAAAATAGTCATTAAAAACCACGCTGGTATATTGAGACAGGGCGTTCTAATGTGTTTTCCCTAAAATAAAATTGTGCTTTAATATTTCTGTTAATATTATAGTTTGTTTAAATTTTTCATTCGGACTTTGTGTCGGTGAAACACGATTTAGAGAATACTAAAATTTTAATTTTTACCACTTCATCGGTAGAAAAAAAAAACATTTTGCCTTACTGATGAATTATTTGTTAATAATAACCGATTTCATTTTTATCATACATGCATTAATGTTATTTTTAGAATGAAATATCTATTAAAAAGTCACTATTTAGACAAATAATTTGAAAAGTTTTTCCTAATGATTAAGTGGTGAAAATAGAAATTAACAACGATATTAGAATCGGGAAAACAAGATTGAAAACTCAATAGAGTTTATTGTAAACTCGCTAAGAATATTCAAAAAATTGATAAATATATTATATATTATTATAACGTTAACTATTAAAAAAAATAAAAAATGTATACTATGAATGGGTGCTCTACTGTTATAGGTAGGAAGTTAGAAAAGACCTGGCGTTATACCTAATGAATGTAAATCGTATAAGTTTATCACAATACTAGTAACATCAAATTTTTTACAAATTTCTATCCAAAAATTAACCTGATGAATCTAGACACAGTAATAATTAAAATTAAAAAATTAAAATAATCAAGAATTTCTACAAAATTATTAAAATTATAGGTGTCAAATTTTAAAACACTACAACAATCAATATATAATTTCAATCTCTTGATGAATGAAACTGACAAGCTTTTGGATACAAATTATATGATTAAAATTAGTAATCTACATCACTATGGATTATGTTTAATTGCATTAAATATTGAGTTATTGTTTGGTTAATAATGAGAATAATTAAAACATTTTGCAGAAGTAAAAAAGGTGTAAATACTAACATTAACAATAGTCAGAGAACATAGTGTTATCGGAGAATAGTATGACACATGTAGTATTTGATTGTATTAGATAGCATTCGTTTTTTTTTTTTTTACATTTAAGAGTATAAATTCTTAATAACGATTGGGGAGGGATGATGAGGGTTGGAGATATGAGACTATTTACGCAACAAAGATTTCTGTTATCAATAAAACATATTGTAACCGGAATGTTTAAAATACAAATATAATATCGGGAATATACGCGTTCAATAAGCGTTTATGCAAATTGAGACGATTGTATATTTCGCCAACGCGCGTTACATTGAAACGCCGCCAAACAAAAACCGGATAATCCGATTGGATACGAACGATATTAAATGTATATTAAACAATAACAAAATGTAAGTACGTCAATATCATCTCTGTCTCTGGGTTTGACATACGCGCTTGTATTACACTTGTTACGTACGTTTTTCTTTTTTACTCGCTTCTTGCACGACGCGTAAACAATAAACGTATATATATATATATATATACGTGTAAATGTAGATTTAGAATGGAAAAACATTTATTACAAAGTTTTGTATACACCATAAGTATAATATACGTGTACCTACGTATAACTATACCGTATGGCCACGACGTGGTTAATATTTATTAGTATAAAGACTCGAATAACAACGATTGCTTTTAACAAAAAACAACAAATTCGGCACGGGGTAAAGTTGTTAATTTCGCAATCGTCTCGTCAGTCGTTCATATAAAAAGTAGATTTTTCATAAATTAATACAATTGGAAAATTTAATCGTGTTTGTATATTATATTTAAAGGTGCGTTAAATCATATTTTATCTAATAAAATTAAAACACCTACTTATTTTAAACACTCAAAAATTATAGTTGGCTGAGACATTTCGGGTGGTCATAAACCCCCTAACCTAACCTCATTCTATACAGCCACGTCACTGTTCAACAATTTTGAATATTATCGTATATCTGCGAGTTTTAAACATTATGGCGGTTTTTTTTTTCTACATTTTTAAACGACCGAATTTGAATTCCAATAAATAGAAGACTGTATTATGCAATAAGTATCGTACGTTACTAATCGTCAGTAAAAGTTATTAATCCGAGATATGGCAGTGTCATTTATTTAGAAATAATAATTTATTGACTATATTTATTAGGCGGGTATATTATAGTATGTTTTGATACGTTCCTTGTCGGCAAATCTAGCTTTGTAGAAGAAAAAAAAACGATTAAAAACTATAAAATATCTGGTATAAATTTAAAAATAGTATATATGTCGGTATTTGTAGAACACTATAGTTCAGTAGTTTTTTTAGAAATTAAAAATATAAAACAAATCAAAGTCTGTAGGTATCAATCATCTGGATATTATTCATCATTATCTGAGTATAGTATTCCTGGAATATTCATATATTTTTTTTTTCATTGATTTTAGAGTTTGCGTAAAGCGCGCGTATTTGCATGTTATTTACATATTTTAATATTATGGATATTGGATAACATTGGAAACAATCGGTAATAAGGTTAAATAATACAATTAATACGTTTTTTTCTCGGTGGCTTGGCGTATTCAAATTGAAAATTTATAATTAAATGAATGACACAAAGTCTCGAAATGAATACCGTAAACCATATCGTAACCTACGATATTAGTTAGTGGTTACATTTACATGGCATAATATGATAATATTCTGAAAATTTAAAAGTTTTCTTATTTTTTTTTTACCCACGATGATTTCGTGTAACCTTTACACTGGGTTCATGTCACCCTAACGTGATATTTCACCCCAGTTGAGAACCACTGTGCTAGAGTACATTTAATCAATGTTTATAATGTTGCTGTCATTCATTATTTTCGAAACTATATTAATTACACTTTGCCTTCTATTTTTCGTGAACTTGCAGGTTTTAAATTCAATTAAGACCTACTCCTGACCGTTCTTGAATTTATTATTGAATGTGAATTTGCGTCGATTAATATTCATTTATTTTTCTTTTAAATGTATGTTCAAATTCCTTCTATACAGAGCCCCTTAAATATTGGGCGTATTTGAGGGAGGTTACGGGTGATCGATCCCCTTCCTGGATCTGTACCAAGAGTACCAATTTATCGTGAAATACACGTTTGTATGTTTAAAATTGTATTCTTATAATATTAACCATGAACAAATCATATCGTTATCGTATCGTTACTCAAGATCATTTTTTGCAGCAGTGTGGATGTATTTTATTCTTGACGATATCCAACCTAACCTCCTCCCCTAGCCCAACACTAAAAAAAAAAAATAAAAAAATATGACTCTGCGTGTATCTGACGAGTATTTTTAAAAAAGAAAAAGCGTTCGGTTTCCTGTCCTATAGAACAAACAGGCTTTTTGTCGAGTCGGTAAATACAATTTGGAATGGGGAAAACGGTGTACATATTATCGTATTCTACAGTACATTTCGTTATTAAGTATTAATAGGGGTTTTCGTGGTATTATATATTTATTTTATTTAAAAACTCTGTCAGTGTGCTATTTGACAGAAACTATAATAATAATATAACGGCGGTAAATTATCGCCGTACTCGCTTGCGTGAACACATTTTACGCGTCCCGAAAGTGTAATACGAACGAGTATACTATAATACACCCATTATTATAGCGTTTCCGATTATGTTTAAATGAACGCGTCGTGCGTATAAACACCTAATAAAAATCTCGTATAATACACTCGTCATTATAGTCGTTTGTGAACGACTTCTCTTTGGTTCAAACGTCTTGGGTGTATACTGTATACCGTTCGTAATATTACGGGGAGTTTTTTTTTCAATCTATTTACATTGGTTATATACAGTACTATACTAATACGGTATTTCCAAAACACGTATAACCGAACATCGCTGAGAATCGTATTTCGTCAGCAATGATTTATTATTGCCTACAGGTATAAATTCAATAACTTTATGTATCATACCTTCATTTCTGACTTGCCACCTATTATAACGGTAACACACTCATCATCAGCAGTATCAGCTTTTTTTTTTCAGTTTTAAGAGTTTTTAACACTTGTTGCCTCCATTGTAAATTGAAATACAAAATCTAAAAATTATGCCCGAAAATATATACAAATTTGATACGAAATCTCTCTTCCTCTTTAAAGAAAAACTTGCGAAAATTCAATGTACCCTTCCAATATAGGTATACTTTAGCTCTGTACAATAATATCATCTATACTCTGTAGTGTGTATTTTTGTCTGCACTCGATATACTTTGTTTTTTGAGTACGTACCTATGTATATATTTTATTTGTGCGAGGGGGGAAAAAAACAACAATACGCATCAGCACTTAAACTACGAGTATTACAATAGTAACAAGAATAATGTGAGTTAAAAATAATTGAACAAAGGTTCACCTATTTGTATTTGTACTGGTAATTTTATTTTAACAGAAAAAAAAATGTAAAAAACTCACAACTTAAATAAAGGATAAAGATGGAGATAAAGAGAAGGCTTGTTAAATAATAATACATTTATACGCATACAGATTTACTTGATATGAGAAAATAATATAATTTCACTACAATACCACGCGTTTTTTTTTTTACTAATAAATAGCCCGAGAGTGCTGCCAAGTGTTTTATATAATAATATATATTCACCTTAAGTGCACTGTAAACTATAAAGTGATAATCTGATTTGATGCGAGTCCGTTTTAAAATACCAATACATTTCCAATCTAAAAATTTCGATTTGCATACTTTGTACAGGTGTTTTGATAATAGCGCATAATTTAGATTCTGAGCGTATCGACGAGGAATCTATTGTTAGACTACAAAAAATCTTTGTACCAGAAAACTCTCTTGGTCTGGTTGTGAATTTTGTTTAGTTGATGGGGTGGGAGGTTGTTTTTTAATTTTATTTATCTTTATTGAGATACATGTTCCTTCGAAGGCATAAGTACATTTGCAACTTACCTATTCGTATTGCACCTTAAGTGTAATGACAAATATTAAAGTTCTTTTATAGGTCATTACAACAGACGAATGCTGTAATATATTTTAAACGAAATTAACTTCTAAACATACGTATATGTTGTCTTAAATTCGAAGAGTTGATATTTACCAATTTCCTAAAGTGTTCAGTTATGGTAAGTAATTGTGCAATCATTAGGAATTTTAGCAATGAAGTATATTGGAAATTTGTTCTGAACTCACTTAAATTTGTTTATTCAAGAAAGTTTATATGGGTTTCATAAAATATGAATATTCAGTATAAATTTACACTTACAATATTAAACAATTGGTACCAAAATATAAATACCGACCTTATGAATTTCAAATGTATCCCGTTAACTATTACAAATATTTGCAAATTAAGATATTTATTTTATTAAGGTTTTAGGCATAATAAACTAGGTTATCAAATTCTTTAAAAATTTTAAATATACATTTTGTATGCTGTATTGTGTGAACTTTTATTACCTGTTTATTTTTATGTAAATAATTTGATTAACAAAATATTTATGGGAAATCCAAAAACTTACTGTAAAGTAGAGGCAAAAGGAAAGAGTGATTTGACCAGACATGAAAAGTAGATGAAAAACAATCAAACGAATGACAGTAAGATGAATATATCGCTCGGAAAGCCCCGAACAAGATGAAAGGACATTGTGGAAAAACACTCAGAAAATATCTACGATAATGTGCATCTTCACATAAGGTAGAACAGATGAAAGTATATAGTCGCTGCAGCGATGGAACTATATGGCGGCTCTCTAAGCTGTTAAGAAGAATGTGGAAAACATTGCTTTGGTCAAGCAGAAATGTTTGAAATTTAGAATGAAGTTCAGCATAAGTGTTTTGTATTGTTATTTCAGTAATAAAGAAAAAAAGTAGACTTTTTTTTATAAATATTTTAAACTCAAATTTTGATGAAAATCGTTAATGACTTCCACAGATCTGTACATAAGGGGTTCTCGATAAGACAACGAAGCGATATTTTTAAATTTAAATAATTCATATTTTTATTGTATTATTTAAGAATGCTCGACATTTTTCGCGTTATTCGTCCGTCGATTTCTGCAGATCGACTCGCGGTTCAAAGACATAATATTATGTCCGCAATGACACGACGAAAATTAGGTTGTCATGGTATTCGTAAGCCCACGCTATACGCAGAGAGCAATTTCAATCAAATTTCAATAATATAATTGCATTAATCTAGAAAACATACCGAGGCGGTAAGAGGTAAGTAGTGAGCGGGCGCGGACTGGAAGCACAGGATGGGAACACGGAACGTTTAATTTGTTTTAATTGATTTCTGGGTATTTATTTTATTTTAATTTTTTTTTTTGATAACCTTACTTAACCTAACCTATGGACGCAGTGCAATGCGCAAAGACAGCCGGAAGTTAGCAGCTCTCGTGATATGGGATAAAAAAAAATCAATAATAGACATAGCATTTTGAACGAAACGAGTTATGTGTATTTATATTTTTTTTCGCAGACAGTTAAAATTAAAATTTTTTTTTTTTTGGTCATAAAACAATTTATTAATATTATTATAATATTAAAATATAATGTATACGAATACCTACGCGTGCGCAATATCCGTTTCGCGTTTAAAATCTAATAATAGGTACGTATTTGACATGATTTACGTATATTTATGTACACAAAATTGGCTAGGTACCTACTACTATTACCGTATATTATACGGTTTTAAAAATAAAAATCTCCTAAAGAAGCACCGGGTAAACAAATATGATACTACAGTGATAAATGTCGCGAACGTTCGATGTTTGACATTTTGTGTAAAATAGATTTCGGATTTGAATTTTAAAATTGTCTGATTTACTGTCATTGGATCTTGCCAATAAACGGATATTGTAGAAACTAATCTACTTGGTTATTTTCTATGACGGAGATTCTTGCGTGGGCGATTACAATATGAATATGCGTTTATACATTATATAGCTGTTATAGTATACTGTTTACTCAAGTGCGATAGTCCCACTACAAAAAAAGATATCGGTGTAATTTCGGGGTGAAAACATGATTTTATGTTCCATAAAAAAAAAAAAAAACCATTAAATTGTCTTATCACTCTCTAAGATAGAATAAAAGATTAAAATATTTATCATGAATGGATTTTGAAAATAGCACCTCCCCCAACCGTTATTTTTTTTCTCGGAATCAATTCTGCGTTTACAGCCGGTATTCTAATTTTATTTGTCTGTTTATATTATACAAGTATAACATGGAACATGACAATAGTCGTAGTTCCAGTAATATTTTTCATACCGTGTTTTTTTATAAATCGTTATGTTCATATTTAATTTAACACCGTTTCGGTGTACACGGTAGATTATTTTTTATGTTTTATACTCGTAAATAATCGTTAAACTCGCTCGTTTTCTCGTTGAATTTTCACATATTGTTTTTAAATTCGTTAGTGTTTTCAAATTTCGCTACATATTATACTCGATCATGTCATCATATAGTGTCGTACATTAGTATTAAATAATGTTTACAATGTTTACCTTGTTGTTCTTTAAATTTAATGTTATTGTTTTCTTTCGGTATAGGTATAGATACTTTAACTTTTTTATTTTATTTTTTTTTACGTTGGATTTGTTTAACGAATCTAAAATTCAATAAAAAATGTCGATGCAGGTCTGATTTCGTTAACATTCTGATGAAATAAAATCGTACGAGTAATGTAACAATATATATTTGTATACGAATCTAGCCAATACTCGTAAGCAGCATATGTCGACGTTTGCTCAATGTAGGTATGTAATATTTTTGCGTTTAGAATTGGTAAATCGTTAGTTTTGCTGTAGTTAAAAATAAAAAATAAAACCAACCATATTTTTACGTATCTTGACAGATTATATCGCTGAACCCATTGGCATATGTCAAAATGTTAAAATGTTACAACATGTTATTAGTATTATTAAACCAATCACATTGATTGTATAAAAAAAACCTATCAACTCAAAACAAAAAACGAGAACTAATACTGCGATGGACGTGTAACTGTTATTGGTGGGCAGTTGGGAAGGTAAGATACATAGAGTTTTTTAATTTATATTTGTACGTGACAATAAATTATTACCTTACGATTCTGAGTGAAGTTTCGTTGAACACGTTTTAAAATGCCGTGATTTTCACGATTTTCGTCAAAATTTGAACTTTTCTCATTTTTTGATTGGAGCAAGATTTCTGGTAGAAAAGTGCTCACAGACAACAACAACAAAAAAAATTAAACAAAATTCACATCATAGTAAATCCAAAATATTCCTTGCTAAACTCAGAGTTTAAAAATTAAAATTAAACACTTTCAAATATCTTCACAACTATGTATAGTCCCGAATATCATTACCACAATAAGTGAATATTTTTTATTGTCTTTATATTAGTTTGAAAGCGAGGTCACGCAAAATAGTAAAAAGTATATTATGTACCTGGAATGATTCTGGAGATGAACATATCCGTATTATTATGTCTTAAAGTTTGTAAATAAAAACATTTCGTAGACAGTCTCTTATGCGTTTTCTCTAAATATTCAACTTTGTGTCGAAGAATAAAAAATCCCAATTTTTGATTTGTTTTTTAATAATTAATATTAGAAAACCGCCAATTTTGTTATCGAATAAAAATATTATTTATTTTTTTTTTTTATTTTCGTAACATGTGCGTTTTGATTCTAAAACACTTTTAGTTTGTAATTATAACAAATATTTTATAAAAATTAATAATATCACAAAATTAATCCTATTTTAATAGACTGTATTATTATTTTTGTTGATTTTATAATATTATTATTCGTAATAAGAGTTGGGTTAGTAGGTTAATTAATGCAAGTATTTCTATATTTATTTGTCTGCGTGTGTGACCCAGGCGAAAGTCACATGCAGAGATCTGATAAATTGCATACAAAAGCGGATGAAAGGATTTACGTGTACCTCGTCGCCGGATTTCCGAAATTCAAACCGTAAAATATAAAGTCTTATTACACAGGGTTTTTGGTATTTTTGGTACAAAAATTGAAATTTGTTTGTTACCTTAGTGATACGGAAAGAAAATACAATAGCTATAATTAGGGAGTCAAGAGGGAGAAACGTTTTTTTTTTTATTTCGTTGAATTTTTTCATTCGAAGCCCGTAATGAGACAGCTATTATTTATAGTTGTATACACAAGATACAGTACAGGTAATATTTTTTTTTTTTTTTTATTTCAAACATTCTGTTTGAAATAAAAATATCATTTTTATTATTCTAATGATATTTTTAAGATAAATACAATTTCTGTGTAATAATACACAGAAAATGTAAATGTTAAAAAAAAAAAAAAAAATGTTGGCCACTTTTTATTATTACTTCAGTGGTACAAAAAAAAAATGTAATGCTCTAAACAAAATTTATATTAATGGTTTAGGGTACAAATAAGTTAACATTTTGGGCGTTAGATTTTTGTAATTTAAAATTAATTAGGGCTCTGATTTAAACTATCGAAAAATGTTCTGAAAAATAACAGAGAATTTTTGTTAAAAACGCAAAACAAATAATTATCTACAAATGCAAAATAGCGAAAAATGAAAATTTCATTTTTGTAGTTTTTATTTATTTGAGCCCGGGTGGCATACTACAATTGTTCACAGACATAAGACAAAGGCGTTAGGTGTAAAAATCATATAAATAGAACGATTGACAATCTGATGAAGCAATTATCTAAAAACTAAAACTTTCTGAAATACAATTTCTTAAAAAGATAGTATTTTGAATTCTCTAAATTTAAATTATTAATGCGTATAATGCATAATATATATATATATGCACACACTTGAAACTAACAAAATAACCGAAAAATGCTAAAAAAAAAGTAACAACGAAAATTGCAAAGAAAAAAACGATTAGTTTTTAAATTATCTGAATTGAATTATATTTGCTTGGAAAATCATTGTCTTAGTTCATCATCCTTTTCCCGAAAATTCACTTCGCATATATTAATATAATGCATATCACATAATAACATGAGTATATATAGTTTACCACATAAACGAAAGGATGTGCGTTTTCAAAAATCTAAGGGTAGGTTTAATGTATTATTTGTATTTAATTGTATTTTACAATTATATTGACCTTTTTGTTAAAATGTGAACACACGACACGCAAGTACGGAAAAGCCAAGGGGGGACATATCTCCCCAATGTTAACCGCAATTAGCGCCCACACAAACATGCGTTTTTGACGAATTACACATGCGAATAAACTGTTGGCGTGTTCGGATTTAATTTGCCGATAATTTTAATTATTAAAATATCGTATACTTCAAGCGTTATTGACGTGTCAACACAAATGTAGTAAACCAACTGAAAGCTACCTAAGTGTTTGTGATCGCTGCAGCACCGTCGTTTTATACTCCAATTTACAATAATTTAATTAATTGTCGACAGTTATTTATTATTATTATTACAGTTTATTTCTCAGTTAAACGTTAGCTGTAAATGCAGATTAAAAATGTAAACAAAAAAGAGCTGATACTAAGGACGGGTGTGCCACCGTTGTGAATGGGAAGTCGGGAAGGTAGGATACATAGTCATTTAATTTGTGAACAACGAGAAACTATTGTTAATAAAAAACGATTCGAAGCGAAGTTTGGTTATAAATGTATTGAAATGTAATATTTACGATTTTCGTAAAAATTGTATTTTAAAACTGTTGTTAAAAAAAAAAAAAAAATACTACATTATACTCAATTTTTTTTTTTTTGACCACTAAGTACGACGACTTATAATGAATCTCCTTTTAAATCTTCGATTCAGAGGTGATTTTTAACAAGCTTCAAGTGCGTAAAAGTTATACAAACTGAAATGAATACTAACAAAAAAAAAAAATAACCAATCACTCGTTCAGTATCCCTTATTTTCCTTATCGCCTTTGGAAGAATTGATAAAATGGTATCACCATTCAGTGCCGTGCTTAGTGAAATTAGCACAAGGTGTCAGAAAAATTTACTGATGGGCAAAAAAAAAAATTATCTACCTGTTCGACGGGCGTTCACTCATACGTTTATTGTAAAAATATTCACTAAAGAATTTTAAAAATTTTCAATGGCGCCCCTAGGCACGGCCCTGTTACCGTGGGGCGAATACTGAAGTGAAGTATATTTCACTACTTATTCGAATGACTACATATGTACACTTAAGAACAGACCAAGGGCAGATGATCTAGCTACCACCTGCCTCCCCTTGAACCGCCATGTGCTGCGACTATAGTTCATAATTTCGTGTATCAGTATCAAAAGTAATAACTACTTATTGGTTTTTGCGTTTTCTATTTCTTATAATATAATAAAATTTCTTAGAAATTGTCTTGAGAGAAATCGATTATGTTTCGTATCCAATCCCTCAATATACAATATGCCAATATAGGAGTATAATCATAATACATACGTTACACTGGAAACCGCTCTTCTAGAGAAGTCACTTCTTCCGTCGTTTACTTACCGAACGTGACTAAGCCAAAACAAAAGGCGAGGTTATGCATCACGGCTAAATTGACATCCGCAAGAACGGTTTTAGAATATTATATCGATTCGACGTCATTTGGTTGTATTGTTCAACGAACAAAAAATCCGAAATCGCGTACATAGAGCATTGATATAATATTTGGTGAACTTTACTTCATTGTAAAAAAAAAATAAAAGTATATAGGTAAATTCACCATAAGCAAAACAATATACAGGTTTTAATATTATTGTTTTTGTACCTAATATACTTGTATATTTAGGCACAACAGTCACATAGAATGCCCAGGAAGTCAATGAATATTAAATAAAAAAGCATAAATAAAATGTAATACAAGATATATACGGAAACGGTGCACTCAAACGACCAAAAAAGTCACCGAAGGTAACTATATGTGTATGTGTTTGCTTTCCCTCATCCTTAATCGATTCGATTGAAAGCGGTAGCAAACAAATTGCGAATAATAGATAATTTTGTGAAGCTAATTGCCAATTCTCCAATTCCTTGTAAAATCAATTTTTTTAAGGGGAGGTGCAATTTTACGCAGTTTTAAAATATATTTATGAAAAAAATAATTATTTTCTTTCATTCCCTCTCAAAAAAACTAAATTTGACTTTTTACAAACGATTCTATTTTATTATACGACGAGCATGTATTTAAGTGTGAACTATGCGAATAATAATAATAATAATAATAAAAATGTAAGCGATTCACTGATCCTTGGATCGGGGGATGCCACAGCAGACTCGGTGTCTCCGTATCGTTATTTATGATTATATTATTGTACGTTATAAAAGGATGAGCCTGAACGAATGTCAAATCCGAATCCTGTTGAATGTGTATCTGTAAATCCTTTGTGAGTTTTACCTGAAACCCAATTAATTCGTTTTTGTCACTTAGTTACTATGGTAACCGGAGCCTTGGTTACTAATTTATAAATTTCATCGGGCACACATACACACACACACGCACACATGCATATAAATGTATATAAGCTATTGTTTTACCGATTTGTTTATTTAAAAAAAAAAAAACTTTTTAACAGTTACCGATTGGTAACCGTCAAGTTAAATCGTCCAGTCCTTAAAACATTTTCTACGTAATGATACAAATATATAATAATATATTATTGTAATGTCCGTTGCCACTTCCTGAATTTTTACTTTTATTTATAATTTAACAAAGTTTATGTCTAAAGTATTATTAAACAATATTGTTTTTTGGAAAACAAATTAAATTAATTATATGTATTTATTTTTTGTTTTTGAGGTTTTATAATTTTGTTGTTATAGATGACAAAACGTTGTGCGGTGTAATTCAATTGCCCGGTTTTCTGTAAAACCACTTCAAAAACATGACGTTTCGGTAATAATTCAACTACAGTATTTAAATTGATGATGAATAAAAAAAAAAATTAAAAATACAGAATCCTATGCAAAATCGTTCTTTAATAATTTATAGGTATATATAAAAACAATCGAATTAAAAAAAAAAAAAGAATGTTTTGCATTTGAATTTAATTTAAGTTCAATTCTATTCCTGTTTAAAATTGGAATCGTGAGAGTATTGCTCTCACCAGTATTTACAAAGCATATAAGTAGTAATGAAATTATGTTTGTGTTAGCAGTTTGAATATAACTATTTATTTAGACGTATATATATATATATATATATACAGGCATATAGTTGTTTAGTTTACAAATTAAAATCATAAATACAATAAATATTGACGGGATTAAAATTGAAACAAAATATATTTTTAAAAAAAAATGTATAAATGTATAATAATATTAATACTAATATTGTTCGATTTGAGTTATCGCAAGTGGTTTAAATACATTGTTTCCAGATCGAATTCAAATCGAAAAGTGAAACGATTCGTTTGTACAGTGGCGTTAATCTAAGCAAATCAAAGTTAATTTATATCTAATAGTGCAAATAAAATACTTCTAAATTTTAGTATTTATTTATTTATTTGTTTTTAACGATACGGGCTGAGACCATTTTTAGAATTAACACTAACATATAAACTATAAAAACAACAAATAAATATATAACAAAAAACTAAAAAACTAATGGATCATAATTTGCCATACGCATTTTTCTAAATGGCTAGTTCTGAACATAAATGGTGTGGCGTTATTATGCAAATTAGGTACCTACTCGTATACTTAATATTATTGTGTAATGTAAAGCAGCAGATCTCAAATTACAGTACGCGCACCATTGGTGATGCGCGATAGGCAACACGGTGGTACGTAGGCCACGTGATAGTAGCACAGAAAATAAATTAATACTTAACTATTTGTACAAATGTTTTTAACGGACCTAATATAGTTTACTATTTTGTGAACATTTTGTTTAAAAATTAAAAAAAAAAAAAAACAACAACACTAAACTGCGATCATTTTTTATATTGTAGTATTTTATTGTCTTGTGTTCTAATCATTTTGAAATAAACGCATAGACGTTTTGAACAACTCAATTTTTTGTCGTAAGTGGTGTGTAACAGATCCAAAATACATAATACGAGTAAAACATAAAATAAGTTTGGGAAACTCCAGTGCAATACATTATAACTTGTACTTATAATATATAGCTGAATTAGAAGTGTACATTTTTAAAGATTAGTAGGTATTTGATTAGTAATAGGTTTTAAATTTTGATAGTTAATTTAACGTGACCAATGGAACCGGAACAGCTTCAGCTCTTAACCATCCCTCACAAGATATGCCACTGTGTATGTATTCAATTTTTGAAAATATTATTAAAACCACTTTTTTAAACAGTTAACAGAAAAGCCGATTGTTGTTGAACCCTCACGTACATATGTACTTTGATAAAACGAGATAGATGTGTCCGGGAGACATGTTTGAGATTATAAGTGCGAGTGGTGTTATTATGAGATAGCGAGAAGCGAATATCACGTGATCATCGGGAAGTGCTTGAAATTGAATTAATTCCTCAAGCGATGACAATCGGTTTTGTTTTCCTCCAGATTTCCGAACTTATAAGCGTAATAGCCATTTTAATGTCGTAGTGACGATCATAATATGATCGTTAGATTTAAGTATATCATTTCATATAGTAAATCAGTAGTTATCATTTATATTTTATATTTTCAATAATAAATTATCAATTAAAACGAACAATTCTCGAACCTATGAAAACAGGCATTAAATTTTACGTCAATTATTTCTAACCTTGCTTCTACAAAAAAGGTTATTATGTTTTAAAATTAAATTCAAGTTGTATATAAACAAAATTTAATTTATAAGTGAAAATTGGAAATTTTCAACGTTGTAAAAATATCTAATCTTACTTCGGTATTTGTATAGGTAATAACTGAAAACAACTAATATTTATAAAAATATATTATGTTTATTTTAGATTTCAAGCGTAGCGTAGGAGCTATTGGTTTTACATTGCTGTTTATTTTTTTTTTTTCATTGTTCTAGTTTGTGGACACGTTTTCCTAGTAAACTTGCTCCGATTTTCACCTGTAGTAACTTTTCTTTAAGCCCAAGTTGTCTAGATTGAATTTTAAAGACGTCATTTTTCAAATAAAAGCACTCAAGTGAGAAAAAACGTAGGAACACGTACAATTTCACGATGCCATTATTCAAGGAATAGAACGGACGACGTTTTCTACTAGAAAAATGATTTAATCGAAAAATCACAGTTGGGAAACTAGGATACATAAGTTAATTAATTTACATCTGTAAGCAACGATAAATCATTTAAGAACGTAAAACTATTCTGAGCGAAGCTCGTTTATACATGTTTTGAAGTGTGGTTCTATATTTATGATTTTTATCAAAATATAATCTTAAAACGTTTAGTAACGATACCATTAATGCAGTAAACTTTTCCTTATTTCCTATGTTTTTTTTATTTTAGTTTTTACCCAATTAATATAAAGAAATATTCGAAAATTAAAATGCTACATTCTAACTAATCAATAAAATTAAAAAACAACAAAACAGGTCAATTATTATTTTTCGATTGGAGCGAAATTTCTGGCAGATAATATTATTTTATAATAATAATATTTTTCTTATTTTTAAGTATGGGTGTTATTTTTTATGCGTGATGTTTTAGTATTTCATGAGATAGCATTTTTTATTTTAAACTTTTATGCGTGTTCAGTATGTAATTTTAATCATATATTTAAACGATTTGGTAATTTTCTTACGTTCGTATTATTTTTAGTATACTATTAAATAAACAATATTGTTAAATGTTTTTTTTTTTTATATAAATGCGCATTTGTTGTAGGATGTTCAATACTAGCAAAGTGATGAAAACCGTAATGCAACCAAACGACAAACTCTTTCATCACGGTTGTAAAACAATTGGTTTCCAAGAACTCGGGATTCTAAACAGAAAAAAAGTTATATAAAATCCTCTTCTTTCCCTTAATGATCACGAACCCCAACTTTATAATTCTATTACTCGAATCATTTTAAAAGGTTTAGGTTTATAATAAGGACGAGCATGTTTTGTTTTGTTTTTCAAAGGTGTTTTTAAAGTACCAAACTAAGGCTTAGTATTTTATGTCTTTAAATGCGCATTCAAAAAACCTAGAAAATAAGTATTTATACACCGTAAATGAAGTATCAATTGAACTATTTTTTTTATCATTTTTATTTTAATATTAAATAGACAAACGATTCAAAGTTCAGTCGAGTATGCCTCAAAAAAGATATTATGGATAGTATATTTTATTTTGTGATCATTTAAATAGAAAACGTTTATATAGTTATATAAAAGATTGGGACTAAACTTGTTTACTGCAATTCTATGTTTAGTTGAATGTGCACTAAAATAAGAATGTTGTACAATTAATGATTCGAGAAAAACTCGTTTTCACTCTATTACGTCGGTCACGTGCTTTTGTCAATAAAATATTATTAACGTATTTTAATAACATTATTAAACCGTAAAAATACGAAACATATATTTTCGAGCTAAGCAATTTATGCATGTTTTGGAAAAGTATACAAACTGTCTGTACATACACATACACATTTATTTTATACAAGCTTATAAAAAATACTGTTTAAACATATTTTGAGTACAAATAAAAACGCTTTATATAGGTATTAATAATGTTTTTTTCTTTTTACATAATATTATCCTATAGGTTAGAGTTTTAATATTGGGTTTTATGTATAATACTGATTTTTGGTTTGCCTAATATCGGTACACGTTAAAATTTGGAATCTAGTCAATATGATGTATTACACTATTACACATTGTGAAATATATGTCTCAATTGAGCATATCAGAGAAAACAAATTTTAAAAATTACAAGTAAACATAAAATGTAAAAAGTATTTAAAATACAATACCAAATTATTTTGTGGAAGTATTTGCAAGTTTGAATATTTCAATTTAATTTTGCACAAATATCTTCCACATTTACACTAAGTCTAAAATTTAAACATGGGAAACGTTGTACTCAAAAATGGCCTTTTTAAAGGACAAATATCGTTCAAGATTGTCTGATGTACATTTTGAAAAATTACTTTGCGCATTAATATTGTACTCCAGTATACGGAGTGACTTTTTTTTTTGAAACAGCAATTTTCTCGAAGGATTTTAAGTGAATTTGATTTTTGTTTTTTTGAACCATTGAAAAACCATTTAAGCTTTATTTTAAAACTATATTTAATTTTTACTCTTATTTTATACACCTTAAATAATTATTTACTTTGTTTTTTCACATACGAATAGGGTAATAAATTGTACATATATTATAAAATGATAAATTTATAACACTTCTCAACATCTCCGGTCTAAATATTATAATTCATAAACGGTAAATTTGATATTAGTGTTATGCATATCAACATTTCTAGAAAAATATTCTCTATTCGAATCTTTGTTCAAAAAAGATAGGGTTTTTTTTTTTTGAAAAATAAAAGTATATTACTACTTATTTAAGGTATATGAAATAGGGGTAAATAACTGAAAATAGTTTTAAAATAAAGCTTAAAAGATTCCACATTGATTGAAAAATAAAAAATACAGAAATCAAAATTCTATTTAAATCTCCCGAAGAAATTGATAATTCACGATAAAGAAAATCACCCTATATTATAAAATACCAAATTTAGAATTGTGAAATCCTACAACCGTACATTTATTTTATTCAAATATGGCTTAAAACAAGAGATTTAATTTCTCTCGTTAATCCTTGTGTAGATTATACACAAAATTTTAATAATTTCAGTTTATAGAAATATCTTCATCTTGAAGACTTTTAAGTAGTTCTACATAAATAACAGATTATATTTTATAAGCTTTTATAAATTTCGTCAGTGGACAGCTTCTCTAACTCAAGACGTCACTACTAATATGTATTTTGATCTTTTCATGACTTATGCTTATTCTACTGTATAGATTGTGTAACTTTAATTTAAAAAGGACGGACATACTTCGCACTTGTATGTAGCCACTTTTGTAGATGGGAAGTTGTAAAGGTAAGATACAGACGGGAATTCAATGTATACCTGTAAGTACCTGTAAGAAAAACGTATCTGAGCGGAGTTTAGTTGATAGTGTTGCTTTGTCAACAATATATATGTCATACTATGGTAAAATGATTACAACAATGTGCGTTTCCATTACAACAACGATTGTTTAAAAAATATTAAAATAATAAAAACCTAATAATAACAAAAAATAAATAAAAACGGTTGCCAATGAAAACCGTATTTCTAATCTTTCATTATTTTTTAACCAAAAAACCAGATTACCTTATTATCTCGAATATTAATGAGAATTTAAAAAAGTGATTTCTCTAAAGTATAGCAAGTGTTAAAAAAGTGTTATACTTGATAATCGGAGTAAGATTTCCAGTTGAAAAAGTGTTTACACAAAAAAACGCATCATTGTAAAACCAATACATGCCTCGCTTTGTTCAGAATCTAAAATAATAAAATAATTATTTTCGCAAATAATATTGCGTTTTTAATACATGCCTAGCAACTATAATATTATTAAAAATTTATCTATTTTTTTTTTTTTTTTGCTCTGAATATCGAAAATTATTTTTCAAATGATCCGGATCATTCCCTTAGATTCTNTTTCGCAAATAATATTGCGTTTTTAATACATGCCTAGCAACTATAATATTATTAAAAATTTATCTATTTTTTTTTTTTTTTGCTCTGAATATCGAAAATTATTTTTCAAATGATCCGGATCATTCCCTTAGATTCTTATTGCTGACTCCCCTCCCTTTCGGTCTTCACTATATGACGGTGAATTGACCATCGGCAACGGATACCTATGATATGGATTAAGTTCATTCGGATATTATATCATACACCTAGAACATTTTCTGTCCGAAATTCTGCCACGGAGAAATACCGAATAAATTAGATATTTACTGGAAATTTCGTTTTACTGTACAACTTGTATATTATTATCGATACCTACTATAAATATATTTACTACTTATTGCAAGACATTTTAATTAACAATACGGGTGAGACAGTTTTCTTCCACTGTCCACCTCATCAAAAATGTACTTTTCCTTTCGAGACATTTCTTAATTCATTCTCAAATTATAAGTATCTATTCAAAAAATCAAAACGGACGGACATTCTTTGCACAATAAGTGGGCAACTGTTTGTAGGCGAGAATGGGGAAAGATTGCATATAGTGTGAAATTACATTTATACTTGCAGTTAGCAACGATTAATCATTACTAACGAAAAATGATTCTGAGCGACGCTTGGTTATTAAAGTATTACTTTTTCAACAATATTAAGAAATTAAAATTATAAAACTTAATAATAACGAAAAATTAATAAAAACAGTGGCTTTATTTATATTTAAATACATTTATTTGAATACTTTTTATCCTATCGCATTTGATCAGGTTATATAATAATAATACATTTATTTTTTTTTAGCAGTTTTAGCAATTAATGTTTACAATATTGTTACATAATATTTTAGTGTTGCATTGCAACGTTTATTACTAAGGATAAATCATTGTATGTATATTGTGCCACCTGAAATGTCGTAATTATTACCTTCGTAGTTTTCGTTGAATAAATCTCTTTTAGATTCTGAGTGGAGCGAGGAGTGTATTGCTTTACAATGATGTTTATTATTGTTATTATTATTTTTTTCTGTGAACAATTTTTCTACCAAAAATGTTGTTCCAATTTTTAATGGATAGCACTTTTTCTGAAAGGAAATCTGACTGCAGTGGTACTTTGGAGAGGTTATTTTTTGATTTTCCCATAAGTTTTCCTAATAAATGGAAAACTCTGGAAAATACATGGGAAAAAAACGTAGGAAAAATAGAAAAATAGCTGAAATATTAAACAATTATATTATTAAAGAAAATGTTTAATGCATACGTAACCATTTTACCATAACATGACATATATATTATTGACAAAGTAACACTTTCAACCGAACTACGCTCAGAATCGTTTTTCGTTAGCAATGATTAAACGTTGCGTACAGATGTACATTAAATTCCCATTTTTATTCTACCTTCTCAACTTCCCACCTATAATAGTGGCTAAACCCGTCTCCATTATCCTAGGACAGATTTTTTTTTGTTTTCAGTTGAAAGCTTACGAATTTAGTTAATTTTACATCGACATTGATGATTACATTCGTGTACCTATTTTATCACGAGCATTATGTTGGCGGCGGCAGCGCGCTATAATACGTAAAATTATTTTATCAATACGTTTTATTTTCCGACGAATGGTTCGTAAACCATTTAGGGGTATCATTTGTATTTAATAAAATATATTTAATGCTGCGGGATTGCAGAGAAGGTTTATTTTATTTTTCCGCGATCTATAATATTTGCTTTTACAATATTCGATTGAAAAAATAAATTTAAATATTATACACACAATCTACAATGATACGTTTTTAAATTTAAAAAAAACGATTCTGAGTGGAATTCACTTGATATTAATAAAGTAGTGAATATATATATATATATATATATACAAGTATATGTATGTCATACAATAAAATTATAAACAATATGCGTTTCTATTTTAACAATAATAGTTTAAGAAAGATTAAAATAATAAAAACTTAATTATAACAAAAAATAAATAAAAACGGTTGTTAATAATAACCTTTTTTTAATCTTTCAATCGTTTAAACTTAAAAAACTAGGTTTTTCATATTATATCGAATATTAATGAGAATTTCAAAAAATGACCTCCTCATAGTATCACCCAGAGAACATTTCCTTTCAAACAAAGTACCAATATACTTGATAATTGGAGTAAGCTTTTTGGTAGAAAGTGTTTAAAATAATAAAAAAAAATTAAACATCTTTGTAAAACCAATACATACTTCGCTATAACCAGAATATAAAAAAAAAAATTGTTCGTATATTATACGTAAATATACTCTGTTTATTCAAAATCTATATTATTTTAATACCTAGCATAATGTTATTTAGGTTTTTTTTTTAAATATACACGGCAATAATTCTTCTTGTTCTTCTAGTTTATGGCCTTGAAAACACCACACTGGCAAAATAAAGCCTTTTACTCTTTATCTAGAGCTAATTTTCTCCTATCAGTTACTGGAACACTTTTTTTACTTAATTTTTTTTCCGATATCGGATTAAAAATTCCGGGCGCTCTAAAGATCTTTTTTCAAAAGGATCATTTAATTGTAATAATTGATGAATACAATAAGCATGAATATATTATATAATATATATGTGGAGATTTGAGTGGCTTTTTGGCTTTTTTTTTTTATGTAAATAAGAAAATGTTTCCCCACAAGGAAATTTATTGAGAATGATCCCACCTCCCTTACCCATATAAAATATATGTGTGCGCCACTGATTTTATAGGCACTCTTTGTATACAAAAGACATTGTAATAGTTTGATATAATAGAACCAATACGGATAAGTGAAATGTGAATTTCGTCGTTTTACTATCTAAAAATAGTCTGTGCAAATAATTACTTTAGAGAAAAATTAGCTTTAATATTTATTATTATTATGTTTAACCGTTTATTGTTTGGGATCTGTTTTTTACAGGTATAAGCTCAAAAGAACGGATACTTTTTTCTTCGAGGACGTTTTTTCTTTTTTTTAGGCCAATGTTTTATACTTTTTTATTGAGCTACACACTAACAGCAGTAAACAATAGCCGAATTAATATAATATAGATAAGTAATAACTGTTACAAATAAAATTATGTAATACTATATGTATATTTTTTTTTACTGTTTTGTTAAAAAACATATAATAAGAAACCAGCGCACTCCCACTCAACAGTGGTGTGCGCAGGGGGTGAGGTTGTGAGTTATATTCTATCCCCACCTCATTAGCTTAAAAATACAACAATGATGAGTATTTATTTAGAAACTTAATTTTATCGGGATGTTTCTATATTATATTACACCAAAATTACGAGGAAATCTCGATTTAAATTGATTGAAAATTGGCTTTTTTTCGGATCCGGCTATACAGTCGCCATAGTCAAGTCGAGACGGGGAAGAAGATTCTACGATTTATTCGCGGTTATCTTTTCCCATATACCCGCGGGTCCTGTTGAAAATTCCCGGGCGAGCCAAAACAAAAGAACGCAATATCGTAAAGGTACGCCCGTTGAAACAAAATATAAATAGCTACGATAAAATCGACCCGAGTGATATTATTTGTAATCATTTCCGTAGGTATAATATACTTTTCGTTTCCCGCCTCAACCCGCTGAACCGACGACGTTTCATTGAATGGCGCTCGCAATATATTATTCTGAATATCCGTCCCACTCACGAGATAATAAATTAATTTTATTGTCCCCGCGGCGACTATAGCGACCATTATGTTGGCTTACTGATATTGTGACAAAACAAAAATAAAACGTTATTCAAGAAATCCCATTCGAAATTCTCCCGAATTCTCGTGCGAGTCAGCGCGTCTAAAGAAACGTCCGCGTGTGTTTTTTTCCGCCCTTATATTATAAGCTATTAATCTCTTCGCTATTGCACTGCTGCCTGTGTACACGGCCAATCGACACCGACTGCGATTTCAAACGGGGACCCCGCGCGACCGCGCGCCACAATATTTCATTCCGTTCATTTATATACGCGCTTATCGTTATTTCCGCGGCGAATGGCTTACTTATGTTCTACGGACAATGTTCTCGCGAACAATAACAGCGCCCATAGTGTATTTACGTAATTCTGACAGATCGATAAATTACATTCCTCGGTATGGGTATTTAAAAAAAAAAAAAATCGTATAGAAAAGACGCAGATACACTAAGCATGCGACCGCAACCGAATAGCCGATTTTACGAGTAAACACGGTTGTTTTGTCGTACGGCCATATAATGTCAACACGAGACATTATATTGCGATGTGCATAATCAGTGGCGTAGCTAGGAATTTCGTATGGGAGGGGGATGCTAACATCCCGTATTGCCTATGTAGATAGTAAACAATTTACTCGAAAGTTTCAAAATGTATATACTGAATTAAAATTAGATATTATTCAATATAAATTTAATAAATTTAACAATAACTATGAATAAATTTAAAATAAAATGTATAATATATATATTATAATAATCTTGATTCCCAATCTGTCAACTGCATTCTTCTCATTAAACCATCATTGAGTATTTTAAGCAAACATTTGGACAACTTCAAACAACTTCGTATTCATTGAAATCTTATTTTTTATTAGTATTTGCCATTGCAAATCCATTTAGTCTCACTCGATTCTCGGGATAAAGTAGACCGTAAGTAGGATTTTAATCTCTTTAACGTCAAAAATGTCCGTTCTAATGTAGAAGAAGTAACAGGTAACGCTGGGTTTTTATTAATTATTTTTCTAGTTAACTCGTGTCGCAAAATCGAGAATTTAAGAGAACGCATCGAGAAATTCGGGCTAGAGTAAACCGACTTAGCAAAACATTTTCAACCGATCCGGATAGAAATTCGGGAATGAATCCGTTTGCCTCCAGTCCCGACTTAATTTCCTCGTCACCGATCCAGTCCGCTTCTTTCGTTATCGTAATATCTTATCGTCATTACGTGAGATATAAACTACGAGCTTAATAATATTCCGATAGTAATATTTACAAATCGAGTGACTCGAAAACGATAGACCAAATGATTGCGTAGCAAAATGTGATGAGAACTTAACAAATTAAACAAGGGAAAAATATCAAGTTTGTGACGCGGACGAACCGACATCGGTAACTATCGATCACCTTTCACGCCCATCAAAAAAAAAATTAAACAAGTAGGTTGTATTTTTACACCAGTTTACCATAGCGAATTTCTTAAAATACACCGTTTCTTATTCAAAGGGATCCGATCGTCCTGATAATGCGATAATTGAAACGATTAAAGAAACGACTTATCTAATCCATGCCTCCACTAGGGTTTGTTTTGATAAGTACCTGTACGCGTAAACATAATTAACTGAACTTGTTATCTGTATAAAACGTAATTTGGCGATAATCAACGGCGGAAATCAAAATCGATTACTGGAGCAATAATAATGTTGTTCGGTATTTGAAAGTGTATCTGCTGCAATCGTATATTTATGTAACATGGTTAAGTTTTGTACGATTGAATATATTGGCAACGTCCCAAACCCGTATGGCCGATTCGGTATATGCCAAACGGTTTGTGTATAAACGTTTATATTATATGTCTCAAGAGATTTCGGGATTTTTTTCATTTTTTAGGATACTGCAGTATTTATATGATAGATATCGTCTATTTTTCGCTTATAGTTTAAATCTCGAGACAGTCGATATTTAAAATGTCTAACAATTTTTCTGTGTTTACGTTATACAGAAATGCAATAATCATAAACGATTCAGTGTCAAAACGGTCTCGGTGAACTCGGTGAATTTTGTGAAGTTAACGACGGAAAAAGAAAACATCAAAAAAAAAAAAAAAGTCATCGTGAAAAATATAAATCATCGACAAACGTAAGTAATTTTTATTTTTTCGTGCAAAAAGAAAAAAAAAATGATATAATTATAGATACTGCTGTTTGTATAATTTCATAATGAAAAATCGTAAATACGAACAATAATTTCGAACGAGAAAATTGCTGAAAAAATCGTCCTGCGTAATAATATTATGGTTTGTTGTTCACAATTTTGTTGGCTTTATGTTTATGTTTATGTACACGAGTAGCCTGCGTGTGTACTACATAAATAAAATATGTACACAAGCGTATTTTTAATTAGGTTTTTTACAAATTTGTTTTCTTTTTCTAACTGAATTCATAGTGAAATTCATAATTTTTTCGACAAGATAAAAAAAAATTATAACTGACTAATAACCTTTTGACAGATAATATTTTAAATTATAATAATCTGGTTTGGTATACCGAAAGCAGTTTTTTTTTTTTTTTTTTGAAAAAAACGGTATTTTAATTAAATTTTAATTAGAAGTAGGTACCTGAATTTCTATACATATGTGCATTTTGTGTGAAGTAGTAATTCCCTATTATACGCGTTTTAATATTTATGCAATATTAAGATAAGAAAATCAGGAGTAAAAAAAAAAAATTGTAAAAATCGTTTCATCTGACTGTAGTCATAATTGTTATCATTAAAAAAAAAAAACCGCGAAATTTGTAACGTTAAAAATAATAATTAACACTCGCGCCGCGGATGTAACGTAGTCGATGGTTTTGTCGTAAATGAAAATGCAAACAAATTATTATAGTATTCAAATCAGATGGTTTTGCATGTCGTTCAGATTCGAATCAATTGTTTATTTTGATTGGATGTATCGTATTGTTAATATAATCAGGGGAGTGGGCGAAATATACTATCAAAATAATATTAATTATAAAGCATACCGATTTTCAACGAGTCAACATTATGTAGATGCAAATAATTCCGATGTAATAACAGTGAATACAAAATGAGCTGATAGTTGGCGGCTGTGTCGGTGCCACTAAACACTGACGTAGATGAAAAGTTTGGAATACAGGGAGTATCATGCATAGAGTAATTTAATTTGTATTCGTGCACAACGGTCGCTAAAAAAAAAACGATGCCGAACCGCCGAATGAAAAACACGACCCGGCTAGGAGTCCTCCTCGATTAAATTTGACAAATGTTTTTATTTTTTTTAAAAAAAAAAAAAAAAAAAAAAAAAAAAAAAAAAAAATGGTTACTTTTGATTAGCCGAACGAATCTTATCCTTAACCTAATACAGAAAACTTGATTATTTTAAAAGGCCATCAAAATCTTGCCAGAATATTTTGAAAATTTCACCATGTCTGGAAAATGTTAAAATGCGTATACGACAGAGGTCGCCATGATTGATTGTTTCTGACCGAATTATAAAAAAAAAAGTCGAAAAATTGTTGACGGACAGGGAAAAAAAAAACCCAAATCGTACCGGTATAATATTCCTATCGCTCAGAATTAAAAATCTTCCGGTTTCGTCGTATTTCACAGTTTTTCGGTGAAAAAAAAAACACGTAAAAACGCGGTAGATATTTCGCCGACCAAGTGGAAAGACAATTGTATCGGTTTAGCCGTAACGGCCAATTGAAAAATATTGTTCGCTGTTTTCCGAACGAAACGATAATCAGGCGTAGGTGTGAGAGTAAACTGTTTGATTAGAGAAAAAAAAAAAAAAAATCATATCCGTTTAAATCTGATAACTTCCGTTAGCGAACGTTTCGCCGGCCAAGGGAATATACCGTATCGAGTGAAACGGGCGCGCGCGAGTTCATCCGAATAGTGTGTAATAGTGCAGCGGGCACTTACGGACGAATATAAATAATGGGGGGCTGAAATATGTTTCCGGAAATAATAGTGTGCGATTCTCGAATGGAGCTTTAAATTTTTAACGAAACGACCCGGCGTTGTTCATATTATTACGGTCGTACCGACGAAAACGCACGCCACGAGCGATTTGGTATTTTTAACCAGCGGCGCCATACGCGGGGTTCGGGTCTAATGAAGACCCGACCGCACTGTTATCGGGACGGTATAGCGGTTGATGGCCGGAGTTTCTCATTCCGATTTGCAAAATACGAATATTATTTATCGTCGTCGAGTTTTAAAGTTTGTCGAGATTTCCATTGAACAATGTGCGAAATGCGTTATTACTGCAGGACCGGATTACGCCCAATCGTAGCCATAGGCGCGTATTTTTGGTAACATTCCTATGTTTTCCGTTGTCAAGTCATCTAAATGGCATGCCTATACATCGTGACCAATACGCTTTAGCTGTGCAATTATTTTATAACTCGCATAAGCGATTTAAAATTTAAAATTCACTCATTATTATGTTACTTAATCCATTTTGATACGGTTAATTTCGGGATGCTGTTGCGTGTTAATAAAAATAAAACAGCCCCTGTAAATACAGTTATAATGCACGTGCCCACCTCGCTTATGCGTTAATCCCGGCCTGGTTATTAGTATAGACGATCGGGTACATATTTTAATACACCCATCGTATCAGTCGTACGCTGAGTTTTCGGCAAACACGAAACGGTTTACAATCACGATTTTTCCCGAGCTACGGACATAGTTTTATGACAATATCGATGAAAAAATATTACTATAAGGTAGCGTTACGCAATAAAAATGACGAAATAACTAAAACTACACGATTTTCAATGACGAGAATTTTGATTGATATACATTTGCGGACAGGACGAATCGAGTTGATGTGGCGAGATACCCGAAGTGAGCTTGTGAAGTGGTTACGGCTACTGATGACTATATTGACCGGACCGTGTTTTAACACGGATGCCATTGTTTTAAACACTCTCTGCTTATATATAGAGTGATCAATCTATCGTAAGACACTCATTGTCTTAGAAAGTATTAACTTTTTTCGGATATTGTTTGATAGAACGTTTGTCAAAACAAGTACCTCTACAATTTTACATTTCTGTTATGTTCTGTCACCCTTATTTTTGGACTTAAAACCACTACCTATTTTTGATTTTCAAACGTTGAAAATTCCACAAATAGATGGAATATTAGTCAAAATAAATTTCGGTGTTGAAAGTTTAATTTCCGTCAATCTGTTGACCAAATATTCCATTTTTAAGTTTGGATCGGTGGTGAATAGTAGAGCATCATTTTGTGTGGTGGCATGGCGCGTGGCGTTTTAATAATGCATTTATATTATTATAAAACACAGTCAATCCGAACACGACAAACCGTTTTCCTAAGGCCCGACAAGTGGTTTTTTTTTTTTTTGTTTTCCGTGTTTATTCGATTAATTTAAACGGTTTTAATTAATTTGCATAAAACATTTTTTCCACGTTCGAAAATTATAGGCTCGAAGAAAATACGAGGTTTATAATATTTTTTATTCGACTGTTGTTTTCAGGGCTGCAGTATAAATATAATAATCATTGTTTATAACTGTTTTCTTTTTTTTTTTTTATGTGAAAAGAAAACGAGGAATATAATATTTTACCCCGCACATTCTTGAAAAAGAATATCGTTTCCAATAGGATAAGTTTTCGAGAGTTAGTATTTTTATCTGGCCCGAAAAACTTGTGGAGTTCGATAGTTAATGTTGATGTTTATTGTTATTTTTATTATCATTATCATTTTATTTTATTTCAAATAAACGTTAGGTAAATATTTTGACGTTGTAGTTTTTCTTAAAAAATTATTGAAAGTTTAATGAAGTCGTATAACTCCATACATAAATTATGTGCATATACATAATAAATCCATTGTAAAATATCCTTTTCAAACACGACAATACTCTCAATGACGTAATGTGACCGGAAAATACGTCGAATTCAAATGACAAAATAGAGGTACCCGTAATATGACAACATAAGAACATCGGTATACGGCGTACGTTTCAATAAATTAGGTACCTATCTCAAAATTAAAATATTTTTCAAAAGCGGATAATATATTGCCAGTACCTTTTGTAAGTATGTAATTTCACGTTTTTAATATGTTAGTATTCGCATTCAAAGAAAAAAAAAATTCGTACATTTATTATTATATAATTTTAGTTATAGTTATTTTAGTTATTCGTGTAAGAAAATTCCGTTACAAAATGATTGGAGACTATGAGGCTCAGCGGGAACGTGTTGCTTTTTCTATTCCATAATTTTATCGTCAATTTCGATTTTTCCACGGATCATAAAAGATGGCCCACCGGTATTTCATTTGTTATATTTTTCGTAGATTATCAACAGTTTTGCAGTATTTTTGGTTTAAGCGGCGGTTATGACTGATATTATCCGGACGGCCCGGTGAGAAGGACGATTCTAGTAACGCCAGAACGGAACTGTCGAAACGTCTATTTCGGACATTTTTCGGGTCACTAGATATATGATCTTATGTAGACACGTGTTATATTGTTATACCGCAATTAGGGCTAGTGATGATCATTTTTTTTTTTTAGCCACATATATCACGATACTTTATGGTACCTAAACACGGTCGAGTAAATAATATAATAAAACGCGTGTTTGCTATATATTATATAATGTATAGCAACTCATAACTCTGATGTTGAGGGGATTTATATTATGTTTTCTATTCATTGTTTACGAAACTGCGGTGGTTCATCTAAAATATGATAATAACAGAACGTGTGTGGGACTTGATATGTATAGTGTAACGTGTGTAATACAAGCACACGTCTTTATTATAATACCAACACGGGTGTCGATTACGTCTAATACCTAATAAGTCTATTATACAGACTGTTTATTAGTGATGTCAGAGATATCCCCGAATTCCAATAAAATCTGGATAATCCGGAAATAAAAATAAATTTTATTCGGATTATCTGGATAATACGAAAAATTCGAATGTCTTTAATCATCTGTAGTGGTGCAAACAGGGGAGGAGGCTTAACTCCCTCCGAAAAATAAGATACCTTTAAAATTAATAATGCAATTATTGAATTATTATGAAATTATCCGGATTATCCGAATAAATACGGATATAGATATCCGGTTTATCCGGTTTGTTCAACTCCGGATAATTGACCTTCACTATTGTCTATAGTTCTATACTAATTTATTCTACTCTTTCTTGTTATACGCATGATTTAGGTCCCCATTCCACTCTGAGCTCAAATCCATTATTAGATCATATATTTAGTGTTTTATCGTTTTACCGACCACCCCCATATGGCATATGCTTGCATACATTCATTAGGTTACACATACTATTTGCAGTATTTTTTTTCGTTATCGCCCATAATTACTATATATACTACATATAGTGTGTCCCACCAATGGATTTTTCTAGCGCTGTTAATATTCAATTTTTTAATTTTTTTTTTTTTTTCAATCGGTTTGCTTCGAGGGGGACATTGATTTGGAGACAAATTAAATTTTTATTTTATCCCCTAAACACACACACACACACACAAAAAATAACTTTTTATTTATTTACTTTGTTGAAAACCCTTGGTTTAAAACATAGTTTGTATTTAGATAAGTAAGCAATATATTATTTTTTGGTAACGTCTTCCGTCGCCGAGCGCATGAAATGCGAACGACGACGGCAGTCGAGTTAAAAAAACGATTCCGTATAGTTATACGTAGAACCTATTAAATGTCTTTTTAAATAAATTTAGATAACAATAAACAATAAGTTATTATTTCAAAACGGATGAGTTCAGTGTTTGATTAATCCCAAAAGTCGAACTCAAATAAACGAGTATCCGCCGTCATTTACGGAAGAAACCAACATTGACGGTGAACCCGGCATCAACCGGATATAGGATACAACAACTTGAAGAAATTTTCAAAAAAGCCACTTTGTATAAAATATTATAAAAAAAATAGTAATTTATCATACATTTATATCCGATTATTAATTTCAATTAATAATTTAATAATTTAATAATATATCGATTTTCATTTCTAGAAAATAGGCGTGAAAACAATTTATTCAATACAAGATAAATTGATTTGAATGTATATGATATTGGTTAATTTCGTATTGTTTACTGTCGCAATTTTATATAAACTAGAGAACGAAATTCAACAGTCTCTATACACACTTCAATAATATTATTGACTGTTATTATTAAAAATTCGTTACATTTGTTTTACTTATTAGGAAAAACTAACAATCTGTGTTACATGCATAATAGGAAAATATCATGACAGATACAACATAATAATTACAGAATAATATGAGAAGGGAGGCCGTCCAGTGATGGAATCCAACGAACGTTAAAGTATAAGCCGAATGAAATAATAAATAAACGTCAAATTTGTGATTTATATTAATATAATAAACATACAAGGATTCTACAGGGAGCAATTAAAAAAAAAGAGCTGATACTGGGGATGTCTGCGGCCACTGTTATAAGAGGGTATAGTGGGGAAGGTGGAATACATAAAGTTATTTAATTTATACCTGTAACCAACGATAAACCATTGATAACGAAAAACGATTCGGAGCGAAGTTTGGTTATACATGTTTTTGAACGACTATAATATTTACGATTTTCGTCAAAATTTAATTTCAAAACCATTATGTATAAAAAAAAAAAATACATTGAACTAATTATTTTATATTTTTTTGACACTAAGTACGACTTACAATAAACCTTCTATTAATTTTCAAGCATTTCTGTTAAGTCAACAATTTATCTACCAAGTACGTACTTAGTAGTACTAAAAACTCTAATGTTATGAAAATTGTATCAAGTCTAGAAAAAATAAGAATACATTTTCTGTCAAAATTTTAAGCCTTAACAAATATTTTAATCTGAATTATAACGAAAAAACAAAAATTGAAAATAATAAAAGCATTGTTTTCGTCAAATGTCCTGTTTTTTTTTTTTTTTTTTTGTTGGTAATGCTCAATTTTTAATATAACTACAGTAACTACAGAGAAAATCAAAAATGAATAACTTAGTCATGAACTACATTAAAAATGCAACAAAAAAAAGTATATTGTCATTTATCTATTAGAGCAATATTTATGGCGGAAAACATAAGCCGTACAAATTTAAAATAATGAAATCGTTATGCCGTTGAAATCGTATATTTTTTCTTTTTTGGTTTTTTCCAACTATTTTTGATATCGAAAAACTACTTACTCTGTCATTAGCAATTTGTTAATAGGAGCAAATTTGATATCTTGCTATTTTTCGATTGAAGTAATTTCTTATATCGCTTTTTGGTTTATCGCTTTATTATTATTTTCGATCAGGCAATGCGATTGACTACGACGCGATTACTTACCTTCTCATGTAGTGATACTTGATGACGACGACGATGATAACGGAGTTGGCTACGGCCGCGACGAAGAACAGCGGTACGTACATGCCGATCAACAGTATGCTCCGGACCTCTGTGAGCCGCATCTGGGACGAGGAGAACTCGGCGATCAGGCCGTCGATGACCTCGGCCTGTTCCATTCCCGGGTGTTTCGTCCACGGGTCGGTGTGGTTGTACGCCGCCGTCGTGTTGTTGGACATTTCGGCAGTACGTCGTTGTTGTCGTTTGCTGCGGCGGGCCGATTTCGTTCGGTGTCATCAATCCGGGCGAGCGCGTTTTCGTCAAACTGGAAACGAAATAATAATACAAACTCAGTAACGCGGCCAAGCACGTATTGAGGATCAATTTGCGGGGGAATTCAAAATATTTTTAATACATGAACTTGTAGTTAGTATTTGTTGTACTATAAATATATACCTATTCTTTAAAAATTTAGTGGGAGGGGTTTTTATCCCTTACCCACTACATGGAGAATATGGGACCACGTAGATTGAAATGGGGGGGGGTACAATTGCCCGCGGTCCAATGCCGGGCTGATAATTTCAAACGCGGTGTATGCGCGTCGCCGATAACGTATAGGTACGTATACCCAAGCCCGGATTAAGACATTTCGAGGCCCCAGGGCCAAACACTTCAACGAGGCTCTAGTTGAAAAACTAATAATATTAAATGTTTAAAAATCTTTACAAACCAATGTATTTTAACAAAAGAATAGTAGTAACAATAGTATAGCTGTTTTAGATCTCAATTTAAATGCCACGAGTATCATTCGAATACATTTATTATTTTTAACGAGTTACTAGTAGTTCCTACTAGAATATAATAGTATTATAAATAAGTGAATAAATATTATATATAAGTGATGAATAAATCATTGCCAGACAACGAAAAACTATTATAATATCAAAGTACAAATTTAATGGTTTAATGCGTATCTACATAAAAAAAATGGGTTCAGTACACTTTTCCGACATTTAATTGCCCGACAGTACATTTTATATTTACTGTACCTGCGTAGTACTGATATACAATATTTTATTATTATAATTATTTTGTATTAATATATAAAGACCAAAATCAGATGAATATTTTATTATTGATAAGGAAAGTGTAGTGTCGGGAAAATGTATTGTCAGACAAATGGTGTCGGGCATTCGAGTGTCGGGCAAACATATCAGACTCACAAAGTGTCAAAAACTGAAGCCCCGAGAGTCTGGCGACCCGGGACCACAGCCCTCTTTGAATTCCCCGGGCTTGCGTATACCGAATCAGGGCCCGTTCTTACCGATATAAACGTCGATATTCAACCGGAGTTTGATGACCGACCGACCAGTTTCGAAAATCGGATAAATGAAAGCGTTTGTGTCGTCGAGAACGGCCCTAATTTAACTAATATTTTTTTTTTACCGCGTATTTACACATTATACGATAAAAGTATATTGCAATCAGAGTTTCTTCAAATTGTTGTCGAATATTGCGCTGACGGAGACATAAACTAATTTGTTAATGGCTCAGACACTACAGGAGGACTTCTCGACTCTTCGTGTCACGTGAAGTACACTTTTTCGGTGGCTCGTCTTAACGTCGTGTTCGATACATTTTGATCGTGAATATTACTAATTATTATAGTAACGCGACGGTTATGCGGGTGTAGAGTGTTATGTAAACACATCATTTAACCTAACCTATTACATTTTACAGAAGTATTAACAGTAACATTGTTACTATATTAAAAACCATGTCCAAAATATTGATAAAAAATTAAGGTAAATCACGTAAGCGCTGAAAATGTCAGTTTTACAAAGCATAAAAGGAATATTCTTCTGAATAGAAATGAAAACACATTAATGAAAATTTAATTTACACCGCCCGATGTATGGTATATATAAGTCTAATTAATATGGCCGTTATTCTCGGTCGACGTTCAACGCTCGATTCAGCCGCTACAGATCAATGTTATTGAGACTTAACCGCCGTTTTTTGAATCTCGTAAATCTCCAAAATTCTTTGTAAACGAATAAATAAAATAAAAAAAGAATTTACAAAATAAACCTAAGCCTAGGCATAGTAAATTGTTTGGTATCCCGTCGGAACGACGCTGTAAAAACCGTAGCGTGGGCAAAAATGTCACGAATACAAAAAGTCGCCAAATTAAAAAAAAAAATCTACTTCGTCAATTTTTTTTTTTTTTCATTTGGTTTTTATTGATGTATTTGTTTTGCATATTTTGATACGTTTAAAAATTAACTTTTAAAATTAATCTAAACGTTTTTTTTTTTACCGGGTTATCAGATTTTAATATAAACGCAATGCGCCAATGGCAGTGAAAGTGTTAAACTTTGTACCTTTTATAGTCGTTATTTATACGATTTATGTATAGTCGTCATTATATTCAATTCTATTATTTTAACATTGTAATATTATTGTTTGTACTTAGAAATTGTGAAATATCCACGCATACTAATATGTTTACAATAAATAATAACAATAATAATTTATTGCGTTTTTTTTAAAATTTTTTTTTTGTTATTATTACGGCTTCAACGTGAAATCATTAGCCGGAAAGAAACAATTTACATTTTATATTATATAAATAGTAAGTTCATTAGCTATAGCAATAGCAATAATAATAATAATGGAAACAATTTGTATAAGAGATAAACATATTTAAATAAGGGTGTACAGATTATTTTTTTTAAGAAATTTATTGTTAGTTTCTTGGTCCCAAAGTAGTTGATATGCTTCATAGGTCCTAATAGAGGCGTCCTGATTTCTTCCTTAAGAGATGAAAGTTCTATCTTAGTAGTATTATAACTATAATAAAATACATTAATAAGTTGAAGTTTTTAATAGATAACCTATTTTCTAAATTCGTAAGTAGTGGACAAATTTTTCTCTCTTCGGTTAGTTGAGGGCAATCGAGAAGGTGTTTAATGGATATTACTAAAGTGTTACAGAGTTCGCTCATTGGTTTTGGTTCGTTTTTCATTAGGTGTACGTGGGTCAGGTTAGTGTGACTGATTCTTAGACGAGACCATATTGTTTGTTCTTGTCTTGAACAAGAAGGGAGGTATGGAATTGAAGCTAAACGTATATTGATTTGATGAATTTTATTGTTAGTTTCTTGGTCCCAAAGTAGTTGATATGCTTCATAGCTCCTAATAGAGGCGTCCTGATTTCTTCCTTAAGAGATGAAAGTTCTATCTTAGTAGTATTATTACTATTAGTACAGGCTTTTTTAGCTGCTAAGTCAGCTTTTTCATTTCGGGTATCCAAAAGTAGATAACCGAACGTGGGAATAAGGAAGCGGCTTTTTCTTGAATATTTTTTACAATGTCGTTTGTTGAACCGTACTTGATATCAACATTTTGTGCGACGATATTTGGTTTATAATATATAATATGTACCTACACAATAGTAGTAATTCAATAAATTCCAGAATATCGTATTGCTAATCGCTAATCACCCTACTACAAGTTCGGTTGAATATAATAGGTACTCCACCGATACAGTGTCCCCATGTCTTTCGAATTTATTACTAATAAAAAAAAAAAGATGGAAAACTAAATTTTTACGCAGTGAAATGTTTGTACTAGTGAAATTTTTATACGGATTCTATTTGTTCGTAAAATTAAAAAAAGAGCTGATACTGGGGTTGGGAGCGTCATCTCATACTATTATCACAAAAAGTTATAATAGAAAAAAAAAATAGAAAAATCAAATTTTGAGCGACACGACGATGTCCGTCTTAAATTTAGGTAACCGATCGAACTATCGAGTATTCGAGGCAAGATTAAACGCTTAATTTGATAACGGTATTCGCGTTATTATAATATTAATAAACGGTCCAATATCGGAATATTATTTCCCTGCCAACGTCGTTTTAATAATACGTTTTGTCGAGTCGTGCGTTTTGTATCGCATTGCGTTTAAACGGTTTTTTTGTATAACTTTCAATTTTCATCAGCGATACGTTGGTTTTTGCGTGTTTAGCAATTTGTACGAGTAACACCGCAGATCATCGCGTGCAATATATCACTTTAGATTATTACGCAGATTGGACTAAATAATGTTTAGTACCCAGAAGGCGGCGCTTTCCGAAAGAACACGTACGTTAATTCTTGACAAGAAGCGAGAACTGTATGATAATTATATGTTAAAGCCCAGGACATTAGTACTGCCGATAATAGTGCTACGTCACATGCCGTGCGTGGAGGAGAGACGCTCGCACTGTGATCATGTTCAGTGACGCCTATCCTTATTATTACGTGAGGCAATCGGTTAGTTCGGAGTTGAATTGTTAACAGAGAGAATTAAATATACGAGTACGATACCTTTCAAGAGTATAAAAATTTAAGTAACTTTTTTTTTTTTGGTTATGTATTCCATTTGAATAGAATACAGCGCCCGGGCAACCTGGATGAGTACTACAATAAATGTGCCTGACCTGTACAAATTGAATTCATACCAATTTATTTTCTCGTGGAAATACCTACGAGGTTGAGGACAAAAACCATAACCATAATAATTGTGCAGTGTTCACCCTCCATCACACCATGCCTTAAATTACCTATAGGTACCGACGTTGCTAAAAAAAGATAAACCTAAATTCTGTATATTATGTTTTTCTAACGACATTAGCTCACGTTTCAATTGCGATTTGCAAAATGTAATGGTTTTAGTGTAATAAAAAAAATCGGCAAAATCTAAATCCCGACAGTTAAAAAGATGTTACATGTTTAATATTTAAGGGATCGCGTAAGTCCGTGTTAAATTTTTTTTGAATTGGCTTTTTTTTATTGTTCGCATTTTTTTTCGAATATTTTTTCTTGGATTTTTATTTTTCGTATTTTACATTTTTTATCAGACTTTTTTTTTTATTTGTTTATTTCTTCTGTCGTAAATTCATGCGTCGTTTTTTTGCGATGTATAACATATAAACCTATACTAAGATATAGAATTTAGACATTATTAACATAAATGACAATCAAAATTTAACGTTTTAACTAAAATTGTTTTATGCTAACGACAAATAATTTCTTGTTTCCATATTTTTTATACAGATTATAGTAAACATCAATGGCGGCTTGAAGGAGGTTTATGTAAATCATGCAAATCATAAAAGAATGAGCGGGTGGGTAGTGGGTGCCTGGGTGTTGCGAAATAAAACAAAAATTATTATGTTTTTACAAAATAAAAGTCATTAAATGAATTTTAGACTGTGGAAATTTGATATATTTGACGAATTTGATTGAAATTTATCAATTTCTTAACCACAAGGGTGAGGTATTTTTGGGTTTATGTGGGTGTATGGAAAATCAACTAGGTGATTAAATATAAAAATACTTCGAGCCACAACTGGTAAGCACTAGGCAGTATATTAGTAAACAACATGTCATAATCCCCAGGGAAAACCGTCTTTGATAGCGCACGTTTTCGATAAGATTTCACAAAACGTCGTCGAGTATCCCATATATTATCGTCTGAAGTATTTGCTAGTCTTTAGACACATAATGTGCACGTCTTCTCTATGGTGCGAAATTAATTCGGCAATATTATCCGCCTGGATTTTAACTGTCGGGATCTTATTGACCACGTAGGGATTTTAATTGTCAAGAATTTGATTGCTTGTCATCAGAATACGCGCGGACTCGCGATAACAATTTATCTACATCCCTGTAGATATGTTCCGAGAACTGGGAGAATTTTCGGAGGGTTTTATTACATTTAAAAATATTACCGTCACTGTGTCCAATAAAAAAATTATACGGACATTCAAAATTGTTCGAAACAAATCACAGATTACGTATATTAGTAATAATAACGACAATAATTTGAATCCGAATTGCCGTTATGGCCGACACGTTACTGGATTTAACTCGTTCAAAACGCTGTACATTTGTATCTACGCAATATTATGCAACGTTCTAAGCAGTCCGTCAGCGGTATTGACGACGTTAATTATAATATCGACCTTGTGTCGGAAAATTCACAGCAATTATTATTAATCGCGATTGGTGTAGGTACTATTCAAAACAAAAGTCGCGTTGTCGTGCGTTAAAATCGACGAAAACCGTTTTTATAAATAGAATATTGATGTGTTATCGGTTGGCTATGTTTCCATTTAAATTTTTCTCCTCCTTCCGTCATCCGTCGTCGACTTTCCGCACCGGTACACGAACACCGCCGCCGTTTTAATTGCAAACGAATCCGCGTTTGTTCCGTCAAAGCGACTAATTCCCGCGCATAATAATAATCAATGTGAAATTAATAACATAATAGTATTATAATGACGTCGAACACATTCGTTAAATACACGTGTCGAGTGCCGAGTGCAATATTATTAACGAAATATTGTATTTCGGCTACGAAATTACGCGTCGCAAGACCGAACATTTATTATTAAAACCCGGACATTGAAATCCCGCACACGTATACGGAATTAGGGTGTAATTTCAAAAAAAAAAAAACAAAAAAAAATTTAAATATATATATAACATCCGTTGAATCTTTATATAAATAATGTATGAGTGAAAAAAAACAAAATGATGAGATCCCCGGATCGCTGTGGTTCGTGATAAAATAACCGCCCTACTGTATCGTAGCCAGGATGCCACGGGGCTCGTTTTTTGCACTTGTTTTTTAGTTAATATGTTGCCGTTACGGGCAACGAATTGCCTTTTTAAAAAGCAAATTGCCGGGCAATAATGGTCACTTGACAGGGGCCGGGGTGGAAACACTGTTAACGGCGATCACCGCTAAACACGTTTTTAATTTTCTGAATTTTTGTTCCATTCAATACTGTACCTACGTGAGGGTTTTTTTTTTTTACTCTCTTCCCCTCATTGATAAATTCTATAGCTACGGTACTCACTGTGGATACCGCAATCGTCCGGCATACACAGTTGCTACATCGTTACCGATTTGAAACGGATATTAATATATATTGATATTGTATTCTCAATTATAAATACCGTCAGCGCTTTAAGCCCTTTGTCTGAATTTTCTACCCAATGTAATTTTATTTTTAAAATCGCTACCAATTTTCGTCAAATCTCCGCTAATCTAAATGACTCTGAGGGGTTAGGTGTCACTCTATTACGACCCAAAGTGCCCTCTTTTTTCGTTTTTCATATCTTGATTGCGACCCGTAAAAATAAGTAAAAACGCTGTTGTTATTATTATTGTATGTTATTAAAACTAAGTTATTATCCCAAACGTGGTGTACGTATGTTTCGATAAAATAATATAATACAGCGCATTTCATAGCATTTTGCGTGACCGGTGCTTTCCAGTCCTTTAAAAATGAGAAAGCCAATAAACTACAAGATTTCAAAGCTAGTAGGGCCCAGTTGTATATTAACGTGCTGTTATTGTGTTATTATTGCTAGTGTTGTTTGATTGCTCGTATTTATAAAGTGTTTTAAGAATGGAAATTTTCGAAATGTTACGCGAAAAAAACCAATATTTTCAGTAATATTTAATTTCGCTTTCATAAAACGTTTGTAAACTAAATGGAAAAACGGTGTTGTACAAATACAAATTGTCAAAGTTTATTGTTAAACAATGTACAACAGAAAAATGTAAAAAAAAACGAAAGCAGATTTGACGTTATTAAACTGTGAAACGAAATAATACCAAACCGATATAAAAAAACGTGAAAAACAAAAAAATATACGTTGTGGATGATGCGTGTTATAGTAATTAAATCGAATATCGTAATGTTTTTACGGAATGGTATTTTTATTGTTTCGATTTTATTGCATCGTTGATGGGCAATAGGGCAACGTTAACGGCTCCGAGACGTTTTTTAAAATTCTACGATTATATTACACACAGTGAATACTATCGTAATGTAAAAATAATGTTTACATGAATACCGGCGAAAAAGGGACGGACGGTTCGGAAACGTATTAAATAACGGGTATTATAATAGGTATACTCATAGTATAGTCGTCGGTTTTGTTGACACCCAGTACCTGATGTATAATATTACCGACACATTATGTACGGCCGTACGATCAGGGACTGATTTAAGGCACTGCGAGCTATGTGGCCGCATAGGGCGGATAATTTTGAAATGCGGCAAAATGTTGTTTTTGTGTAATAAAATTACGTATTTTTTTTTAAATTGATTTTATCATTTCAAAATGTTAAACGGCGTACGAGGTTTTTGTATTCGTTGAGTTTTAGTAAAGTAATATTAATTTTCTTCCAGGGACACGTTGATAATGAGGACGACGGCGACGATTGTACTTAGCTTATCTTATTGTTTATAGAATATAGATACTACAATATTATACATATGTAATACATACTGGAGTCTAGGTAAATTATCGTTTTATAAAACTATTAGATATGGCGTTATCGGTACAGGTTCACCGCGGATAGGTACCTTCAATTTAATCACTCATTAGTTGGACAAAGAATGGCGCGGTACCATATTATTATTGTTAATAATATTACAACGATTATTTGACTAGTAAATTCTACAATTTATCAGTTTATAATTTTGTTGAATTAGTCGATAATAATCCGTCCACCGATAAGTATGACGATAGTGTTGCTTACACGTATTTCATACGTACGTGTGAATTATTTAGAGTGACGATATTGGTGTTTACAGTGATGTTAAAACGAACAGAAAATATTGAATTGGGTCTCAATATGAAAAGAAATTAAAAGAAAAGGCCGAAAAGTTAAGTAATGTTCTCAATCGGACCCGAAAGGTACATGCATTTTAAATTTTCAAATTACAAGTTTTAATGAAAAAAAAAAAAAAAAACTACACCGTTTTTGCTATTGATAGTAATATATAAACGTAATGTGAAAAATTTGTATCCAAATATTGAATATTTGTCTCAACACCAGCTACTAACTGTACCGCCGAACGCTCGTTTTCGGTTTTAAAAAGAATAAATAATTATTTACAATTAAGTATGTTGCAAGAAAGATTAAATTTCTTGGCTATATTAATTATAGAGGGTTGTCACCTCTTTACGTCTTCATTAGATTATAAAAAACATTAGTGATGACTTCTCCAGAATGAAAGTTAGAAAAAAAACTTATGCAAACTTTAAAATCATTAAAATCATCTATAAAATTGTATGTATTAGTTAAATGTTTTTCTCATATACATTTTCACTCAATAAAAATTAACAGATGATAATACATTTGAATCGGTAATTTTTTTTTAGTTAACTAAAATGAAAAAATAATTGCATATTAGATATCGAGAGGAAACATGTGTTTAAAGATATTTTATTATGTAGAAGTTATTTTTTTTCTGAATAGGGGTGGCAAATTAAATTTTTTATAGGGGCAGAAAATTGTTAAATCCATCCCTGCGTATGATAATATTATTATTATTATTGTTATAAATTACGAAACGAGTGAAATTCATTAAACTCTCATCGTGCGTCGTCGCGCCGGGCGGTTTTAAATTAAATTTTTTTACAGGTGTATATATATTGATAATCTACTGGGGACTCCCTAAACACTTTTCGTCGTCCGTTGATTGGGTAATACGCGCATATTATTATTACGCGCGTAATACAATACCTAATACAATATTATACGAGGTTCGTTTAAGACCCCGGTGACTCCTGATCGATTTTATCCGGATATTACGATACCTACGTATAGTTCCGATATTATATTGTACAGCAACAGTGCTATCGTAACAACCGCGAAATATACCTAACTTAGTCGACGTGGAATTCCGGTTTATTGCCGATTTAATATCGTGTTAAATACACACACACACAAACGCGCGCGCGCGCGTGCAGATACAATATATTGATACTGTCGGCGGTCGTCTATTGGCTGTATATTATTATGTTATATTGATGCCGATTTTACCGTATTATAACAGACAGGTATACACGAAACTACGCCCTAGTTATTATCCCCGCGAAATAATTATATTAAATCCATAAGTAGTTGTGTACATAAAAATAACCTCGACGAGACTATACTGGGGTTGATCGGCCTAAAATGTATGTCCGGAGCCCATGGACTGATGCTCGGTGCCCACCTAAATAAAGAACGATTCGATTAGGAAAACTACTATAGAACATCATATTATGAGATAGGCATAATATTTTTTGAATCTTGTGCCAGATATTCGAAAATTCAAACGATTAATTTTACCAACATAAAAATAAATACGAAATCTAGATAAAATAGACGGTTTAAAATAGTTATAAATAACTCAAAAATGACAAATATACTAGTTTAGGAAATTAACGTTTATAGAAAAAGTTTTGGGTATTCATTCATATTTTTCAGGTTAAACTATATCCCGGATTGGTGAAAAGAAAATGCCAGGCTTCAAATATTATTTTAGTCCACCTCTGCATGGCCATAATATTAGAACAATATTGCTGCGCAGTGAGTGGTTTTGAAGAAAATGCTGATAAGTTATTATACACAATATTCGGTCGACAGTAAAGAAAAATACAAGTAAATACACTCCGTCTGATGATGCACGAAAGAGCGAAAATGGAAAGTGAGGTCGTTTCCGCAACAAACGGTATTAGATTATATATTATGCTCAGGGGATACAAAAATTGATGGTTTTTTCACATTTTCCTCGAGAATTTTTATGCGATAAAAATGTAAATTAAAGTGTACAACGTGATTTTTGTAATCATGGCGTGCGATAATCGTAAGGACTTCGAGACGGACGACTTTTCCGGTAGAATTTGTGTGTTAAAATTACCACCGAACGACATTGGAAAAAAAACTAAATCTTATTTCATAAATCAAATTCTTTTGAAACTCTAACCGGTAAAAGTTTCGGAGGGATAAAAATCGCATGTAAATTACAATATGACGGTGAAGTTAAGTAAAGTTTAGTAGATTGTAATAATATCATTTCTTTAAATCAAACATTATTCGTGACGTCGCGCGTCGTCACCGACACAATGTTTACCCGTAAGTTGTTTTCTTTTTTTTTTTACTGCCGCTTTTGTGATCGACGTCCATGATATTTTTCTTAGTCAATACTCGTTTTATGTAAAAACAAATAACCAACCGGAGGAGTATATTATGAATTTTAGAAAATGACGATACACGAGCGCTTGATCGCACTAAGCAGTGCTGCACGGGTACTGCAAACAGGTTACTGTACAGGATCAAATATTTAATTTATTTATTATAACGGCGACGGGCGGTAGGCAATCGTTACACATAGAATACTGAATAGAAGAACAAGAAAATACGTGTGTACACATACGTGATCGGAATATTATATCAGAACGATGGCAATCGAATTAGAAGGGATGAAACGGTCATTTAACGGGCATGTACGAGTTCACGGAATACGAAAAGGAACTGTTTTTTGATCTAGGCGAACGGCTGAATATCAGCCAGTTAACTATAGTTTGTTAACAAGTTAACAATAGTTAACTTAATTTTAACATTTTACTTAGATTTTGAAACCATTGGTTTTTTAAATTTTTTACTAACTTATAACGTTTTAGACGGTTTATCTATTTTCTTTTGTACTACTACCTTCATAAATAACGGTTTAAATTTATTTGAATTAAGCATGCGTTATCACGTAAAGTTAATTTTAATTAATTTTAATTTACACACTATATGCACAATTCGAATATAATGTTTTGTGCAGAGTTATGTAGAATTTAAAATGTATGCGTAACTAGATATTTGAAAATATTATTCGAGCCACGGGATCACGGAATATACATTTCAAAAGAATCATATCGAGAATAATATTCGCGTCTTGTCCGTTTCGATTTATACTGCGTGGTAGTTTTGGGGGACGCTGGATTTCCATCATTTCCCCAATGGGCCCCCACGGGTATATAAATCATATATATTATTATACTATAATATACAATAAATTGGAATAATTCACAGGGGTCGAAATAAATATATTATTATCATAGAAAAAAAACAGACGGGCACGTATGATACACGAGTAATATATAAGAGACTACGAAGAGTCAAAGGATGAACACAAATGAGTTATGGTAAACTGCGGGAACCCTTGCGCAAAATCGAACGAACCTTAGAATATATCCTGTAAATTTCGTTTCAGATCTGTATAGCAATACATTGTTTGAGAATTTAATAAGCAAATTCGCAGCGTCTCATTATTATTTTTTTTGGGGTATGGTTATTGTTTTTTTATTATTCAGTTTCTTAGTGAAGCGAAATTTTTTTTTAATATTACCATGTTGTATAATACAAGATTTGTTTTTTTTTGCTTGTGAACAAATTCTTGACCAGAAATCTTGCTCAGATTATAATTAAACTTTAGGAGTGGTTTCTAATAAAAATTTCGTGTCTAGTTTGTACATTGAGGTTCTTTTTTTAGTGATATTTCTTGCTGTGTTTTTTAATAATTGAAAAAACCTTTAGAAATATGAAAAATTCACGCAATAACGGATTATGTTATTTTCAATTTTTGTTTTTAATTTTTATGTAATTCAGTTAAAAATACTCGTAGAAACCACTATTTTACTGAGCTCTTTCTAGAAGTGGTAAAATGTTGTGCTATTTATAATTATTTGACCTTTTTTTTTTTATAGATTTTTTGATTTTATGAATATATCATTTTTCTCAAAAACGCTTGATAATTGATACATACTTTTGTAGTAAAAACCGAGACTTCGGATTTTCGTTATTATTATAATGTCATAAGAATAACTAATGATAAATCATTTCAAGCTCATAACATTTTGATGAAAATCTTAAATACCGCGGAATTTCAATACGTAGAATATAATAGAACTATGGCCAGAATCGTTTTTCGTTGCGTATACAGATATAAATTAAATTACACTACACAATATCCATTCTACCTTCCTAACTTCCCACCTACAACAATGGTACACCCGTCAGCAGTACAGGTTCTTATTTTTTGTGTATTTATACCTGGGTAATATTTTACACCACGAGTAATACGGACAAACATTTGATATTCACACTTGTTATACATATATATATAAAAACTCGTAAATAAACCGTTCATATTTACACGCGATATTTTTATTTGCGCGTTATTAATATTATGTTAAGTCGACCATTCAAATTGACAGTCAAATTATACGCGTTTGGAAATTTAATATTATTTGTCCGGTTCGTAATATTAAAAATTGACATAGGTAAACTATATATTAGACGATATAATATTATACCGACAGCTTTTACAGCATAGTACAGGAAAAAGTACAGTCGAATACTATTATGGAAACCGTATACGCACCTACTTATTATTTATAATATTGCAGACGTTGTTGCTGTATGACAGAAATATTTTATGAGAAATGAGAAATTAAATTATTCTAGTAACGAACAGAGAAATTACTTATAGGTAGCTACGTCCAAAAGAACTGGTTATTTAATTAGAATTTTAAGAGTTAAAAATAATAATAATCAAAATGTGTTTATAGCAAACAAAATTGATGAAACAAAAGAATCTCGATCGAAAAGCTGTTCAGAATGATGGAATTTTTTCTAGGATAAACCGTATATACTTTGAAGGACATCATACTGCCCGTAATCCGACCGTAAAATCAATTCTCGCGTCATATTTCATTTCAACATGCATAGTGTTAAAAATTAAAATCGTCTATTCGCAAAAATCGGAAATGTCTGTGATATCCTCTTAAAGTACCTTTGTTAGGTATAAGCAAAAAAAAAAAAACCCCGAAACGCATTTTGTCTATTTATGTCTGGAATCGTAGGTAGAATAATTCAAGATAGGTAAAATGTCATTATTATTTTTTTAATCGGAACGTTTATAATATTAAAATACAATATTATAATATTATGCCATTATGGACATATGTAAGTTAATTAAAGTTCGACGAACAAACAGTGTTGCAAACAAACTTTTATCGAACTGTAATAAATAATGTTATATAATCTCTGCAGTAGACGGTTTTCACAACTTTTTCGAAAATATAGTTGCCAATTACAAACGCATAGCGATTAATTATACTCATAATGATGGCCCAATAAGTGATTTGAAATATTAAACAAAATTGTAAACATAGACTGCATGTCGAATGCAAGCATTATTGGTATCCAAACGTGCCATAATCGCATCCGACGACCTACTGCTTATAAAAATTCCTGATACAATATTTTAGATTTCGGATTATTAAAAATTAAAAAAATATAAAAAAATTCGTTATAATAAGATTCTTCGCCATACGAATGTCTGGTGCATCAATTATGTTGTAGATATTTCGTGATGTGAGCGTATTATTTTCCACGAGATCGTTACGAGTCACGGGTCAAAAATTAACAGTAAACCTAACCTATCCTAACCGTTTTATAACGTTAGCAAGCCCACAGGAACCGTTGGCAACGAAGATATTTGTTTTAAAACTTGTCATATAGATGATGACTTGCCATCTCTTTCAATATGAAACAATCAAAAAGGTTCGAATACTTATTGTATACAAAAAAAAAATTAATTAAATCCAATTATACATTTTAATCGAAATGTGCATAATTGATTGTTTGATAAAATTCTGGAGAGGATGGCGAAAAGTTACCGTGCATTCGAGTTGGTTACAAGTTTACTACATTTCCGATTTTAAAGCAGTGTGACCGGCAAAATTAAATAAATTTCATTATTTTGTAAACGCTTCCAATTTTCTGAGAAATTATTCACCGGTTAAAGTCAACAAATTTGTGGTTTGTAAAATAATTTTATCTGTTTGTTTCTCTACGAAACTTCAAACATTTTAGTTTCTTTTATATTTATCACATAAAACATAATATAATTTTATATAATTTAAAGTCAACTCACGTGATAGGGAATTTCGTGATGGATTATACGGTTTTTTCGTTTCAGTTTATAAAACTAAATGCGAACTCGCATTGTCATATTATCCTCGACATTTAGGAACTTACACGAACTGAACTGTTGACATAACTAAAATATACACGGATAAAAATATAAATTCCTTTCCCCAAGGAAGTTGGAAAGGAGTAACGTTAAACTTTTTCTGAAAAAAAAAAAGATTTCGATCAGTGTAAAATTAGTCGTATTTTCCCCGTTGTTATCAAGATAACACAGGAATTAACAACAATTATAAAAAAAATTTACAGCTTTTCCATTTTATTAAGAAAACCATAAAGAAAAACAAAAATGACCTTCTCATTGCACCAGCTAAATCAACAATGCTACAAAAAAGTCCGTTTAAAGTTTTTGATCGAAACAAAATTTCTGGTAGGTAAGTTGTTTACAGATACAAAAATGGAAAAGGAAAAGACATCATATTAAACAATTTAAAGATATCTATGAATAAAAGATGACTAAACATTTAGTTTAGAATTTAAAAAAAAAATCATTGATACTTTATGATTTTAGAAAATAAAAATTAAAGTACACTTATCAAAAAAAAAAAAAATTCCTTTGTAGAGACTTTTCTTTTGGACACAAGATACTTATATATCGTATAGAAAGTAAATTAAACTTTATTTTTGCCAGGATATTATTATTATTACTATCTCCATTATTGTTCTTTCTGTTAAAAGATAGTAAAAGTTTTGAAAATTCTATCGTCAACTTAATAACGTCACTTTGTCGTGTTGTACAGATACCGTAGACAAAAATACACGAGTTTGACGCGAGATATTGTCGGCGTGTGCGTTTGATTTCCGCCACCACACTATACGAGAAAACTTCCCCGTGACCGATAACAAAAAAAAAATAATAATAATAATAATAATAACAAAACGGAATCAATACTTCCAAGATAAGTCATCACCCACTCTGTATCTGGACAGTAAATACCGATATAGAATTTCAAAAAATGAATATAAATTTTCAAGTTAAATTTGTTTCCGTCATTGATAATATACTAAAATATTAATATTATTATGGTGTAGGTATAACTGCTATCGATGCGATAATTTGCCCGTTGATTTAACGACGAAAAAAAAACAAAAAAACAAAACTAAAAGCACACGTTATAATAATTATATAGTAAATATAATCTAAAACAACGCAAACAGTTATTAAAAAAAAAAAATCTAAGATGTTTACGATCCTTGTAATATAAACATTCAGATTTATAAGGCGGCCAGTTATACTCTGTGCCGCATATGTGTTTAAATGTGTTTTTTGGTTCGAGTACAAAGAAAAAAAAACACAAAAACAATAATTTATATTTTCTACCACGAAACGAATAACACACAGAACGATTATATTTATATAGGTACAATACTTTAAGTTTCAATTTAGCATCGTCGTTGCACGTGTCATAAGCGTACATGATATGTACTGACAATTTAAAATTCCTCGTTTCGACTTTACTTTTTTTTATTCATATTTTTTCTACTTTTGCTTTTGCTCTCGCAGCAGGAGAACGAGAAAACATTCAATCGTGTGCCTTCAACAACACGTGCCGGTCCGGGTAAAAAATATATCATACTTATTTTCCATATTTTAACGCACCAGAAATTGCATACACCTATGCAAGTTTTAAATACTTTACGAAATCCACGTGGTTTCGAGCGTGTATTTTATACAATTTCACATAACGATATTACACGGTAGCTTATGTCACGTGCGAGACGTCGAGAAACAATTTATTATTTGACTCGTACAACCGTCCACTCGATTTTATTATAAAGATCGCGAAATAAAATAAATCGATCTAATATTTAAATTCGTTTTTTGAACCTGTTCCACACAATTGCGCAGTGATAATAATATACATGGGTAGAGTGACAATTATATCACAAACACGATGTCCGTACTATGATATAGCAGAGTGATAAAATCAATATATATACATATATTAATATAAAAATAGTCGTCTCGTGTACGCATAGTCTTGAATTTCTCTACAATCACTGATTGTAAATCGCTGATGACTGTGTGCGCGGATAGCCCATCATATTCCAGTGATGATAATAAAAGAGGTTAATGTTAGTTCGGGTAAATTTAGATAAAGTGTACTGGTATTGTTGAAAACGGAGTAGTCTCTTTCAAAAATATAAATTTATATTATAGGCCCGTAGTTATCTAATACAATGTAACGTTTACCCTTCTACCCTTTAAAATAAAAATAAATCATATCACGCACGGTGACGAATAATATTAAGATCCGGGCGATTATTTATCGATAATAGTGACTATTATTATCTCTGAATAAGTTTATCTTAGACATTTTGCTCTACTCAAAAACTTAATAGGAACTTTTTTGTAGAATTTGTGATTTATTTGGTGGATTGGTGGAAAATACAACTAATTATATTATGTCTAGAATTTTTTTTCGGCAGTGTATAGATAGAAATTAAACTACACTCTATAGTCTATACATCCTCTCTTCCGACTTTCTTAAAAAGACATTGAACTTCGTATATTTTCGTTCAATTCATGCATGAGCACGAGCGAAGCCGTAATAAAGGATCAGCTGGTATTATTATAGAAGCCATGATAGTAGAATGAATTACGACAGAAACGCCCGAGAAAGTGCGACACTTAGTAAAATACTACGTTAATATACAGTATTCGCCCAGTGAAGATAATTACAATTATATCACTTTCTGTACAGTCCGCACGATATAGTAAATATTAACTACTGTGCATGCATGTTTATTTCATAGTTGCGTACGATATTGTTGAGCAACAACGCTTAGAGAAAAGGTTCTCAAACTTTGTATTGTAGTCCATGTGTCGATTTTTCTATGTTTCATAGACCTCCTAAACATTTAATTTTTATAAATCTATCAACTTCAAAATTTTAAACGTGTTTTGTTTAACTTTTACAAGTCGGGTAACTGAAAAAATTCGCACCGTCCACCGTTTCGCTTCCATTAGGTTGATTCTGAAAAGAAAATTTGTAATGATTGATTTGGCTTTTATAAAAAGTTAGACTGGCAGTCTAACTTTGTAACTGAAAGTTAACTTTAGTAGATTTAGTGAACAGATTTGTTAAATAAGCAATGTCTCATTTTTTCTTCTAGATCTAAATAAAAATGGTCTGAAAATGTTAAATATACAGTTTATTTATTAAACTTTCGTGGATGAGCGTACTCCACGATATATATTTACCTTATATACCTACAATATTTTTTCGCTGACATGGACCACTTGGGGGTCAGAGTCGATCCTGGGGGGTTAATTTAGACTTTTTTGGGAACCTCTGATTTAGAGGTACCTATAGTACCTACTATATAATATAAACGTTCGAATTACGCATTTCCGAGACCAACGTCCGTGTTTTGACCAAAAATTGTGTCTCGACACGAGCTAGTTTGTATTCGCCAAAATATTCGTACGTACAAAGCAATTCAAAATATACAATATATATTTCCCTAAAGAATTTAGAGAATGAACGCCAATGTTATACAGTAGTTCGTGTTTGTACCTATTTGAATTTATAGAGGTTACACAATGTAGAGCCCGACGAAACATTTTGGCGTATTTGCGATGTAGTCCCCCCATTTATTTTCCAATCAAAATGCGTTGCGACAAAAGGGGGTCGGGTTATAGGAATACTGAAGGTTAAACCCTTTAAGGGTTACGAAAGAGTATTTCAATTGTTGCAGTACTCATATATTAATATAATGTTTAGTAGGTAGATTCTGTTTGTGTCAATAAGTCGTATTATTGTGAAAAATCAATTCTCGACAAGTTCAGTCTGCGCGGAACTCGGGATTCGTCGAATTTATTTTTTCAAATGAACGTAAAGTAGTCTGTTTAAACTTGTCAAAGTGATTCTAGAGATAAAACGTTTTTATACACATATATAGATTGATATCATAGTGTGCACAAATACATTTCTTTTTTTTTACTTTTTTTGTACTTTTTATACTTTCAAATCTCTGTAACAATTCGTGTGATTGATAGTTTGAAAATGCATAATATGAGGTCATAACATCTATGATTTTATAGTAAAATGTTCTAGCTCTAATATTTTTTATTTTTTTTTTTAAACTGTTATTTTGATGATTTGTTTGCCGAAATCTGAAATATTGAATCAGGAATTCGTGGACAGTAAGTTTTTGGAGAACGATATACAGTCAGCATATTGCATATCAACTCTCCCGAAATAGTGGTAGCATTTTTTGGATTTTCGGATTTCACTCATGATTTTGCTCCAATCGGAGATTTTATAGGAGATTTTTTTTTTTGTGTAGCTTTGAAGCTGGTAGGTTTTAGAAATTCTTTATCCTTTTTTTAACAATGAGAAAAAATTGAAAATTGTGTGTCATATAGAGATCAAAAATCTGCGGTCGTCGATTTGAGACTGATAGACAGTTTTTTTGCAGCTTCTATATCAATATTAAAAATACGTTTAACTATTGTACTGAAAATTACAAACAAATTTTAATAATATCTTCATTGCACAGTTCTTAAATATAGCTGGATAATGAACATACATAACAATATTGAAAAATTTTGTCTCCAAAAATGCAAGCATATAAGGTATATATATATAGGTATTTTATTTGTAAAAGGAAATAAAAAGCCAGAAGAGAGAAAATAATGAATTGGTTGGAAAATGATTTCCATTCGAATAACATTCGAATAATGAATTATTAAATTGTATTGGAAATAAAAATATATGAATTTTGCGCTTGACATTTTATGTGTATTTCTAAGTCAAATTGCGTCCAGCATCTAGCAGATACTATTATGTTATTCAGAACGAATTGTAAGCATAGAACTCTCGATCTAATATTAATAATAGTTACACGTTTTACTTGGAGAGTTACACGGAGAGCAAACGTCTGACATTGGCAGCTAACATGTGACTTATCCGAGTAATTTCTTTTACGCCGGATCCAAAAAAACACGTACACACATGACCAATTTTCAACCGATTGCTGTTGATTTATTTTTTATTTTCACTTTTACTATTTCGAATCGGCCAACCGTATTCAAACGCATTTATATACGTGACCATCAGTAAATCGAGTCTACGGATAAGTGTTTTGAAAGATTAAAAAAAAAAAGTATTTTTATCCATAAATAAACGACGCTTAACACCGATTCCCCGTTTACATTTAGTATTGTAGATCGATGTTAAAATGTATAGATACAAGTAATAAGAGATAATCCCTAGAATAATTGTTGTCCAAATGAAGATATAAAATATGTGTATAATAATTTAATTATCTAGATAATCATCTCATCAATCGTCATCAACAATGTTTTATCTAAACAATTTTTTTTCCATTATTTATTATAAAATTAAATATAAGAATAATGTGAGTGCATGAGACTGGTGTAATTTAAATGATATTAGTTAAGTTGAAATTTATTTTCGTATACATCAGATCTCGTCGCTCTTGATAAGTCCAAACAGTCAACATAATGTATAAACCAAACGACATAGAACGCCGTATAGTTTTCAGTGTTATTTGGAAAATATAATAATTTTACGTTATTGACATACGCCCACAGACCGCAATATGTCAAATAAAAACGCATCATTTCATTCGTCGCAATCGAATATCATATTTTCGTCAGCAAATAACGAGAAAATATTATATTAAAATTCGCCACGCATTACAGTTTTATATTGTACAGGTTGTCCGCTAGGTCCGGTACAGATATTATACAGGTTGTTCATATATATTTTCATGGTCTGAAATATTCGAAAAAAAGGATATGGTTCCGGTGGCTGAATTCTCGTTTTACATAATGCCTCATACCTTTTCGGCATTTCGTTACTTTTACGCGGTTACTATTTTAAACATTTTTTAATTTAATGTTTTGATTTTTAAAATTAACACATTTTCATTGGGCGCTTTAAATGAAATCTTCGAATTTGAATTCTTCTATAGTCGATGTGCAAAATGGTTTTTGCTATCCCTTAAGGGGTTTTCGAGTGCGTCATAAGAAAACCGGACATTTCTTGGGCGTGACCGCTATTTTCTGGTTTTGAGTACCTACCACTTTATGGCCCCGAGCGGAAACCCAGGTTTCTACCACCAACGAACTCGGACGACCTACATTATAGTTTTAGTCGATTTTGGCAGTACGCAAACTTAGTATAGGTACCAAGACGTTGAATATTATTACAATTAATTTCAGAGTTAATAACGACAACATTGGCCATAATCCATATTTTGTACCCCTCATGTCTCCCAAAATTAAATGTTAAATTTTCGTATTAATATATTATTCTATTTGTGTAACGTTATTACTAGGATTGCATATGCATTGAAAACTGAATAAATATGATGCACAATGCACTTACGTATTAACTAAATTGAGTTAAAAAATGACTAGGCAGTATTTAATATTTAAAAAAAATGGCTGATATTACTGATGGGTATACTGTATAGGTGGAAAATTGGGAAGGCTGGAATAGTTGGATCATAAAGTTATTTAATTAATACCTTTATGTAATAATAAAACATTGCAAACGAAAAATGATTCTCAGTGGGGTTCGGTTATACCTGTTTATTTTGAAATGCTGCAGTTTTTACAATTTTCGTCAAAATTTTAAATTAAAATGTTTAATAAAAAAAAGAACATTATGCTCAATTTTTATTTTTATTTTTTTATCACTATAAGTATAACATAAAACCTCTAATTAATTTCAAACATTTCTGTTGAGCTAAAATAATTTTATTAAAATAAGAACTTCAAAATTAAAAATGTCCATTACCTTTAAATAAGCAATCCATCCAATTTAATATAATATTCTATACAAAGCAGTAAGTGCCTGCATTAAAAATATTTCTATTTTTTTTTCCAACTTAGCGTTCGACATTTTGTAACCCACCTCAAAACAGCTCGGCTAATATCCTAAAAGGAAATTTCTCTCTTATATTATAATGTCAAAGCTTCGTGCGAGTTTGGCGGTTAAATAAATTCAATCTTTTTCCTCGCCCCCCTTAAACGTAAAATGCTTTTTAAATCTATGAAAAAAAATATACCTATCTTTTTACTGTAAACGCTTCCCGCTGAAAATAATTACTTGAACGGTGGTGTTTTTTTCATCTATCAAAGGAGTCGTTATTTAATATTTTTATGCCAAAATGCAATAAGTACACAGATTAAAGTAATTAACTTTGTTTTGGAACTTTGAATTATACTGTATAAAAATGGTAATATGGAAAAAACGATGATATGCACGTGACCTATTTTTTGCCTAAAAACATGCCTTACAGGAAAATCTATTATACCTGGTAGAGCGGTCTGATTTCGATAATTTATTTTATTTCGGGAGAAAGTGGAAAACTTATTGCATAGGGTGTTGAACCATAGAATTTTTTCAACTTTTTTTTAATCCAGTTATTTATAGTTTTGTCCTTTTTTTATGTCTGATGTACTCTCTAAGAAATCTTCTTCTTAAAAAAAAAAAAATGTTTCATATTTGGATCAGTTTAGAAGAAATGAGAGTTTTTACTGTAAAGCATGTTAAAAAAAAAAAAAAAATAGGTCGTACACATATTCCCGAATATAAAAAAACAAAAATTACAAAACTATTTATTATGGCTGTTTAAAGATATTAATTGTAAACGTTAACAATCTGTAAAAAGCCACAAGAACAGGACCCTTATGTGAAGATTGTAGAACACCAACGTTCTACTTTTTATCATCATTTCGACGATTATAAATTCCAATAAGTGTACGTAATACAAAATCGCAATAAAATATTATGTGTGTCGAGAAAATAATACGAGATTTTCATAATATTTTAACACTTGTAAATAATAACGCGTCATAAATTACTATTTCGAGTGTACGATAACGGAATATAAAAGTATGTAGGTCTGTACGTACCGTAATATGTTTCACGTTCCAATTACGAGTAGCGTAAAACATCGCTGCCAATTAATCAAAACGCAATTATCGCACGATTATTTAATATTAGGTATTGAAGGTTCATACAGTAACGACTTAGAAAATATTGATCATTGGTTCGTATTTTTAAGAAAATAGGCCATGTAGATTGTAAAAGAATACGTTTTCATCACCATAATCATACACTTTACCTTTATCATGAATTACTTTTTTCCATGAGCTTACAACTCCCGAATTTTTCAATTTTTTTCCTTATTCTGTTAATTCATCTTTCCCCGGGTATTTCTCGTTGAGATCTACTTCGGGATTTTTATTCCATTATTGTCTTTTTTTCCCTTCTAATGTTTGTGTGCCCACTGCAGTTTGGTACTTTGTCCTTTAACGAAACTTTATCATTGGTGTTAGTTCCATCATATTGTACAGTTCTCTATTATATTTGTACCTCATTTTTTCGTTGCTTCATCGATAGTGAGAAAACACTCAGAGAGTAAATAGGTATGACAGTAGTAGAAGAAGAAGGTACCTATATAAGTAGACGCTTCAAAATAACATCAAACGTATTATGGTTATTTTACGGGATATACATGGAAATTATATTATTATTTACTCTATCGCATTTTCGATAAATATAAGGGACCAGTAATGAAACTATATACAGTAGGAAAAATAATTTGATCGCTCTCAAAAGACGCAAGTGAAAGTTTACCACCGCAGCAGGTCCAATTTCAAAGATTTGTTTTGAAGTCGTCTCGAACAAACTCCATATATAAGGGCGTACCGTACTCCGAAAGCTTAGAAACTAAGTATAAAATGTCATTATATGTAATTAAAAATACAATAATTCCAAAATAACTACAAATAATATTATTTGAAAAATGAAGAGTGTAAGTCAACATTTCTATTTTACTTATTGGCAGTAAGTTTGAGCACATAAAGATATAATAGCACGAAATAAAATTACAGAACATCATCAATTAATTAATTTGCAAACTTATTTACGGAAATATATATTTGTTTAAACTTCCAGTCGAGTAAACTGAGTAATATAATGTTTAATTTAGCGAATAATCTAGAGCTGTGATATTTATAGTACACTAAAAATACCATCCGAAAATGCATACTATATAAATCCCGAAAAACGCATCTCTAAAATGTCAAAATTTAAAAACTGACTGTTTTTTTCACGCCTTTTACGTATCGAAGTTATCGGTTAAAAAGTATTAAATCGGTTTACAGGTTGACTGTTTTTCAAGATCAATTATTTTTTTAACGTTCAGGAATTCCGTGTTTTCAACTCGTAAAATTCGTAATGTGATCATGATTATTATAAAATCGACATATACAATCGTTATTATAAATGTATACCAACTGCACACGAGTAAAAGTCGGCTCAGTCTAATCCTACTCAAATATTTTAATAATATAATTGGTAAGCATGTGCAGTGTAAAATACAAATAAAGTAGTAAAAAATAAATTGTATAGCTTTAAAACACTGCATTTTCACGTCATTATGGCCAAACTATTTGTATGTAGATACGATTAATATGCGGACGTTTTAACATTTTATACATTGTATATTTAAAACGTAAAATGAAAATTATTTCGTTTTGCCATCGTTTTTATGCTGGGATTCTCTTCGGTTAATCTTATTAATAAAATAAAATATAATATAGGTGAATTTCCCGAAATATTACCACAATTTAAAAATTTCTATTTTCTCTATTTTCTTCTATTTTCTATTTTTTTTAAGGAAAAATCGCGTATCTAAGATATACTTGTTCAAAAATATTGCTCATCTTTGGTTATAATGGTAAAAATTATAAAAATACGGTAAACCCTCAAAAACACAAAACAAACTAGTTATATTTTTATAAAAAAAACTGAAGTGGGTGTGGGAATCCCGATGTTGTAAAGTACTTATATAGTAAACAATATAATATACAGGTATATTATATTTGATACGGTAAAAATAATTTACTTTCGTTATTTTATTTGGCCGTTGAGAAGAGTATATCACATCAAAAATGTATATATGTATATATATATATATATAGTCTTGAAAATAGATTTCCACGTGACGGCCGACGTCACGAAAACCATTTAAAGTGAAAATCTGAACATCGCGTCGGCTATCAAAAGTTTGAAGCGTTCAAAGTTTAGTTATTGTTTTTTCCGTCCTGAAATCATTTTTTTCCTATATAAAGACTTTAATACTACGATCGTAAACACGATGGATACTCAACAAATTTTAAAAATATTATATATAATAATATCGTTTTTAAAACTCGTTTTCCACACGACTTTCACGAAACGTTTCGAATTTGTTGTTAAAAATTTCCCGTACATTTCTTTGATCTGCATAATAATATTATACACGTGCGTATGAAAATATATTAATTATGATATTTACAACAACGTCGATTCACTGCGGAGGTTTCAACACTGCAAAAACAATAGTTTAAAGTATTTTATTTATTCGTAAAGTTTTAATAAAATCGACCGATACAGTGTAATTAATCACACAAAGTCAAAATGCAATATTTTGTTTAATTAATCGAATAAAGTCCTAAACTATAGTTAAATTATTCAAAATGCCAAAACAGTTAATAATAATTGTCTAGAGAATTACAGGACAAGATATTGAATCAATTCGTATTAAGTGCATACATTGAAAAATCGAAGATATTTCGATCACAAAAGTTTCGTTGTTTTTGATTATGTGTATATTAGATTCTGAATAGAGCGAAGAAGCTTATGGTTTTAGAAAGATGTTTAATTTTTTTTGTGTACAACTTTTCTACCAGAGAACTTGTTCCGATTTTTACGTGTAGCACCTTTTATGAAAGGAAATCGGTTTAGGGAGATACTTCAGTGAGGTAATTTTTCGATTTTCTTAGAAGTTCTCTCAACAAATGTGAAAAACCGAAAAAAAACGGAAGAAAAGCGGGAAAATGTAGGAAATATAGGATCTACATTGTAGGCATTAGTAAAAAATATTAAGGCCTTCTTTTTTCTTGTGGGTGACTTTATTTACTTTAACATTAATTTTGCTCCAATTTATTATGATAGCAATGTTTCTAAAAAGAAATTAGACTGGGGAGGTAATTTAAAGAGGTTATTTTTCGATTTTTTCGCGAGTTTTTTCAACAAATGTGTAAAACCAGGGAACCAAATAGGAAAACGGTAGGAAAAATATTATGAAAGATAATATATAATGCCTTTTTAATTATTTTACCATAAAATGATATACATATTGTTGATGAAGCATCCCTTTCAACTGAACTCTTTCAGAATCTTTTTTTCGTTAGCAATGTTTAATCTTTGCTAAAAGGTATATATACATTTAATTACATATAACAATACCTGCACCCGTCCCCAATATTCTAAGATGTCTTTTTTGTATTTTCTCTTAATAATAATCATATAAAAATCTGACATTTTCACAGAAATTTCTTGAGCAGACAACATTAATTTGACTAAACGATTTTCATCAAATATCTGAATTTTTTATTGTGAACGGACAGATATAACTTAATCTCAGAGCGTTTTTTTTAAACTACTCATAGTATAATATTATGAGGGTTCAAATTATATGAATTTTTTACTTTTACTGAATTTATTTTATAGATTTATAGATTCCCTTGGTTACACGAGGGGAGTGGAGAGTGGTATGTTTTTCCCTATTATAATTCTGTGGGATTAGGATCGCAACCGCAAGTCAAGTCTACAACAAACATAGTGAAATACGAGTACATAATAAAAACGTTATTAGGCTTTTCCGTATATTCTGCTGTCAGGGACGTGATCAATTTCAGAGCTGACGGCTTATTATTTTTAAAAGGCCAATGTTCACATGACACTAAAATGACGTACACTCAAATTATCCATTATGATATAATACAATTCATTCCAACCAAACCAATTAATCAAAGGCGGATCCAGCATTTTTTACAGTCTAATGTGTAGCTTTCAATAATATTCTAGTTATATTGTCGAATTTAACGTGAAAAAAAAACACGAATGAAAATAAAATAGACTATTTTTGATTACATCAATAAAATAAGAATTCATGTTGAAAAAATAGTAAATTTCAACGTCCTTCATACGTACGTTTTATAAGAAAAAGTGTACTATGTTTTGATACTAAATTCGTTCCTATTTATATTATATCTGCAGCTAAAACTATCGTATTACAAATAATATTTCTATAATACGAAATAGGCAGGTCGAAATTTAACATTAATGACAGAACTTTGATGCGCATGACCGTTTTTTTTTTTTTTTTTTTAATATCAGTGAAATGATTTTGGTCGATAACTTCAATATAATCAGAAAAAAACGAGAATGATTATACGGTTATACATTAAAATCTCATAAGTCAACTTTTTTCCTTTTTTTTATTTTGTACATTATACAAATTGGCACAGTTTACGCTTCTCTTGTAATACTTGTAAATAGCATCTGGTTTACTGAAAGTAACGATAATTTGTTGCAAAAGTTGTTGCAAAAGACAAAAATTGTCTTGCTAGATACCGGTTTCAAATGCAGGATAATATCATCTACCGGTTAAATATGATAATACGATAAGATGGTTGCATCCGAAAACCTTATGGTTTACATCCCAAAATGGTCGGTAGAAAAAAACCACATACTTTATCGATTGACAAGTAGGTACATTGTATAGCCAAATACCGCACACTTATAGTAGTGTAAAACTGTACGCTATTTATAAAATATAATATTACATATGATATTGATATTAGAACATATTGTCCGTCCAATTGAAAAACAAAAACAAGTTAGTTAATTGGCAGATTTTAATATTAGTTATTACATAGGTTTTTATTATATTGTGTTTATTTATAATATCGATTTTTGGATATAAACATTTGAGAAAATGTGCAGTTTTAATCTGCTTAAAGTGTGCGGTTGTTCCCTGTGTTTTATCGTAAGTGTGAAGTTTACGGATTCATCGGGTAAGATAAATAAATTTATTACGTACTATTTTTGCCATCTTTCGATGACATCGAATCCACTGTAGTAGACCGTAAATATACTATTACGATTACTTTTTTACTACTTTCACGAGTACTTTTTAGCCGGCACTATTGATGTACCTACCGATAATCCTTTTTTTTTTTTACGAGCATACCCACTGGACGATGCCCTTAGCGAAAAGAAGGCGTTCCTATTACAGTACGCTGCAGTTCACGCTTGACGGATCGTATATTGGAAAAGTTCCGCGTTTGTTACGAAGTGATTGCACGTTGCGTGTTATCGGATTTTGCTACTCTAAAACTAATAAAATCGATCAACAAAAATACCGTTTTTTTTCCCGTAAGTACTATCCCGCAATAATTTTAACGACGCATTTTACTGAGTATATAATCTTATTTAGATTGAGCGTGGACTCAACTAACACTAGTCATAAAAGGCTAAACAGTTTTTTATCAAGACATGAACTTCGTGGCACACAAATAAAGTTTTCGGTCGTTTTCGGTTTTCTCTAAGTTCATTAAACACGAAAGTAATCGTGAATTTTAAGTGAACAAAATAACTAGTACACACATTTGGACAAAGTTTGGATTACGAGCATAGATTTGAAGAGCCAAATAAATTTTGGGACAGTCCTAAAGAGTGTTTTGTACCCTGAAAAAGAAGAAGAAGAAATCGATTTTCGTAGTGATTATTTTATTTAATTAAAACTCGAGTACATATTTAAAAAAGAGCCGGTTGTTTACTTATCTAAAGTTAATTTTAATGGCCATTATAAAATTTTAATTTCCATTTTTAATGACACCTGCTCCTCCACTTACTTATTAAGTTAATAATTAATTTTTGCAAAACATATTCAATTTTTAGAATACTAGTATAGTATACGCTTTTATTGAGAGCAGAGCCAGTGTTGGTATAATATTCATACGCGTTTATAAAGTTTCGAAAAGTTTCATGGAGCGGAAAAACAAAAATTCCATATTCCGCGCAATATTATTTGGTGCCACTATATTTCCTTAAACTTTAAATACGTTTTGAAATAATAATAACTGGAAAAACGTTGGATATTTGATAGCCGAATGGGTGTAGAAAAGTGAAAACGAATTCGAACAATAATATTCGGCTTCCAGGAATTCAATATTATGAAAATAGGGATTTTATAATATGTGAAACGAGCATTAAAAAAGTTGCAAACATTAAAAAACCATTATTATATAAATTGGTACAAAACAAAAGGACGGTCATACTTCGCACTTGGGTGCAGCCATTGTTGTAAGTGGAAAGTTGAGAAGGTAGGATACAGACGGAAATTTAATGTACAACTGTTAACAACGATAAACCATTGCTAACGAAAAAACGATTCTACGCAGAGTTCATTTGATAGTGTTACATTGTCAACAATATACATGTTATATTATAGCAAAATGATTACAATATGCGTTTTCATGACAACAAAGATTGTTTAAAAAAGATTAAAATAATAAAAAATAAATAAAACGGTTGTCGATGACAATCTTATTTTTAATCTTTCAAAATTATTTAACCTTAAAAACATGTTTTTCCTCACTATCTTAAATATTAAAGAGAATTTCGAAAAATGAATTCTCTAAAATGCCACCCAAAGAACAATTTAATGCTACACTAGATAATTGGAGTAAATTTTCTGGTAGAAAAAGAGTTCACATAAAAAAAAATTAAACATCTTTGTAAAACCAATACATTCTTTGCTAAATTCAGAATCTAAAATATATGTATGTATAAATATAAACATATTATTATATGAACAAAAAGTTCAACATATGATTTGGAAAATATTTCCGTAAGTTATTATAGAAATTATAATTTGTTATTTTAAGTTTTTAGATATTTATCATACATAGAATGTTATATTGATTAATAATAAAAAAACTGATACCGTTGATCGTTGCATTGAGCTGTACATGGGAAAGGGGGATAATTAGATTAATTTTGTTTATTTATGAACGCAACGACGAGCTATTTTTAAATGAAATACGATTCTGAGTAAATTATTATTGATCATATTTTCCCCATTCTGCTAAGGAAATGTCAACCCAGAAAAATCAACGAAAAACTTATGTGGAAGTTGGGAATGTAGTACACGTACATATAAAGTTATTTAATTTAAACATGTATGGAACGATAAATTATAACTTATAAAATACGATTCTGTGCAATATGGTTTTCGTTAAAATTTAACTTAAAACGTTTATAATAAAAAAAATAATAATTACAATGCGCTCGAATTTTTTTGTTACCGTCAAATACAACTTTTTATGAATCTAGACTATACATTTTCTAACAGCTTGGTGTAATCAAAAAAATTATTTTTACATAAATCAAGAACTTATAAGCGAAATTCTGCGTTCTTTTTACAATTCCCGTTAATAATACAGTTCGACTTTTTTTTTTTTTTATTATCTACATCTTTGTGTACAATAAACCGCGAGTAAAAAATGTTTAAACAGTAAACATTGTTCAGCTTAAACAATTTGATCCACATAAAACCAAATCCAAACTCAAAACACTTGAATATATCAAATGCCTATAAGTAGTAAAAAAGGGGGCAGTTCAAGCACTACAATACGTATAACAAGGTCGCCACATGAGCTTTACCGCCCTCCTGCACGAACAACCCCTTTAAATGCACCGAAGCCGAAAGCCGAATATCTGTCAGCACATTGTTGTGCATAGCCTATGCATAAAATATGTTTCAAAAAAAAAAAAAAAAATAAAAATTATCGTTCAAAATATATTTATTATTTAATGTAATAAAATAATAAAGAATAATATTACAAATACTGATAATGGCTGTAAGAAATAGTCTTACTTTTGTGTATTGTATACATTATATACTCTTTATTTTGATTTGAAAAAAAAATTATTCTCATAGTTTTTTTTTATAATTTTCTCAAAATGCATGTAGTTGCACAATATTATTCCTTCCACGCACTCAGTCAATACGTTTTTTGTTGTCTCTACACAGTCTACACATTTATCTACGTCGTTTTTGTACGAGATTACAAATCAGGTCGTTAAAAATATTATTACATCATCCCTGTCAACAAATGCGTGTTTATTATTCTTTTTTCGTAATTAATATTTTTATTCATTTACGTTAAATATTTCCAATACTTAATGTATTCTCATGAACAGTGGTTTTTACAAGAAAATACAGTTGTATAAAACATCAATTAATGTATATGAATGTATGCGATTTGGATGTTCTTCATGCTCCTTGACGTTAAAATACAAGTCAGGTCTTACTCGTGACTTGAAAAAAAAAAACACAGAAGGTATTTCAAATTATTTATTTGTGTTCTATATGGACAGTATGTAATACAAATTGTATACATTACTTAAGTTAAAATGATTGAATGGAAATCGTGCAGGCTAAATTTGTGAATAATGTACAAGCTAGAGTTTTTCCCGGTGTAAAGGATCACTTTTCAATTTACGATAGAAGCAGCCTTACGAAATATTTAAATCTAAGTGGGGGAGGGAGTCATTTTTTTTTTTTAAGAGGTGAATAAATCTATACACAACTTATAATATTAGTTACATTCGATGTCAATTCTATAGTGTTCAGATCTGCAAATTGGTCATTTTATGACGTGGTTGTTTTTACTACGTATACTGTGAAATTTTCAAAGCAGTGAACACAAAAACACAAGTGCCCACAATTAAACAGAATACAACAAGCTTTATTCATAAAACATATAATTCAAGTATCCTCTACACATATCGGGGCTTTCTTTGGCCAGTTGTTTATAGGTTTTTTATATTTCTCTAATTTTGCATGCTATAATATTTTCAATTCGTGTTTAATGAGATATTCACAGATTTACCACAACAAACTACAAATTTTACTCTCAGATGGATGAAAAACAAACAGACTTTAAGTTATTTAAATATATAAAATAACAATTTTGTATAAAAAATGTACATAAAACGTATATAAGTTTTATTTACATAACTACATTATTTAATAACATAAGTTTTGGCTTATGCCATCATCAGGTTGCTAATAAACAATGTAATTGAATGGTTTACATAATATGATTTAAAAAAGGAACAATATACATTTTAAAATAAAAATAAACATAGTGGTTATAATATCATACAAGTGTGTACATATTTTTTATAACATAACTTTATTTAAATAACCACTATTATTAATTTTCACTCTTAAACTGTCATTGTCCTAGACACACCATAATTATTTTACATTAGGTACAAAATATTATATCTAAAAACAAAAAAAACTGAAGATACAATAATCGATACTGATCTGACAGTGAGATTAAATCCATCTCCATGTACATTAAAAACAGCTGTTAACTTCCCCTCCATGGCCGTTTTTTGATTGGAATAAGATTTCTGGTTAAAAAGTTGTTTATAGAGAAAAAAAAACTACACATATCATAGTAAAACCAATACGAACCTTGCTTCTAAAAAATATTTAGATCCATTTTAAAAATTTGTTGGTTTTTTATTATTAATGTTATTTATTTTAGATTCTAATAGTATAACGTAGAAGTGCAACGAAAATGTGGTTTTATCGGGAAACATTTTTTCGGTTAGTTAGTAAATGCTCAGACTTTGATATTTAAAAATTATTTCGAAATTTCCATTACTAACATAACTAACATACCTAACATCTGTTCGCTACATTTTTGTGCAATAGTAGTGAGAAACTGTAATAAGAAATTATATATGGACGGGGGAATATTTACGAAACTCTAGTTTTTTACAAAACCCTGTAGCACGCAGAGATATGCAAATATTTTAAACGTACTTGATGGGAGTCCAATATTTAAATTTCAATTTCTATTTGCGGTGCTTACATTGCAATTTTGGACTTTGAATACATACATTTTATAGATTTTTTCTTTTACACGGGTACAAAACAAATATTAATTTGGTTGTCACGAGCATCCGAAGTTATATGGTTCCTTGACGGTAAAGTACTGGTTAAAAAAAAAAATGTTCTACCCCCGAGCTCCACTCAAAATCGGTTTTTTGTTCGCAATGATTTATTGTAGTTCACAACGGTATTTCAAGTAAATTGCCTCTACATATATTCTATGCTTCCCATTTACATGCAATGTCCATAGAACGAAGTATGTCCTGCCTGTTTTTTTGTTAATTAAGTTTTTTATCCGAAAGTTATTTACAACTCGTTTGCAATATGATAATTAAAGTTTAATCGTTAACAATCTGAAAAAAATATTACCTGTCGTTCGACTCAACTCGATCGATTTTTGTCTTTATAAATTCAATTTCAGAATACCTAAAGTAGATAGACCTGTACAATTGAATTGTTTCATTTTTTGTTGCAGTTTAATTTGTAGATAATTTAAAATCAACACTTTTTTTAAATACATAAACATACTATAAAAATTGAACGATAATGGTAGGGAAAATACAATTTTGCAATAAATCTGTATGTAAAGATTTTACAGGTCAATTGGCCAATGTTTATACTTTTTAAAATCTTAATACGGATCTCTTACTGAGTGAATTGATTAGCTCCGGTTTAGGGGAACATTTAGTTTATTGAACGTTCAATGAACCGTTGTAAAATTTAATGATTATTTATAAGAATTCTAATGGTTCATCAAATGTTTAGAATGTTGTAAATAAACATTGGATTTTAAAAATGACTCCATATAAATACACACCATTAGTGAAAGCTAAACCCTATGACATAAGGTTAAATCTTGGTCCGACTTCATTCAACAATTAAGCATAGGACCTCTTCATTTTGGGCCAAAGTTTGGATACTAAACCGAATGAATACTACATTACAAAAATAAAAACTTACGCTCACTATAATTTTGGACATAAAATTTATTGGAGCCTCGAAACTTTTGCGGTAGATTTGCATATATCTGGTATGGAAACTATGTCACGAAAATGCTCGAGTAACAATATTGAGAATTGAGAATTAGTGATTATAATAATCGGCGGGGGGGAGGGAGGTGAGAGATATATTTTAAATTACCCATAAAATTATAGGCGAGGGTTTGGATTAAAACAATGTATACCTAAATGGAACTCGATGATTCAGGTCCTACAAAAATATATTGTTTGATACGGAAAATGTTTAACGGACAAATGGTAATAAATTATTTGCAAACTAATTTTAATCGGTCTACACATATTATTATATGGTTGACTTACAGCGGTGACGGGATAACTGCAGATACCCATCAAACGGATGTCGTATTATAATAACGACCTTCATGACAAATTATAATTTTCTCCAAAAATGTATAATATACGGTTCTTATACCCTTTTTGTTGCCCGATTTTATAATTCATCTTCTTGGCCACTATTATTGCCGGATAATATGGTTATTTTTCATTTTTTACGATTATAATAATGCGAAATTATGGAATCTATTTCGGCGGCATAATTCGCGTTGTTATCGATTTTCTACCATTTTACAAACGAAAAAAAAAAGAAATTCTGTATGTTTATGGAGTGTGTAAAATGTTAATAATTCGGACATACTTTACATATTACGCCAATACGTATATTGCAGAGGCGAAGTTTGGAAATTACTTATAGGATAAATGGGGGTTTTAGTTTATTTACTGAAATTAACGATGAAACAGTGCAATCTGAAAATGACTCTGTTAAGGTATTACTCGTGTCATTTGTTGCTAGGTTTTTATTTTTTTATACTTTTAGGAATGTAGATAAAGTAATAAAACAATATAAAGATAACTCTAAAATTAAATAATAACTGCAATTTACTATATAAAAAGAAACCTTGAAAAAGTGGTTCTTGAATGTAACTTTACAAAAAATAATATTGACGTGACCTCGACAGCCAAAAACAAAAAAATTAAAGTTCTTTTTTTTAATGCCTATAAAATATCCTATATTTATTACAATAACACGAACGGTCAATACTAATAATTAAATAATTATTTTAATTGTGTTAAGCGCAATAGAAAAATGAGGAACGGATTTTAAATTTCATTAATTAAAATTAACAATTTTTAAGGGATATTAATATCGGAATGGATATTTATTATTATAGGTAACAAAATGAAACTCTTCACAAATTTGAAATTTATGAAATTAGTATAACTATCATTTCTTTTTTACTTTGTGTTTTGTTACATCGAAAAATCTGTGTAAGTGCAAATTTTCCTTTTTTTTTTTTTAAATTTAAAATCCAATTCCTAAAAAGGGCACGTTACATGATCGGTACTTACTGTCTTATCAGAATTTGACACGGAAAAAAATAATTTGATAAAGGTCCATATACATACATACTGAGGAAATAATTATAGTAGTGAATTTGGCGGGGACGGAGTAGTCAATACACATTGCCATGGTTGTTTTTATTCTTCTTAAAATCAAATGGTTTTGTTCTGTAGAGGCCATTAACGAACCGAACCAATGTTTAATCTTCAAATCCGCAAGGGTGGAGGTTAAACGATTAAAAAGTAATCACCTGCTCGAAGTGACAATACTAGGGTTGACGTTAATAAAATTATTATTTATGTGGAAGGGAGTCTGTAAAGACTATTGTACACAAATTTTAGCAATCATCAAACATAACAACATTTTTTAAAATAATCAAATGTGAAATTTAGAATATGTTTAAAACTCGTATGAAGGATAACCCGTTAAAATTCAGTTTAATGCTAATTTCATTATTCCGGAAACCGACTGCATAGAAAATACGGCATTCATAACATCTGCTAGGCAAATTGTTATACAATTTTAAATAAGTAAAACGTTAGGTGGAGTTTTTAATTAACCGTTATAAGAGCAGTATGAAAGTAGCGGTTATACGTTCGTAAGGATGACGATCTTCTGTTAAGTATTTACAAAATATATAGCCCATTCGGTAAGGCATCGTGTATAAAGAGGTATCGTAGATTTATAAGAACTGGTAAGGTACAAACGCCTCGATATACATTAAAAAACATCTGTTAACCAACCCTTCATTGCTCCTACAATAAAGTGTGAGGGAAATGTATAATGATAATATTTAGGGTAGTACTAGTAGTACTTCTGCGACTGGAATCGTTTCATGGACAAATAATTATCTGATTAAACATGATAATTAGAGCCACGTTAACGGGGGGAAAGGAGGGAAAATACCCAGGAGTGGAAGATTTTATAGTGTTTGTAAGGTCGGAAAATTGTTGTGAACCAAAATAAATTTTACCCATGTTTGGCGTCTGGAGCAGTTTAAGTTAATGTGGCACTGGTGATAAGATACGTCTTCCACATTGATAATGTACATGCAGTTTTGCAGTCGTCATATTTTTTCACGAAAAATAATAATAATGATAATATAATATATTATCGTTATTATTATTTTATGTTATTATTTTATATTATTATAATGATAATATAATATATTATCATTGATATCATTATTTCTACATATTCTGTAGAAATACAAATAGCTGCTCTTTTTTAATTTGATTAACAGTTAATCAATACAGCCATTAAAAAAAAAGACCCTAAACTTAACACGACTCCATAGATACGAATGAATTGTCTAGAAAATAGTTGTGTCATATATTATACAGTGGCCAATGGTTTTTTTTTTTTTTTTTGTTGGGGGGTTAAAATAATTTAGTGGAAATAATATTGAAAACTAAAACGGCTCACAGTTACTAATTTAAAAAAAAAGAAAAAAACAGCTGTGACGTAATTGAACGGTTTTTTCGTAATTTTTCGTAACTCGCTGATTTTCTATTATAGAAAACTATTTATACTGACAATTTGAAAAACGATCGTTCCTACACGAGTGCCTTCTGTTTTCAATTATATTTATGCGCATCCATAACTATTCTATACCCAGGGGCGGTTCTAGGACTCAAATTTCGTGTAGGCACCACTGGTGATTCCAGGGAGGGGGCTATCGATAGATCAACCACTACCAAACAGACGCCATAGGCGTCCGTATCACTTGCATACGATTCTATTCAAATCCGGAATTTAGTGATGTACATACTGTATCAACATAGACTAAATTATTATTATAGAATATTCTTTCAGAAAAGGTGTTGTACTCTATCGGAGCAAGATTTCTGGTAAAAAAGTTGTTAACAAACACAAAAAAACTTAAAAAAAATGAACACACATCATAGCAAAACTAATAGATTCTTGCTAAAAAAATATTCAAAACGATACGACACTAAACTTCTTAATACGTTTACATCAAACATTTTGGTACGAGCAGCTGCTCACTTTACCCGTACGTGATTGACCGCCACTGAGACTACCTCCGTTACTACGACTACCTACATCGGCTACATTAAAAAGTAGGCGCACTACTTTTGTACCAAAAAGTGTACCCAAAGAGAAAAAAATGCATCACTATAAAACCAATATCTCTTTTTGTTTTTATCTTTTGCATTTTTCAAATACTTAAAATGTACAAAATTTATTAAACGGGAATAATAATTGATATATTCTTTGAAAAAATACAAACCATTTGAAATTTTTTACAAAGATATTTTGAATTCATTAACCTCGCGAGTAATACCGTTTGTTTGTATTGCTCCCTCACGGGAGGGGGGAATGGGACCCCTAACTATAACTGTACAATGTGTTTGCCATTATTGCCACGATTGGTCGCCGTTTAAGTTACGATTATTTTTATTATTATTATTATTTTTACTGTTTCAATTATACCCATTCCAAATACGTCGAATAAGCTCGATATAGTGTATTTTCCAATTTTGAATGTTCTAACAACGTGTCCGTGAATAATTTATTTCGTTTTACGAAATCAAACAAATATAATACTTGTCGATGAATAAATGTTCGTGTATACAGTACTAAATCTTATAATAATAATATTAAAATTATTGTTTACAATGTACAGTGTGTTTTAATCAAACCTTAACGAGGAAAAATGTTTACCGGATGGACTTAGATTGAAATTTTGAATTTTTTCAGGAAGGTACAAGGGTAATGAAATTATATTTTGATCCAATTTAATAAATATATTAAAAGCTATATTTTATTTAATGGGAATACCCGATTTTAGCATCAATATGTTCGAATAGATTTGTCTTATCAACTAGTTTTAATAAATACAATTTTCGTCCACCATCTGAAAAGTTAGAATTTAATTCTTCGTCTCTTTCATGTCTGCAGGCATGCATACGCTTATATTTCTTATACATCTTCTTTTAGATAATGAAAATTACTTTCCATATTTATTCTTGTGCAGAAATAAGACCAGTATTGTTATAAGTTCATCCGTGATGGGAGACTATGTTGTAAAAAGGCCAAGATCATCATCTTCAACAGTAAGACACCAAACACCTCCATTTAAATGGTTGACGCAATCAAAAATGATTAATTTTGTAAATCATGACCATTTTGTTGTTGTATTTGCAATGACTAAGGGGATAGATATGATGACAACAAACGCTCCACGCCCCTTTATAGTTTGGCTAATATCATTGAATGCAATATTTTACCGCAAAAATATAAACGAATAGTAGTTGCATGTATTAAAAATATATACTAATGTATATAATATAAAAATACACTGTATATTTAATCCATGATAGTTTTGTATCATAAATGTAATTAATATTATTATTATTAGGTAGTTTTAATTACGTGACATCCTTGTATAAAGTGTTTAACAAAAATTTCCCAAATACCATTTATCAAAAATAATAGGGGTTATGAAGCAATTAATGAACATTTTAAAACATAAAGTTGATTTAAAAAAAAAATTACTACACGAAGCGTTACAATATTTTCATACGATTAAATAATTTAAATCCAACTTTATTGTAAAGTAAAAACAAAAAAAAAGTCATAAAATGCAGTAAATAACAACTATACAATTTTTAAGTAGTAAAAAAAAATAGTTAAGTTTTTATTAAGAATTCTATAATTCTGTTGGTATTGTTTTCCGTTGGGGTTTTTTTTTTTATAGCAACAAAAATTAAGCTTATGAAATGAATTGTATTCTAATAACATAACGTAAACAGTAGTGTTATTATTATTTAAAAGTAATTTGTTATGGTGATATTACACATTAGTTATTAGTTATAACTATGTGTAATAATTACTAATATTTAATAACTTATTACATATTTAATACAATATTTATATCTATAAGAACCATGAACAATCCACGTGATCATCTCAATTGAGATAGGTTTTGAATAATAAAGTAATTTAAATATTAAGTGTGACTATAATTTCGTTAATTTACTTTACTGTAACAAAATCGTTATCAATTACAATTACAAATTATAAAAACCTACAAAAAAAATGTTTTTTCGAGACAAGAAAATAAAAAACAGCAATACCGTAGTTAAGCTGTGATAGCTTCGATATCTTTATTAAAAATTTGAAATATTTAAATCAACAAGCAGACCCTGAACGACTACTGCAGAAGGGGTCAGGTTATTTTAAAGTAGCGTTTATAATAATTGGGAAAAAAATGGATTAAGACGTAAAAGAAAAACGGATAAATTTACAGCGATAGGTATTTGAGACTTTTTTAATGTTTTTCCGTCGATTTAATTGGTAAATTAACTACATAATCCGAGACCTATATAATTTTATTAACAACTAGAGCATTTTTGATACTGTCTTATGGCATGCTGACACGAAAGGGTACGGAAATTCGTGAACGAAAATTCAATAACCGTTTTTTTTGATTTTTATTTTTTTTATAGTACGTTTATAAAAATAAAAAAACAGCACGCGATTGATAATTGCATCAGTTTAACTTTTCTGAGTAGATATTTAAAATATTTAATTTGCATTATTATGGAAGTTTTTCAATTTTCCGAAATTCTCTTGATGTCATCCTGTTCAACTTATCTAAAACACTATATCATCGGCTCCACACAGTATCAATTTTACGCAACAATCAAGTAGGTAAAATAAAAAAGAGCTGATTATTATGAAAACTAATTCAAAAATCAAAAAAAACGAATTGCATTATTAAAAAAAGATTAATAATTCAACATAAACAGTATTTGGTCGTTTTCCAATTGAAGCCATATTTGTGCTACAAAACGTAGTAGGTACTTATTTAAAATAACGAAATCGTGAAAAACCCGTATTTTTTCGAAAAATAACGTTTGTATTTACCAAGTATCAATAAGGATAAATGAGGTTTATAGTAAAAAAAAAAATAAAATACCATTGTAAAAAAATTTTAAAAAGAAAAAAAAGTCGTCCGATAATTTTGAAAATTATCTCATCACGTTTAGGTAAGTCTAATATAAGTATTATTACCAAGTTTCATATCTCTTCATGTATTTATAATCGAATTACAACAAAATACTCCCAAAAATTAGAATTCCTTTAAAGCTCAAAAGTGGCTCAAAAATGTTAGCAATGATACCGTAAGCAATTAAACCAGAAAGGCAACAAAAAAAGTGTTCTGTAATTAAATAATTTTTTTTGGTAGAAAACGAATACACATTAAATTTTCTTCTATACTACCTTCGCAACTTTTCACCTAAATATTGGCTCACCCACGTGCGAAGTATGTCCTTATTTTTAAAATGTCCTACAAATATAGGTTGTGCCACGGAAATATACCCCTTGAATATCTCTGAAAATAATAAAGATAATCAAACGCCGTTTTTTTTTTTTATATTACTAACAGGGATAAGCATATTATAAATATATATATAATATAAATATTTATATTAATAAAGTAACTTTTTATTTTATTATTTTCGAATAATTCGTTATGTAATGCGGTTATGTTATTCTCTAGATAACATCGATTTTCTTGTTACGCGGATTAATAAAATTTAAAACGGCTGTTACTTAGCAACTATTCATTGAATATAAATGTATGATACTTCAACATTTTCTAAAAATAATAAAATAAAGTTTTTTTTTCAAAATGTTTTCAAAACGGGCGGAAAATATGCAGTCTATATACTACCAGTTAGAAGATCAATCCTGAATGTTAAATGAACAAAAATTATAAATCAAGATGCACAATCTCCGATTATTATTATGTTATTTATAATTTCATATATTTCATATATTTATTATAGTACAATATTCCAATTGATAAAAATAATAACAATAATTTATTGGAAATTTTGGAAACATTAATTATTTTATTCGCGTACTATTAATTTATTTTACTATCAATTTTACATGTTGTTACAATATTATATATCTACAGCCACTAAAATATGTATTTAAGACCTTTACGTTTACGCGTTTACCTCAACCTAATTACCAAGGATTCGAGAATTAATACACTACTTAGAACTTAGGGTAAATAGCTTTTAGTCATTTCTCTATACTGCATATTATACTATTATTATTGTTTTAGTAATATCGTATGTATATACATACTCTAAATACTAAAGTAACTGCGATTTCGTCTTAGAAACGGAAAATCGTGTTACAGATTGTACTGCGATTATCTAGGTAATATTATCTGAAAAATAATCTCGATAACGGACTTACTATAGTCTAGAAAATACGAAAATATCGTGTTTTTATATTTTTTAGTAAATACTTACCTGTAGATAATAATAATTATTAAAAACCATTTTTTTAACGCATAGTTTTTCGCTACTGATACGATTCGTTTTTTGTATAGCCAAATTTCCGTTACATCACCACCCCTTTTTAGAGTCAAAACACTAATTAATAGAATATCAATATTTTATGAGAAAAACTTTTTTTAAAATATTAATTATTTATAAAAAAAAGTTACGGCTATTTAAAAACAAAAGTTTAAAATGTATTTTATTTTTTTTCATAACGATTCGAGTTAAATATTCGGAGAAAACTTCGACGTGGTTTTGATGACGAGCACACACACGAACCAGCTGATGTATTTTCATTTTTAAAAAATTTCGTTTAAATCTTCTGTACGGCGGTAATACTCGTATTATAATAATAATACGAACGCGACCACTTCAATTCTGGATGCGATATTATTATTATTGTAAATCAGCGCCGGCCGTTCTATTATTATTTATTATTCGTTTGAGTTGTTTCGAGGGTCCGTTGCCGCGTTTTAATGGTAAAATCGAACTTCGAGTTTCCCGGCTGAGCTATTGGTTCGGCTGCATCCGAGTGCTGTCACAATAACTCTTTTTTTTATACCGATTCCGTCACGGGTGAAAAAAAAGGTATATACCAATTCCGTCTCGATTAAAAAAAATGTACATAAACTGCTCAATAACCTCATTAACATTGATGTTATAAGCTATTTCTTGCTCAATGAACATTTTAAACAGGCCATCTAAACGTTCTTGTGTCATCGTACTGCGTAATTTTGTTTTTATTATGTTTAGATTTGATTATGTTCTTTCGCACGTACAGCCAGTCACAGGAATGGCAACAAATATTTTCAGTATTTTGAAAAAATTAATAAATCTAGTTACTCTTCCACTACTGGGTTCTGAATTGATAGCCAATTAATATATATATATATACGTTTTCATCGTAAAACTTGGTAAATTTTAAGTATGTTTTAATAAGTTAATTTCTGTTTTAAGTGCGTTACTATCAATATCAAATGTGCCCTAAAACAAATTAACATTTTCATTAATAATTTGGAGATTTAATAACATAGCGACAACACTTGTTTATCATATCAATAGTTTTTTGATTAAACCTGATATTTAAAGCAACAATCATATTGTCTAAAGTAGTATAACAAACGTTTCCCATTTCATCTTCTTTTTTGTTGAAGATGTGCTGTATGTAACTTAGCTATATATTTTTTTTAGAAATTTTTTTTTTTTTGTTTAATTACTGAAATTTAAATTTTATTATCATGACATTATTATCCAGCGCGGATATATTGTTTTATATCTTAAATGTGGGTTCACAACTCGCCATATCGTGTCGTTTCGTGTGACGTCGTATAAAATGCTGTTTTCTGATTGGCTAACCAAAATGTCTAATATTACATTATAATTTAATTGTCAATACAATTTGAATTTTGAGAATCGTGCATTTACCATGGATAATAAATAACAACTATAATAGCTAACAAGTAAGGCACGCCGCTCTGTGGTACAGCTTGACTCACAGGAGGTGCCATTGCTCACCCCCCCGTGCGCATGCCTGTGTACACAAATCGAATTTTAGTTTATATTTTATGGGTCTAGATCGAGAATGTCCAGATACTGGTGAATTTTCCAAAGGGTCACAGATTGCATGTTAAGGAGCCGTATGGTCCCGACCCCGGGTGTATATATATAGTGATTTATTAAACGTGCTCATCCTATATTTTCTGTTGAATTTTGCACATATTCAAATTCTGATTTTTGAAATTTTTACGTGTAGTTAAAGCCGATATTTTCGAATATACTCAGGTTTTTCATAACATTTAACGAGTGTCTTGTCGGCTTTATCGACACTTGAAAATTATAAAAATCAGAATTCGTATACACGAAAAATTTGACCGAAATAAAAAAACGGGGTGAGCACGCTTAGTGAATCGTCCTGTATAATGGAAGATCATCTCCGACCGGAACGAACGCTGTATTCGAATTGACCGCAAACAGCGGCGGCTGTCGCAATTTAACGTACTGTCTGACAATATACTGTTTGAACTATTGAAAATATTAATAATATTATGTTTTGTCGATAATACGGCCAGTTTATATTACTATTTGCCGACGCCGTTTGCACGTTCGCGTTTTAATATTATCGTACACCGGATACCAGCGCGTTTTATAATTTGTGTCTACAAATCGAAAATTCGAGCGTTTATTGGCTGTATATCGCTTTAGACGAGCGTGGTAGAGGGTTTTGGGAGTCCTGCAAATCTTCGGCCTCTCCGAAACACAAAGTATTTTGTAATTTGTACACGTATGGTACTTGGAAAGAACGTAAGAAAAATAGTGCACTATTAATTCACAGCGAAACAAATAGGTAATATAGTTGTTCTATCGCGTCGATTATTTTATCGTAGAAATTACTGGTAATCAAGGGGCCATTTAACATTAGTATCTGGGATTTTTACTTTAATCCAGGGACTTATCAAAAAGACACACCTAACAATAAATGCACTTGACGTTTTTTTTTTTTTTTTTATCCATGATGTAGAATAACATTTTTGAAAAACAAAAACGGTCACGAAAGTACGAAAAAATAACTTTTCTGCATGTTTATTTTTCAGAGGGAACGAGGAACCCCACATTTATACTATATTATGATACACGGCACTTTTTTATAATATTACATACCGAAGCGCTGGGCTAATTCGCCCATCATTGCTCGATCCATACACATGGCTATGGTAAGTACAAAATGTTACGTTTTGTTCGTGGTTTAGATTCTGAGTGGAGCGAAAAACTTATAGTTTTACAATGGTGTCCATATTTTAATTTTAAATTCCGAGCGTAGCAAAGATCGTTTACTAAGATGTTATTTTTTTTTTTTTCTTTGTTCTAGTCTGGAAACGTTTTTTCTCCAAGTAAACTTATTCCAAGTTTTACGTGTAGCAACTTTTCTGAGAGCTCAATTTGTCTAGATGGTACTTAAAAAAAGTCATTTTTTGATTTTCGACGCCTTTTTTTAAATAAAAGCACATAGGTGGGAAAAAACGTAGGAAAACGTACAATTTCACGATTTCATTATTTTATAAAAACACGGACGACGTTTTCTATCAGAAAAAATTATTTAATCGAAAAATCACAAGATACCTTTTTTGTTGCTCTTTTGATCTAATTTCTTACTGGATCATTGCCAAAACTTTTAAGCCACTTTTGAGCTTTTAAGGAATTTTAATATTTGAGAGTTCTTTTACTGTAATTCAGTTATAAATACGCCACTTTAAATTATATATTACCAAACTGCGCTCGGAATCGTCTTTCGTCAACCAATGGTTTATCTTAGCTTACAGATATAAATGAAATAATCTTATGTATCCTACCTTCCCAACTTCTCACAATATATAATGCCTATTTAATTATTTTACCATAATATGACATATATATATATATATATTATTTAAAAAGCATCACTATCAACTGAATTCCGCTCAGAAATTTTTTTTTCGTTTGCAATGATTATTTTAGTTGCTTACAGATACGCATTACATTTTCCCTTTACTATAACCTTCCCAACTTCTCACCTACAACAGTGTGGCTGCACCCACGTGTGAAGTATGACCTTCTTTTTTTTTTTAATTTCTTTTTTTCGTTATCATTATCCGCCAACACCATTATTAGATAGGTATCATTATTGTCGGCTACTCTAAGCCGAAAAATACGCGCGTAGGTGCCATTCGTCATGCGATTTACATTTTCATTCTCGCCGTATGCTTACACGCACACACGTACGCGTACTTTACACGCGTATAAATATAAATTTGATAATAATATTATATTTATATTATTTTATATAAGAAACATGTGCCTGCAGGTGGATTGCGACGACGACAGCGACGACGGTAGTTCTCGGACATGTATTATTCCGCCCGTTAAACCGCCGTAATGCATATTTGACTCCCGCGTAATATCGCACGCCGCGTAACGGGTCATAATTCTTATTTCATCGCCGCGGCGGTCCGCGTCGCAAATTTATCGTTTCGGGGGTTTTTCAGCCCCGCCGCCCTAGCGGTTTTATGCTATCCGCCCCGTCGTACACCGCAATATTTGCGATCTCTACGTCGCGTACGACGATTTTTTTTTTTTTGTTCAGCTCGCCAATTAATTCAAATCGATCGTCAGTGACTCGGATATTATTATTATTATTATTATCTTGTTGTTTTATTACACGAATCTAGAAAATAATTTAAACGCTATTGAATTTTAAAATCGGTCGATCGCGTCGATTGTCTCTCGGGGTTTATTTAACGCGACGACAGCGGCGGCGGAGGCGACTTCGCCGGGGTATATACTGTGCTTATCGTTTATCAGTGACGATCACGACGCGTTAAAGGTGAACCACATAAACTTACTATACAGTAATTGTACTCTACTTTACGGTACACCGACAGTCAGACGCGTTATTAAACTTATTGATAACAACGTTTATAATAAGTACCCCGACTTGGTCGCTATACTGTCGTCGCGCAAAAAAATATTTGAAAATTGTTTTCGTCAAACGATACGATATTAGATTCGGAACGTAGCGAGGAACGTAACGATGTTAATTGATTTTAAATTCGACGAGTATTTCTTTTTTTTTTATTATTATTATTATTCTGCGAACAACATTTCTACCATTAATCTTGCTCCGACCTATCAAAAGTAGCACATTTTCTGAAAGAAAATTTCATCTCGTCGGCACTTTAAACGTATCAATTTTTTATTTTCAAAATGGTTTTTATTATAATTGGGAAAAACGTAGGAAAAACGGGAAAATTTACGTACATACACAAAAAAAACTTCACTCCGAATTGTTTTTCGTTAGCAATAGTTTATCGATGCATATAGATATAAATTAAATTCCCCTCAAGTATATATATACTTTTCCTACCTTCTCAACTTTTCACTTACAACAGCTAGTGACCCACCCGTCGTACGAAGTATGTCCGTATTTTTAATTTTAAATAAAATATACCTAATTATTAAAAAAAAAAACAGACACTTTTTCGAGAAAACTTTTCAAGCAAAATCTGTTTATTTTACTTACTTATGTAGCTTACTAATGCAAAATAAAATGTGCCAAATGCTTGTTGTTTTGTCCCGGCTGCCAACAGCCCACCTACACCAACACGCGATGACATTGGTTTCATTTTTCGGTGTTATAGTAATAATGGTTTTTTTAAGTTTCTTTTAAACATTTTTTTATCAATTATTATTATACCTATACAGTGTCAGCCTGATCATCAAAGGGCCCAGGCAGGATTTCTTTTCAAGGCCCAACCTTCCTGACCACTCATGTATTATTTTTTTCATTATTCATATTTGTGTTAAGTAGGTACATTAGGTAATAAGATATAGTTCATTCAATTTTTATTTTTAATAGTTAATACAACTTATCATTTATTACAAATTTAAATAAATATCACCTTTGTATATATTACCTTTGGTATAAAAATAATTATTGAAAAGACATCGAAGGATAATGGAGACGGGTACAGCCACTTTTATAGGAAATTTAATGTACACCTGTAATCAATGATAAACCATTGCTAATGAAAAAACGATTCTGAGCGGAGTTCAGATGATAATGATGCTTTGTCAACAATATATATATGTCATATTATAGTAAAATAATTAAATAACTGTATATTATATATTTTCTAAAATAATATTTGTTTAATTTTGTACCGGTCTTCCTAGTTTTCTTACTTTATTCCCGGTTTTCACATTTGCTGGGAAAACTCTTGAAAAAATCGAAAAACAACCTCCCTTAAGTATCTCCCCAGTCGAATTTTGTTTTAGAAAAATTACATTATATAAGTTTTTATATTATAACAATTATCGTAAATGGAAAAAAACGAATAGTGCGTGGAATTTACGTGACTATATGATAATATAATCAGTTATATTATGAGAATAGGCAGTTTATTTCCAACGTTTCTGATTATTGTCGAAATATTTTATACTTGCACGCTACCACTCGGTTTTTTTGGTGTTAGTGGGAGGAATTTGTATTATATAGGTACCTATATATTTACCAAACCACGAGATTTTATCTTAACTTATCGAGTATTGCCCGTTTATTTGGAAAAAATTTGATTGTTGGTTTGTCGATTATTTATTAATTATAATATATCTATATACTCCGTGTATCTATGTTAGAAAAAAAAGCTAAGGGCCTAGTTAACGACCGCTGCCTAGCTGCCTTGACCAGGCGGACACTGCAACTATATAGTTGTTACGAATTTATTCTCGTATACTAGTTAATTACTCAGTTTGTAATCAAAACTACTAATAAAACAAATGTATGGTATAAAAAACCGTTCAAGTATATATACTCGTCTTTTTTCTCTACCAGATTCAGGGGGTTTGACTAGTAGTTCTCAACCTTTTTATAAAGACGACCTATATTAAAACAAATGTATAAAAAATCAAGTATGCCATAATGGCTTTATACATAATATTAACAATAAAAGTAATATGAATAAATTTGTAATATAAGCAATATTATCATTCAATTTTAATATAATGAAATATTTAATATCCAATTGCTAATAATAATTGCTTAATAATATAAACATTATTTTAGGTACATTTAAAAATAAAAATAAAATACAAACAATTATTATATGATTATAAAATAGTTTCAATGAAATTTAGTGTGAAGACTGATTCTGAATGTTGTTGCATAATATTTCCCACAATTTCAGATAAGCTGATGTGCATGCCATGTGTGCTATGTAATCTGTTTCTTTATTTTGTTTTAATATTGTTCATAGTTGAAAATCATTTTTCACATAAATAAGTAGTAGAAAAAATTAATAGTTTTTATGTCGCATTTGATGACAATTGTGGATATTCATTATACACTGCACACCAAAAATTAATAATAGTTTCATTTTTAAATTTATTGTCATACGTTTTATTACAAGAAAGTTCGATAATATGAGTTTCAAGAAGCGTATTGAAGTTCAACTTTTAAATTGAAATAATAAAAGGATTTTCAATCCATTGAAAATCATCACGAATGTATTTTGGGAAATAACTATTTAATGAAATTGGTAATTGGTTTTAATGTAATAAAATAATTTATTTAATGTCAGTGACATTCACTGAGTCGTCTTCGTGCTAAGTACTAAAAATATACCAATATTTCCATTTTCAAATTCAGTTATATAAATAGTAATTTTTTACGTAATAAATACGTTTAATAGTTATTTTCAACAAACAAAAATGCTAGACAATCTAACATGAGGTTTATTATAAATCGTATAAGTCGTACTTGGTGGTTAAAAAATTAAAAATTAAAAAATGTATTATTTTAAAATAGTAATTATTACGGCCTTTCGAAACATGTATAACCAAACTCCGCTCAGAATTGTTTTTCGCAAAGATTAATCGTTTCGTACAGATAGGTATGCATTAAGTTTTTCTCTACCTTCCAAACTTCTCACCTACAACAATGGCCCACCCATCGTGCGAAGTATGTCCGTATCTTTTTTATTTATAAGCGTGTCAAGTTCATATTTTAAAAATATTCGTAAAATTCATGAATATTTGTTATTCATTTTTTAGTTTAAAACTAAAGACATAAAAACATTTGATTTTAACGAAACAAAAAAATATTTATCTTCCAGCTCCACACTATAGGAATCGTATTTTGTTCACAGTGATTTACTATTGCTTATACCCATTATCAGACGTTTAAGTAATTTATTTTAAGCTAACCTAAGAGTTTTCTGTACGAGGACCAAATGAACGACTATTTTTTTTTTTTTGTTATTATGGTTATTGAACAACACTATTGCACTATTTCTATTATCTTCGATGAGTTTTATTTATTATCTTTAATTTACGACATTATACGAATTATGCTGATTCTTTTAGGCGACATGCTGATATATTCTTGTAAAATTTCACGCGATGACACCGATGGCACATGCATAAGCTTTATTAGATATTAGCGCATTGACCTATAAGACACGAAATTTCCCACAATCGTAATAAAATAATAAAAGTTTTTGAATTTATTTTTCATATTATAATATTTTATTTTCCTTATTTTTTAATTATTTTCACTAATATTTTATTTTTATTATATTTTAATCAAAATATTTTTCTTTTATCGTGACCCATCAAAAATATTTCACGACCTAATATTTGGTCGCGACAAAGGTTTGACAATGATGGCATGTGCCTCCTTCAAAAAAAAAAAATTCTATGTTTTTTTATTGTTGTAAATGGTTTTACCATCGAATCCTCCCCTCCACATACAAGGTCTAGAATCTCGGTTCGCTACTGTCTTTTTATTTCTGATTTCTATCGGTGGCATCGTTCCAATACTTGATAGATTAAACTTCCCAAATATGCTGACCAACGTAGAAAAGAGTTGTTATTTACCGTAAAAGAATGATCTCATTTCGCTTTGCCTTTTATTTAATTGGTATTTCTATATTTTTATTTTAAAAGTTAAGTTTTAAAAATCTATCGGAAATAAGAAAATCGAAAATTTTACCAAGGATTACAAATTGTTAATGTGGGGATACAAACAAAAAGGTATATTATAAAATATTTTTCGATGTTTTGAAATTTTCTTCTCATACTTTTTAGTCAGATATCGACCAAAATGCCGACAAGAAAAGACTAAAAAGTTAAATCTAGGAAAATTCCTCTCTCAAAATGACCCTCCTCCTATATGTCATAAATACAATTTACAATTTCTATTAAAATAATAATAAAAATTCGTATTTTAATTTCTAATCCACGTACTATGATCGCGCAGACTATGTTTTTTTTCTATGTACGAGGAAAAAAAACCATGACGTTAGCACAATTAAAAATAAAATAAATTAGGCCCGATTGAATGATTTTTAAAACTAAAAAAAAAAAGTCACTTTATTATACAATAATTATTACTATGACATCGTCGGGGAAAAAAAACTTTACTATGAAAACTTGATAAATAATATTTGACAATAATCACAACTAGGTATATTACAATATTATAATGTTTTCTAGATTACACTATTAAACCTTTTCATAAAAATGTATTACGGTATCGGTTATAAGGATTTAAGTAAAAGGTTGGGGTGGATAAGCAGGCAGAGATTGGGTACACTACCTATACCTATTGGAAATTTTCAGATTATAGTTTTTTTCGAATATTCTTATAGTAGACCGTTTGTAGCATAGCATATTATAATAACGGAAATAAAAAAGAAAATTCGAATATCGGGTATTAAACAATATTATATATTATTATTATTACTATTGGAAACCATTTAAACGATCGTAATAGATAATAAATACAAGTATATTATATTATATTCTATACCATACATATTTAAAAAACCCCCGGGGAGTTACGATAGGTGCTTATTATATGCACGCCGCAGCAGTGAACTTTGACTTAAGCGTATTCTGTACTTGGTATATAATATAACAATAATATGGAATGCGCAGAGAATAATTCTCGTGCAGTATACAGGGTGTCCTATACAGTGCTAATAACTTTGTCAATGTTACTATCCGATCTATAGTTTTTATTTATTAATAGCCGAAAAATTATTATATTTTTACAGTTTTATTACCTTATATTATTACGACTATTATTCGCTTTCGCGTAGCGTATGGTAGTTTCGTTTTTCAAAACTTTTTCTAGATATTAAAAATGGCTATTACTAAGATGGTGTTGATCGGATATTAATGTACGATACATTAAAATGTTTAGAATAATATATTTTGAAAATTTTAAAAAGTGAATAAATAAAAAGTATTTTTTGTCGGTGGTTAAGGGATAAAAACAAAAATATAATTTTTCTCTAAATTCGTGTCCTGACAATACCCGATTGAAAAAAAAAACTAATACTAATACAATTATTAACATTCGGATAACCATAACAGTATAACACTGAAGAACACTCTATATAATATACTCACACAATACGCATTACACATTTGAAATTCCTATACAGGTATATTATTATTATAAAATTCTGTGTAATACTCAGACTCTCCGACGTGCAGTGGACAAAATATAAACGCTAAGGCATGAAACTCCAGCCGGAGTCATTTTTGTTTTTATACTAAATTACAACTAATTAATATAATGCGTATTTACAGTTATAAATTTTAATATTTAGAGTCCAAATGGTGTAACCGGTAATTAAGTGGGGGACGGCGGTGTACGAAGTTCCTCTTCTTATTTAATACAAAATTATCAGTCACCATTAGTTTCAGTCATCGAAAGTTCAAGGGAACGCTTTATAGTTGTTGTCATCGAGGTAGCTTTAATGAAGTTGTAAAAACTCAGATTAGTTTGGTTAAAAATATAAAATATGCTTTAATACCGTTAATTGGAAAAAACATAACTTGCTGTGTACACTGTTTTACTTTAATTTTACTGAGCCGCCAACACATGTGTAGAATAATATTTGGGCGTGGGGGGAGGGAGATGCAGTTTACATTAAAATTATGTGATATCAACATTTTCATGGACAAATATATGTAGGAGAAACACATTTTGAAAATCTTGTCTCTGTGATGTATAGGACACCCAACAAACATAAATAAGCAGTAAATAATTGGATATTATATTAACGCCATATAAAATATAATAATAACCTTTATGAATAACAGTTTTCGGTGGTAAAATTGTACCTGCATATTGATGATATTTTATTAATTGGATTACCAATACAATAAATTCGTCGACCATGACCTCGTTAGTCTATTTGCATCGTAACATAGTTACAAATTATAATACTCTCGGACGTCTTTTTGCACACGACCGAGCAAATATTATAATAATATAAATGGGAGGGTCCGCTCGAAAATTATAACTATACAATAAAGTTAAACTTTAAATTTCGGCCATAATGAGCGGTTTGGCTATAAAATTGATTACATTATTATACACGTTAATGATATCTAAAACGGTAAAAATCCATCGCGTATTTATTATGTTTGATATTTTTCCTAAAATGTTTAAATCACATGTCGAATAAAATATTAAATTCGATAAAACAATATGTATATATTTAACTGTTGGCCATTTCATATTTTTAAACATAGAGGTTTATAAACCACTTGTCCCCTCACCCAGGAATGTCTCCAACAACTATATTTTAAGTGCTTAATATTGTTGTTTGTTCGATATAATATATAATAATAGAAGTTTTCCACTTTCATTAGCTTTTTTAATTTTTTAGACAATTTACTGTTTTTACAAAATTAACTTTTTCAGCACATTTTCATGGTAACGGCACTCTGTCTAAATGTTTTAATATAACTATCATAATACCATCGAAACCATTAAATTAAACCGTGGCGGAAGTTAGAATTTTTTTTTTTATAGTAAGAACATACCCAGAAATATAGTATCAGGGAAATAGTAGTTAAAACTAAGACGAATTTGGGGCTTTGGAAAATATTTGTGCGAAAAAAAATCTATGAGCCTCCCCGAAAATAAAAATCTCTGGATACGCGTCTGTATTTTATGATCGTATACCGACTTTGGACGAAAAAAATTATAGAAACTGCCTAACACTAAACAGACGCGCGCCCTTTTTGATCAACGCCCCCGTTCGAATTCATTCTTGATCAAACGAAAAAAAAAAAAAAACAACTATGAGTATAATATAATTTGTTTACACCCATGCAACATTTATACCTATTTTTAGGATCTAAAATCGTAATTCAATGTATACATTGCGTTGTTCATTATACTCGGGTTATCGTCAATTATTATTGTCTACGCCGCACCTCGCACCTAATCGATCAATATAATATGTCTACACCAGAATAATATGTACTAAATGTATTTATATTTACGTCGTAAACGTCGTGAGAAACGGAAGAAGAAAATTGTAATGCTTTATTTTGAAATCATGATAAATATAATGATGTAGATAGGTATGTATAGTATTCTCGGAAAATTGATCAGATATGACAATATTCATAGTATTTGCGTATGAACGGATAATAATAGAAATAATTTAAGTTTATTAGCCATCTGTTCATGATGCAATATGAAATACTTCAAGTTTAAATAATTAAATAATATTCGTCTTATTACTAGTAGAACTTGTGTAATATGAAAATAAATTGAGCCGCGGAAATCGTGTACATGCCTGGTACCAATCATGTATTATTACATGAAAAATTAATTAACGCTCGACGTAACCGAGTTAAAGGTACCTAACCGTGTTTCACGATGATTTGAATGTTATCTAATATGATGGAATGATAAAAGGTGTTTGCGAGCGATATGCGACCTGTGGATCACGGGTCACCAAATGGCGACCCGCGGACTAATTTTATCCGACCCGTAGACAAGAAGCAAAAAATCGTTTGACAAGAGTGTTCGATAATATTGACGGTTGGCGAAAACGCCAGGATGCTCGCGTAAAAATAGACGGGGTCGACGTTACACCACTTTTATAGTAAGTTTAAAAACTGAATTTGAAAGTAACTTTACTAAATTCAAAAAAATTCAAAACATTGTGTGATATTGAACAGTTGATATACTTTACAGCCAGGCGGTGAATAAGTGAATAAAGGGAAAAGCGTTTTTATATCTGGCGAAACATCTCTACAAATGGAAATAATTGAGTTAAAAGAGATAATGTTCTGGAAAATCGGTACAATGAAATTTATTTAAAAACTGAGTGACAACATACGATGAATTTTGGTTAAAATATGTTCTAGAAAAAAAAAAATACCCGACATTGAGTTATTGATAGTGAGATGTGAAGGTTTTTTGGATTCAGATATGATCTGCTTCTTCAAAAATCAAAGGACAAGAACAATTACAGACTCCTGTCCACTAAAAAACACCTTGGAATAATGATAAAGATAGACACGTAGAAGCCGTGTATTAATCCTAGACCAAATTTAAAGCAACTAATTGCGAGTAAAAATGACATCTTGCTCATTAATTTTCTGTACTTTTTAAAAGTTATCATTTTTAGAATTTTAGATTCGGAGCGCACCGAGGAATATATTTGTTTTACTATGATATAATAATATACTAACTAAAAGTTATTTATTTTTTTCTGTGAGCAGCATTTTTTACTAGAAATTCCGCTCTGGTGTATCATGTATGAAGTTTTTTCTGAAAGGTAATTTTATCTTCTTGGTACTTTAGGGTGTTATTTTTTGATTTTCCAAGCGATTTATATAATAATTGGGAAAATATAAAAAAAACTTCGCTTCGAATTGTTTTTTATTGATTTTTCGTTGCGTACGTACAGGTATAAATTTAATTCTAAACTATATGCTACCTTCACAATATTTCTCATCTACAACAATGGCCCACCCATTGTGTAAAATATGCTAGACTATTCTAATTTTTATTTATTTAATGAAGTTATTATTACTACTCATTTATTTATACATCATTTTTTAAATTAAATAAAGTTTTCATTAGTTTAAATCTTGTATTAAATTTAATGGCTTACGAAAAAATCATAAATTCCTAATGAGACTTTTCAAAAATATTAATTGGTGACCGCTGCTTTAGATATCTGACACGCATACATATATATATGTCATTTATAATATGAACTGTACATTATTCAATTTTTATACAGATGCTCATTTCACCTAAATTAAGGACTTTCAATACGAAAATTATTTATTTTTTTTTAATGTTTTTATTGATTTTCAGTTTTTCTTAGTTATATAGATAGAAAAAAAATAAAACAAACACTATTAGAACAAAATATAGTGGAAAAGAAAAGTTATTATAGATTGTTTTACCTAAGTTTTTTTTTTTTTTTAATTTCTCTGAAAACACTTTCGGTTAGTAAAAATGTTTAAAAAAAAAAAAACGTTCTTGCCGTACCTGCAACCTACAATAAAGATGCGTGGAAATTTAATATGTTAAAATAAAATGATAAAAAAAAAAAAAAAATTTAATCACGAATAATATATACATGAATAATGAATATACATGATACATAAACATTGTGCACTAAGGGTCGTTTACACAATGGTTTTTTATTTTCAACTTGCAACTCTCTTAGGCTTATTGTAAATACAGACACCTAGTATGGCTAGTAAAATGGAATATTTATTTACACGTAAAAAATCCTGTTAAAAAATCGATTTTTAAATATCTAGATACAAATAAGAAATAATTGTTTAAGTAAAGATAAATTGTATCCTATAACTTATAATAAAATTAAGTGTACCAGATTTGACACATTTCTAGATTTCAGAAAAAGATTGTATGAATGATGTAATGATGCGATTTAATCATTAATTCATTAAACCATAAATTATTATGTATTAAGAGGCCATTATACTCGCATTTATACTGTTTCAGTCTAACTACGGCGAAAATGCAAAAACCAAAGTTTACGCAGAACAACTAAAACTAGCTTAATTTTGATTGTAGGGTAAAAGTACTTTTATAAAATGTATAGAGAACAATATTTTGGAAGGAATTTTATAAGGGTTTTTGTATTGTCCAAAATATACAGCTCGATATAAAAGATAAAAAAAACTTTTTTTTTTTTTTTCGTTTTTTAAATAACTGTAACTTTTGTAATAGTTTATGATTCAAAAAACACCTATGAAATTCTCTTCGAAATATTGTTGTCTAAAAATGTTATAATAAACACTTTTACTCCAAAATTTGAATCACCCATCACTATGATCGCATTATTTGATTGGATATTTTGATACAATATGCTATTTTTAGTGATATGTAGATACTACCGAATAACGACTATCGAATAATTTGAAATAGTGTTATTGGAATAAAATAAAAATAATGTTAATTAATAGGACACAGTTGTATGGTTCAATATCCTATTATAAGAATAATCGAACATTAATCGACAGTAATAACTATTCGCTATCGCCTATTACCTACACTATTTATTTTCATAAAAAACTATTCAGAAATTATTAAGTGCATTAGTTATATGTAATAATATTTATTATCCATGTACATGTATATATAAATTGTTAATAAATAGGTGTATACAAGACCAGCTATATAATATAGTTTTGACAGTTTTAAATTTTAATAATAATTTTATTACACATTATTCATCATCATCAGACGTTATCCAAAAATATTTATTAATTATAAAATATAAGGAAATAATTACAACCACGGGTTTTACAAACCGAAGGTCGTATAACAATATTGTATTATTTATATATTTTTATTTTGGTCGTATATACGGCGAGTTATAATATCTATAATACCTATCGCCAAATAAATCGTAAAATACACGCAAATACTGTTTCAGTCAAATTAACGGCAACATTGAAAAATTACATGACTTAAAAGATAATCGTAGCGTTTATTCAAATTAAAACAGAGCATTTGTGTGAGAATATTCGTGTACGCGGCAGTGGCGGATATATCCTAGTTCTGAAGGGGGGCGAATTTCAAATCCATAGATGTAATGAGGTTTATTCCCTCCTATTATATTATCACAGAAAAAAAGTGATAACAATTAACAGTAGATTTCCATAGATATCCTAATAAATAAATTTATGCGGTAAGGCCGTTAAAACAATATGTATGTTATCGAGATTTTGTTCTCTATGAATGTTGTATACCATATGTATCGATGGTGGTTTGATAGGCAGTTGAGAGGATGAAGCGGTACCGATAACCGGGAGTGGGAGCACATTTGCGATAACGGACAGGTATAGGTATTTTTAGAACCGATTATCTCTAGTGTGATATATTGTCGTTGTCACGTCAATGATAAGTCTAGTTATGAACGGTACAAACTATGAATTGCGTTCCGTAATCGTAATAATCCATCTATGGCACTGACGATTAATGCGCGTTAAGATATCCAGTCTNGCATAAACATAAAACGAATTTTTGAAAAATTGTTCAACGCTAAATTATTATGCAGTTATTCGTTTCATGGTATTCGGGCAAAAAAAATCATTTTCATCGTTGAATATATATTCAGTAATTATTGGTAAAATATTGATTGACAATTTTTATATATTTGTTTTTATTATTGATATTATAATTTAATAAGAGATGCATTACCTTCATATTAAATTATTCTCATAATTCAAGCCAATGAGAGACCGCACTGTTCTTAACCTTAATTCTTATAATAGGTCATTTACATTAAAATTAAACACACAAAATTGAAATTGCTGAATGTATATTTTGGTACAGTATATGTTAGTAAGACAGGGACAACACATATGCGGGTAGGGCGTCCTCTTAACTTGTTTTCTGTTAAACATAATTTTTCACAAAGCTGAAATGTTTTTTTTTCAAATGATAAACTTGGTTATAATTGCTCAATGAAAACAAATTGAATATTATATTACCTATTATATATTATTATTATATGTGTAGTATTATTAATTTGGTTTTAGAAGCAATACGAAAGGATTCAATGTTTTGCAATATTCAAGATAGAGAAATAGAAGATACAATTCAAAAATACTTAGCACAAAGACCATTTGTTGTCAAAAGAAATGAACAAATTTCAAAAAAAGTACCAGAAGACATGACTGAAGATGGATAAATTTATTATTTGTACTAAATATATTTTAATTATTATTATATCATATGGTATAAATATTCTAACGTTTGTCATTGAAATACACTAAAATAAAACAAGTGAAATAATAATTATTAGTATGATATGCATAAAATGTTTAATTTTAATCAAAAGTTCCTAATAAATAATAATGTTCTATTATAATGTATACCTACATGAAATGGTAACAGGACTACAATATTTGTTAATTATGTAATGAGGTATTACAACCAACCAATATTGAGGCGATTCTTAACATTATTAGTATGACGTAGGTACCTATTAATTTAAATTACAACTATATCGGATGTATGTTTTATTAATACACTTAAATACTAATAAGCAACGCATTTAAAAAAAGTAATATTTTATACGCCCAACTGATATGTTATAACATTTAATTTGAGGACATGTAATGATGTTTTATTAGCATTCTTATAAAACAGATCACAGATGAACTACTTCCTTTTTGAATAATTTTAATCTAAAAAGTACCTTATTTGTGTCTTGGCCAGTATAATATTGATAGAGTCCTATCAGATTCGGTGAATGTCAGGGGGTGGGGCATGAATCAGAGTTTATAAGAACTGCCATTTTAGAGTATTTTTTTTTATTATAATAATATATTATAAGCAATATTTATTAAACTAGATTTCTTCAATATTATCTTATGGTTATGCATTCAATACTACTTGTATTATGGCATTAAATGGATATTAGATAATGCCTATAAATATTATTGTAATATTTAATATGCATTACTAAATAGATATTGAAAAATTAATATTGTGGTCATATTTTTTGGAATATTAAAAATTAATTATACAATATCTATTCAAGTTGATTTTAAAGATCCATTTAATATTAGTAATACAATGTGCATGTAACATTGTAAATTCAATATTGAATGATCATTTTTGCCTGGCCAAATAAAATTGCTGGGATATTGCATTAACATTAAACAATTTGCATACAATTCGTATTCGATATCTATATAATCTCATAGTCGAATAATTAACAATTATACAATCTTATAGCAATGTTTTTTTGCTGTCTGGGACAATCTTATAGCAATGTTTTTTTGCTATCTGGGTACAATTAACCTACAAATGCGTTTTAATAAAAGGAGTTCTGATATTCAAACATTATTTTTCTATGTAACCATCATTAGAGTACGTTCTATAAAAAATAAAAATATATTATCTACTACATAATCAAGTTTTTTTAAAAGAAAAATGTCATAGTTGAGCCTCCGTTTTCGGATCGTTAACAATGTGTTGCCACGTTATACACACCGTTTCGCGTGCTTTATGATTATTATCAAAACTCCAGATGTATAAGTCAAACACGTGTTGTCATATGATGTAACAAATTATAATTAATGTCATTAAATTTGCATGTTTATTAAAAGATAATGATAATGATAATAAAAATATGTTTACTTCCCTCTGTAGTTAGGCCATTGTTATAATTTGCACGTGGGAAGATGAAAAAGAGGTATATTGATATTTAGTTTAGTTTGTACTAAAAAACAACGATAAACCATTGCAGCGAGAATAAATACGATCTTAACTCGATAAACTGGTTAGGTTATATAAGTCTAAGTTAAGTTATATAAGGTTATATAAGTCATACCCACCTCCCCCCATTGTAAGAGTAAGGTAACCCAGAAGACCAGAAATCAACAAAAATAAAACCGATATATCATTGCCATTAGTTGTTATAGATTATTTTCTGTGAAAAACAATTGGGAATCTAAAAAAATTGTTCATATAAGGTACTGTGGAAAGGAGGGGGAAGTCGAATTTTTTTTTAAGAAATTTGTAGTGTAGAAAAATATGTACATTTTTATACTAACGGATAAAGTGTTTTCCAAGAATAAAAAATTAGCACGCCTTAGTTTTACTATATAACTGCTTTTTTGCTACACTTTTATGATCTGAAAAACTAAAAAAATGTGATTGGATTTTAAACTTCAGAGAACTGTGTTCTGGGAAAATTGCATTATTGTAATGATATCTATATAAGTGAAAAAAAACTCGTATAATTATGGTAGTGAAAACAGACGATTAATTTTGTTTTAAAAGAAATGTATTATGTACTTCTTCCCACGAGTATTTTTGAACAATTACATTCGAATGCACACACGTTTAGCAAACAATAATAATACTAACAAATTACTAATAATTCATTAGTTCTATTACTTTTAGAACAGCAAATACCTAGGTATAACTTAACCGTGCATAAGTATTATTTCGGATTTAAATACAATTTTAATGAAATAAACTTATATTGTTGTCAAATATTATTACAAACTGCACGGTTTCTCGTTTTAATAAAAATAACTGCAGTCTGAGACACGTGTTCGCTACCGGTAGATAGTTTAGATAGTAACATTATATAATTAATTTTAAGTTTTTTCAAAATTTAGTTTCAGACACCTTAGCACCCACACGAGTATTCTCAGTATTCTTAAATTAAATAAATAAACTGAACGAGGTTTAAGAGAAAATATATTTATGTTTTATAAGTGAAAACTTAATAATTTATTAAGTAGGCACTTCAAAGTTGCGTTTCGTTAAAGAATATTAGAATTTATTATTATTATGATTATTATTATTAGGTAAGTACCTATATCCTATTAATATTATAAATGAAAAAGTTTGTTTGGATGGATGGAATGGCAGCATATTTATGACCACTTTACACCCGAATTACTAGACGGATTATGTTAAAACTTTGCATAAACGTAGTTGTAGACCAGAAATGTTATCCAAATATGCTATTTTTTCCCTCGTATTTAAGACCTTCAAGGGATTATTGATATTTTAGTATGAGAATCGAATTGCATTTGTTAATTTATGAGTTGCCTTGGTGATAAAGATGAAATAAAAGAAAATTGCAGTTCGTGTGATACTCGTAATGGGATAACGATAATTTTTTTATTATTTTTTCTGTCACAGACAATATCGAACTGGACAGCTAATAATATATAAAATAATTTTGTACCGATTATTCTGTGATTTTGTATATTTTCCAATGTACTATCGGATACAATATAACGTTACAATTTCCAAGTACCTATTTTAAAACAAAGTTATGATATTACCTATAAAGTGAAAAAAAAAATGTTATCTAACAATACAACTATATGATAATAATTTACATACCACCTATCAGGTATGGATCCAGAGCGAAGATTTGGGGGGGGCAACAATTTTCTACAACACAAATAAAATTAAAATATAATATAATATGCGTATTATATTCAGGTATATTATTTTGTCATACATTTCAGTGATTGGATAGTAATATCAGGATCTATAGAATTATAAAAAAAAAAAAATCGGAGAAATAATTTGTCTGGGGGGACCTGGGCCTCTAAGCCCTTCCTGAATCCGTCCCTGCCACCCACTGTAGCTATATCGGAGTTTTACAAAATTCTGTTTAAATTATATGAAAATCATATAATAAATCAGATTTGCGATTTTTTTGGGTAGCATCGTGTTAAAATAAATACATTTGAAAATATCGTTCGTATTTATAATTTGTAATCTTTACGCGATTTTAGTATTATTGTTGTTAAAAAAAAAAAAAAACGCGATGGACCAAACGAAAAACTATATACTATAAAAACTTAACTGTCGTACTCTAATATAATAGCGATTAGGTTGCATAAACTTTTGTAATTATTTTAATACATATGCGAAGTGTGTATAATTGAATATTTCACCAAAAACTGAAGAGATAGATAGGTACTTTGTACTGAGCGCGAGATTTCCAATGTTTCGACTGCGCGTCGGAAAATCCCATTTCGAAATAATTTAATAGTATAATAATTTTTTTAGAGAATACACGATAACCATTCCGTCGAGTTACGTTCAAACGAGTACACGAAATATCACTACTATAGTTTATGTGAATATAAATAATCGAATCGTGTAAGTAAAAAAAAAAAAACAAAAAAAAAACCGAAAAAAACAGAAGAACTTACATTGCGCAATGATTTTTGTTTTTATTCGTTTGGATATCACAAATGTCAAACAAACGATTTTTATTATTATTTTAAAATCTGAATGAGAGTTGCATACGTATTCGGTTTTTTAAATGCGAATAGATTTTTTCGTATACCACCTGCACTGTAGTTATTAAAAAAAATAAATACAACGTAACTGCATAATATTTTAGATTCTAAGCGCGTGTTTCATAATACTATAATAAATGATATGTGGTTTTTTTTTTCTGTGCCTATGAACGACTTTCTACCAGTAACTTTACTCCGATTATCGAATTCAGTAGTAGTTTCAGATGGAAAATTTTGTCTTGTTAATGAATCGAAGAAGTTATTTTTTTTTTATTTTCTTCGTAGCTTTCTCAATAGTTACCTAAGGACGTTGGGAAATATGGGAATATTTACTTGATAACGGTCTCTATTGTTTTCGATTTTGTGTAGGTAATTATTGTCACGCAATTAGAAATTATCAAAGCGACCTGAAATGTTCACCGAATACTTCTATTAGCTCTTTTTAGACGTGGTCAAATTTTCAAAAAATCCCGGAACTATGAAAATCTTGAGTATCCGTAATTAAAATTTTGTTTTATTTAACAGTTTAAAGTTCAGACTTTGATGAAAATCAAAAAAAAATCGGGGCATTTTCCGTTTTACGTAACTTATTTAGTTCCATAAAAATGATCAAAAGTTTGGACGAAAAAAAAACACGGATAATTGTAATTTATTTTGTCTAAAATATGCCGTTACATAAATTAATACAATTTTCAATATAGAATTATTAGAACATCCGATTAACCGATAATTTCGTTCTGAACCGTTTTCGGTTAGCGATGATTTATCGTTGCGCTTGCGTATACGAATATAAATTACCTTACATATATCCTATCCCATCCACACTTCCTACATATAACGGTAGCTTACCTATGATATAATTTATTTTTCAAACGAAAATATTTCGATTATTCGATATTATACTATGGTTATTCGGTATATAATATTATAGAGTAAAATTCCCGTATTATATTATACTGAGAACTAACACGCTAGTATGCACACTATTAAAAAATGTCACAGAATCATATAATGTTATTATAATATCACAGCGATCACGAAATATCGAAATGGTTGAGAACGACCAAAAAAAAAAAAATGTCAAAAGGTAGATAGGTATATACCACACGTGTCGATTTATATTTTCCTTTTGATAAGTTAAGTCATAATAGCGCGAGGGTGACGTGCTGTATACTACGGTGAATTATTATACAATACCTATACATATATATATATACATGAGACGGAATTTTGTCGTTTTTTTACCAAGCCGAACTCATCCATATATACGTGACTATACTGTATAGTTCGTATTACCTGAACGGGCAGATATCTTTTGGCAGTAATAGAAAAAAATAATTAAAACCAAGTAATAATCCACATAAGAATAATTTGTTACTCATCTCTCTCTCTCCTTCTCTCTCTGACGGTATACTGCATTTTCAGGAGTATAATAATACATCTGCTTGTACATACTTATATAATATATAGTGTATAAATATGTATGTCTTTATGAGAATTGCTCATATCTAAGTTAAACTAAAATAGTGAGGGGAGACAAGGGGAAGTTAAAATCTCTAATAGAATTGATTTTATTGATTTATGAGTTACCTCGGTGACAAGGATGTAAAAAAAATCCGTTTTTATTGGTTAATTTGGTTTTTACACAGGTAAGGAAGTGCTCATTTAAAAAATAAATTATCGGGCAGCAACAGATAACTTTAATAGGGTGAAAGTGTGAATACTGAGATAAAATACAGAGATACACGGGTAGACTCCTTTTATTATTATTATTATTATTAGATTTTTTTTTTTTTTGTTCAGGCTAATAAGTATGAAGAACAAAGAGGATAAACTATATTCAAATTCACTTTCGTATATTCATATATAAGGAATCCTGTTTCATTATCACAAGTATTTATTACGAAATCGTGAAATAAACAAAATCCATACCACGTGTGTCTATTTCTCTTACCCCCTACATCACCCCTCGGACCACTCACCTGGGAAAATAAGACTTGTTTTTTTAATTTTTCTACTTTTACTTTATACTTGGATTACTTACCCTATAAATTAAACTTAAAAAATCAAATTTTAACTAAAAAAAAAATTAAGAAATTACAATGGTCATAGTTTTTCGATATCACTATCAGAGTTTGAAAAAATATATTTTTCGATTCTGAGTGGAGCGAAGAATATATTGAGTTTACAATGTTTTATTTTTTTTTCTCTGTTAACAAATTTTCTACCAGCAATTTTGCTCCGATTTACAATGATTGTATTTTTTTTTTTTTAAATATCTGACTGGGAGGTAATTTAAGGAGGTTTTTTTGATTTTCTCAGAATTTTTCTTAATAAATGAAAAAACCATGAAAAAACGTAGGAAAAACGGGAAAATAGTTGAAATATTAAACAAATATTATTAAAAAAAATGTTTAATGCATACGTAATAATTTTACCATAATATTACATATATATTGTTGACAAAGCAACACTATTAACCGAATTCCGCTCAGAATCGTTGCGTACAGATGAACATCAAATTCCCACCTATATCCTACCTTCTTGACTTCCCACCAACAACAGTGGCTGCACCCGTTCCGGATATCCTAGAACAGCTTTTTTTTAGTTGAGGTGTCGGAAAAAGAAAACCAGCGTTGTACATTGCACGTTCCCCCTTTTTTTGTTGTTAGCAAAGTTTATATAGCTTGGATGTATAATTTCTACCGGCGCGAAATAGTTTTTACAGTCGTATTACTGGTGATGATGGTAGCTCGCCCTATTATAAACAGATACGTATTTTCCTAGGATGGAATTGTAAAGATTTTCGATAATTCAAAAACAATATTAACAGTAGATAAGTCACATACACGGCATTTAAACAGCGTTTTGAAATATTATTCGATATATCACGGATGTGTTTGATTGGAAAATTATACTATAGTAAGCAGTAGGTAAATACGTGCCATACTAAAATATTATATTTAACTTTTATCTTTTATCTATTAATAATACATGACAAAATATTGCCATTTTTGCGGGTTCTAAACTATTCACTGCTATTATCGCTGATAAAAAAATGCAATTTTAAAATAATATATAAATTGACAATCGGTGTACCTAAAGTTAGATCGAGTACCTATTATGTTTCGCCTAAATAAATGAACAAATATTAAATGACAAAGAACAGAGTAGGTATCTAAATTTTAAATTTTGTTTGTAATCGTAAAATATAAACGAAGTTCTAAAATTTTCATCCAGATAATCGCTTCTGCTTCTACTTATTGAAGCTTTTCAATGTTTCCCTAAATTTAGTTAGGGCATCTGTCTACAATGTGGTTTACTATCTGATCCTCACAGCATACTCAGAATGGTGACACTGATACATTTCATCTGTATGAGATGCAACTATATTTCTGTACTTCAGAATCAAACGAACGTAAGATACATTATTTTCTAGCAAAAAAACTGAAAAAGAAACATGTTTCCTGTTATATATTAAAACTTAAGCTCGCATAACCATGGAAACATTATGAAAGGAGTATTTTTAACAGACTTCCGTTATTATGGCTCAATGAAAAACATATGCATTTCATGCAAAAAATTGAATAATCTAATAAATAATCTAAATAATAATTTTGGGACTTACATTTGCCTGGGTCTGAGGTACAGATTTATCCTACTCCTTTTTAACCTAATTTAATATCAATCAAAATTTCCACCAAAAAACAGTTTCAAATACCTGATATTTTTCAACGACCTTTTCATATATCGCTATGTGGTTCCAGCAAATATTTACATTGATATCTTGTGTTTAAATTATTTATTATATTATTGTATTTATTTCAATGTATTAAAACAAGATTGTGAAGCAAATTATTAGACATTTATTTGGAAGCTTTCATGTCCATGGTAGTGGAGAAAAGTGTTTTAAACAATAGTACAACTAATATTAATAATAAATATTAAAAAAAAAAAAAAACTACAAACAATTTATTATAATATTAAAAATAACATCACAAAATACGATTTACGGTACCTACGAAAATTTATATAAGCCAATTTTCAACATTAGTCATAACATGTATACAGAAACGTAGAGGGCCAATTTAAATAATTCTACCAGGCCAAAAATGTACGCCAATTTATTTCTGATTTTATCACTATCTCGCATAGCATCAATTTGAATTGAAATTTCCTTTTTTGAAAATTTAATAAGATACAATCGTTTGGAATATTCTCAAATATTGCATCACCTATATTTTTGAACCCTAATATTTAACAGTTTAGAAACTAGAATATACAATTTAGAAGTACTGCATGCGAAGTATTAAATGTCCCACAATAATAGTAGCTCATTTTCGAAAGGTGATGCAATTTGAGTGATTGAGTGGTTTTTATGTATACAAAATTATTTATTCATTACGATAATAAACCAATAATAATATGAACATTATTATTACAACCGAAAACGTATTACAATCTCCAAGTGCATTTAATATCGTAGAATAATAATTTCTTCGCGTGGAATGTTTGTTCGTCGAGAACTGCAGCATGTATAGCCACGATGAGAACTCTCACACCCGACGAATTCGCCTTTTACTCGCAGGTTTACTTACACGATCGCTTGTTAAAAGTAAATAACAAAAACGTTTAATAATATTAATAATAGTAAAAAAAATACAGGTAATAAAAAAAAAAAAAAAGGTTACCCTAGAGTAAACACTGCCGCGGAAAAAATGTATCGAGACAATATATAATAAAAATATCACAGTGTATATAACTCCTCCCCCATACACGACGGCAAAAATACGCTCAAAAATTCACAATGCTGTGCGCTAGAAGGAGGGGGTTAGAGGTCAATCTCCCCCCCTCCTTGTTGGCTTGAAAATAAAAAACTATGCATGTGAGTATTTTTTATATTATTTAATATTTGGGCGATTTAATCTTAAATTTATATTAATATATTGTAGTTAAGTTACAAGGGAAAACTCGATTTATTGATTAAGATTTTTTTTTGATCCGGATTGTCATTGTCGAATTATACCTACAGCCAGTGTCGTGCCCAGCAAAATCAGTAGGTATCAAAAAATTTTACCGTTAGGCAAATAAGCAGAAAAATAAAACTGTTCTATGATAATTAGGACGAGTGCAACCATTGTTATAGGTGATTTAATGTACGTATAAATCTGTAAGCAATGGTAAACTATGTTGCTTCATCAACAATATATATGTCATATCATGGTTAGGTAATTACATATGGATAGTATATTTTCTTTAAAAATATTTGTTTGATATTATACCAATTTTCCCGTTTTTCCCATTTATTGGGGAAACTCCTGGGAAAATCAAAAATTACTTCTCTAAAGTAACTCCATAGTCAGATTTCCTTAAAAAAAAAAACAAAAAGTGCTATCATTGTAAATCAGAAAAAAATGTCTGGTAGAAAAATTGTCCACAGAAAAAAAATAAACATCATTGTAAAACCATTTCCAAAAAATAACCTAAAAACATTTACTAAATCGGATAATACCAAATGCATATTATTATACTACAATATTAATGTAGAGAGTTGCACTTATCGATTTTATGTGCATGCAATTAACATTTTATTTAACGCGAGTAAGCAATAAATTAACCTAATTACTGCTATTAATAATTGTTTGTGGGAACAAAGTTTTAATTTCCAAGGCTTTAACGTTTAATTTGAAGTTCTATTTAGTATATGTAAACATATGCCTGCATTTAAACTCATTTATTAAGACGAGGGAAAACTACAGTTTGTTATTCATTGTAAAAAGCTTTTCAAAAAGTAAAAACGCCACGGTTGAGTTACATAGACTATTTTCACCCGCTGGATTTTGTATATTATAATAATAATACGATTTTTGGTGCCCATCATAAATGCACGTACTTACGAATGACACATTACTAACGGAAATATCGCAAAGTTGAGTAAACTAGATGGTTTACTCAAATACTCAGTTGCAATTTTCCAGTAAATGAATTATTAAGATTTTCAGAAATAATCCTCCTATATACTTATATATACACGTCATCAAATAATCCTCTATTTTAAATCTTATATGATGATTTTTGCTTCAAAATGGTTCGTCGTTACACTCAGAATCAAGTCATCAAAATATTTTATGCCAAATCTGTCCGTCGGGAAACACTCGTTCGTTTATTGTAGAAATCTTTAACTACAGAACTTTTAAAATTTGCATAACCTCTCTTGTCTCTGTTTGGCACCCCGGTGGTCATAGCGCTCGGTGTATAGTAGAAGATAACGATTTATTCATGATTTTATTATTTACTATGTACATCTCTTCCTGATAATTCCTGGACACACGGCGGACATTTTGTAACATGTGCGTCCAGATTATACTGCAATATTAATATTATTATAGGTAACTACGTATTATCTTTAGACAGTGGAGGGGGAATTATAGGGATAAATTTCCCCTATAGGTTGTTTTCAATGTTAAATATAATGTACTTTTGTATAACTCTGTGAAAAAATATTTATATATCAGAACTAAACAACTTGGTTCTCACATTTACAAAAAACGAGTAATTAGTATGCCAATACGTGGGTAATACGTGGGAAGTTTGAATAATTTAGAATTATACATATAGGTTTATTTAATTTATATATTGAAATTATTGCAATAAAAATTGATTCAGAGCTGAGCAGTATTAGTATTATTAATCGTGTTTGTATCGCCTTTGTGCGAAAATTTCACATGTTTTAAGGCGTCTATAGATACTTCATGAAAAACTCGAAGCAGTTCAATTGACGAAAAAATAATTTTATGGAAATCAGAAAGCGCAATTTTTTCACTGAAAAAATATAATGAATTGTAAAAAAACGGTTAAGATAACTTTATGAGTCTTTTCATGTACCGTATGAAAATATGAGAATAAATGTTTCTCTTTTACACTCAGAATCTAAAACATAGATCCTATTATGGGATGTAGAGATCTCTCAAACGAAGTTTACTTTACAAATTATCCGTCCCCTCTCTCAGAACAAAATGCCACGACCACACCACTATCTACAATAATAATTTTATTTGTTCTGTCGCGATGTTTGTGTTAGAATCTCAATTTAGATCTCTATTTAGATCGCTTCTATACATATATTCTATATTATATATTAACTTGGTCGCGACTAAACATGTGTAACTGAAAGTTTATCGCTCGTGAAATTATGATATTTACCTTACCCCCCCCCCGGCTATTACATAATAATATTATTATTATATAACTTCTATGTATACCGCTCTATTATTACTGCATACACGTATACGGCCGTTACTAAACAAAACAAATGCCTACGTTTTATATTTGGAAATTTACCGGGAGCAAGAGAAAAAAAAAAGCCCACACGAGTTACGGCGGCTGTGGTTGTACAATTTTCTTATATGTCCGTAAATAATTAATCGATAGACAAAATCGCATCTCCATTTACATATTATATACGAGGTATAGGTAGGTTAGGTACCTTATTATAATATTATGTACCCGTGTCGTAAATGTTATATTTTTGATAAAAACGCTAAGCAAAAAATTCGTTTCCGTGTACAAAATTTGATTTGGTTGGGTTAAAGTAATGGTTCCCAACCGGCGCGCGGCGGTCCACGGTGCCAACAATTTTCACATAAAAAATTAGAAATAAGAAAAAGTGAGGGTCTTAAAAATTATGTAATACAAAATTTACTTGTCGTAGGCTAATATCGAAGTGTCTGGGAGTTCCAGCCCCCTAGATCTCCCCCTCAGTGTAACCGCCACTGCTGAGCAATATTATAAATTCGATTTCCGAGACCTTATCGCCATTTTCTCGTATCATTTGAGTCTGTTCGTAATAAAAATTAACTAGAGGATTCGGTTGGACTCGAATAAAAACGTGATCAACTGGTTGATTTTTGTTAAATTGTGATCTAAAGTATAAATCAACGATATATACGTTTGTTTACACTCAAGGTCCTACATTTAGGTATTTAATACAGAAATATACGGAGTGTCTTTAGCCGGGTGGCCGAGTTACGGCCAAAATATGATTATACAATCATCATAGTTCGTTGACCAATAATACCGTCTTCATTAGTGGGTAGAAGTAAGTTTGTCAAAATAATTAATCGATAATACATTAATAGCAATACCGTTTTATAATATTTTGTTATATACGTATAATTGCAATCAGTTTTTGAACAGATTCAAATTATATTAGGATTTTTCGATATTATTGCAGCAAAAACTAATAAAATTGCTAGAAGTATTTTTAAAAATAACTAAAGATTGGATAAAACCGAAATTTTAATAACTCTATTATATATTTTGTAAAATGATGTTGAGTTTAATTTTAATTATAATTCACATCATTAGACTTTTATGTCCAGTGTGCCTCGAGAATCCAAAATCTCTAGTCCACTCCTAGGAAAATCTTTTGGTGAAAGCAGATCGTATTAGTCTATAACTTTATTATTCATTTTTACGCATTTCTTTTAATGTGTTTACAAAGAACTAAATATAGTTAATGTACCTACTGATTTCATTATACTTAAAAACATAAAATAGGATTATGTCGAATATATGTAGTATATACCCATTATCCATAGATATATTAAGTTTTCACTTCAATGATTTCTATATACTTCAAACTCGATGCGATTTAATTAATTTTATACTTAATGCAGTGCAATACTTTTCAAAAATCGTATTAATATCGAGCCTGTTGTAATGAAATTCACTTTTATATATAACTGCGTAAAGACAAGTAAATTAATTTGTTTGGAAATTATTGTAAGATGTAATTAAAAACCAATATTAAGTAAAATCACGAGGAGTAGGTATATCACAACATTATTTATCTTACCGAAATGCACTGAATTAGCAAAATTGTCTACCAGAAACTGTATATTCGAATACAGACCCTGATTAAGATATTTTTTTTTTATTTGACAAAGAAAAATATCTTATAGGGCTCATTCGACTTTAATATTTGCTTATGCAACCAAATACCACAAAAAAAAAAAATTGTGAAAATTGTGAAAATTGATTAAATTTAAACTCTAAAATATAGCATTTAGAAGTATAATTTTTAAAATCCAAGTAAGAAATCTTCCATTTTCAAATGAAAAAATATTATAGAAATCGTTTTACTCCATGATTCATGCGAGTTTTTCCTATGAGACATATTGAGTTTGAGCAAACAAACGGGTCACGCACAGAACACTCAATATACCTACAGCTAGTGTATTAATAATTTCTATTCGGATTGTGTTTGATTTTAATATAATATTATTATTAATTTTAATTAAAAATTTTAACCGAAAGTATATGTATGTTTTTATTTTTACTAGGTATACGTAATTTGATGATGAAATATCATGTAAAATATTTTATATAGGTTAAGTACCTATGTGATTTTATTTTTAATTTATTACACGGAAATGCGTATAGATACATGCGTAAATATTTTTTTAATCGGTTTATGCGATTTAAAATCCATAACCGTGTTTCCTACGTGTATTTCGTAATAATGTTTTAATTCATTTTCCACACTTAATTCAATCATTTTTATAAAGAGATAATAAAAATACACAATAAAAAAAATTAATAATAACAATAATAACAAATTATAATATCGAGCAAAAATAATGATTACTGCTCTATTATTAAAACCATATTTTCCTTCGCGAAATTTATTTTGTATAGATTAAAATTTTAGAACATTCGCATACCAGAACGCAAGAGGTCAAACTAATTAAGATGTAAACTAATTTTATCTTTTGGAGATTTATACGGAATAGACATAAAGGGACAAAACCTATGTAAAACGTAATAAAAAACTTACTGACAAACTTGTGTTATGCAAGTTATATGTATACAAGTTGTATACAACTATACGATATTATCACTATTCGACTACTACTACAAAAAAAAGGAAAAATAATAATTATACTTCTAATTGGGTAGACAATAGATATATAGATTAATTTAATTTATACCTGTATCCAACGATTAATCATTGTTAATGAAAAATGATTTCGAGCAAAGTTTGGTCAAACGTGTTTTGAAGTATCATATGATTTTTAAGACTTTCGTTAACATTCGAACTTAACCGCGTGTAAAAAAAAAAATTATTAAATTACACTCGATTTTTCTTTTTATCACTAATTACACTACCTAAACTGAGTCAGAACAATTTTACCTAAGTAGAAACTAAAAAACTTTAAATTAAAATGGCTTTTAACATCTCAATAATCGCCAGAGTAGTTTAAAAATTGTATAACGATTAAAAAATACTTGTAAAAGATTCTGTGAAAATTGTAGGCCTTATTATTTTTAACCGATTAATAACGAAACAAAATAAAATCTGACTTCATGTTATTGCCATTTTTCCCAATAATTAAGAAAACTAAAAGAATGATTAAAAAAAAAATTACCTCGGCGAAGAATCAACAAAATTTGTCTTTAAAAAAGATGCTATACTAGAAGCTCTCAAGTCATATTTCGATAGGAGTAAGATTTTTGATAGAAAATTTGTTTACAAAACAGAAAATAACGCATATCGAATCTCTAAGCATTCAAAATATGAAAACAAAATGTGTAAAGGCCAATAAAAATATAGATGGAAAATCGATAAACATTAATGAGAAAACGGATAACTATAGCGCTATAATACGGACAGACAACAAAAAAAAAGTTATTTTAATGAGTCCGTCTGACGCTAAACGTCGATTTGTCATCGAACGATCACCGAATACAAGCGTACGAAACGAAAATAGCGAAATAAGTATTAAATCGGTAAACAAATTCGTAAGACGCAATAATATTATAATACATTGTATTATATGTATAATATGTACGGGTACGCCGTTCATTTTTGTTTTTGTTTTTTTTTTTTTTTGTATTGGTAGTCGCGTGTCTGACGATATAAATCGCATTCGGTGTTTACGGTATGTTTTTGACGCACGATAATCGAGGGTACCTTATACCGTGCATAACGTATAGTAGGTCCGGATTTCCGATCGTAAATCCGAATACAAATTATTATTTTTGATACGCACATTTGTTATTATTATTTCATCCTATTACGCTTAATATATTACGGACATCGGAAGAGTTTGAAAAACCCGGAATTTATCGCAAACATTATAATACCCGCTGGTACGCGTGCTATACACGACTGGTTGTAACAGCTATGGGAATGTTTTTAAAACGGCTGTACGGCTAAATACAAATGTTGCAAATCCTTAAAGAGAAAACATTTTCACCTACAAATTTTAATGAAACTAAACGTTTAACCAAAGTATTTTTTCGTTGTTACCATTGAAAAACAATCATTATCTCGTACACCGATCGTGCACTAAAGTAAATAGACCGACATATAAATATTATATTAAACGACTAAAGATCAAATGGAAAAAAGAGCTAATACTGGGCATGGGAATGGCCACTATTGTAGATGAGAAATTGGAAAGGTATACATAAGGTAATTTCATTTATATCTGCAAACAAAGATAAACTATTACTTAATAAAAGACGATTCCGAACGCAGTTCGGTAATACATAATTTGAAGTGCCGTAATTTTTTTGCGATTTACGTTCAAATTTGATTTCAAAACGCTTACTAAAAAAAAAAGTCGTCCGATGATTTTGGAAATTTTACCACGTCTAGGTAAGACCAATATAAGTATTATTACCACGTTTCAAGTCTCTGCATGTATTTATCACCGAATTACAGCAAAAATACTCCCAAAAATTAAAATAGCTTTAAAGCTCAAAAGTGGCTCAAAAGTTTTGGCAATGATACCGTAAGAAATTAAATCAAAAAGGAAATAAAAAAAGTGCCTTGTAATTTTTAGATTAAATCATTTTTTCTGGTTGAAAACGTCGTCCGTGTTTTTATAAAATAATGAAATTGTGAAATTGTACGTTTTCCTACGTTTTTTCCCCACCTATGGTGGGGAAATATATGTGCTATATGTGCTTTTATTTAAAAAACGGCGTTGAAAATCACAAAATGACCTGTTTAAAGTACAATCTAGACAACTTGAACTTTTAGAAAAAGTGCTATGCTTATACATCGGAGCATATTTACTTGGAAAAAACGAGTCTACAGACTAAAAAAAAAGAAGAAGAAAAAAATAAACAGCATTGTAAAACCAATAGCTCTCTCACTACGCTCGGAATCTGTAAGTTTATTGCGCGTTAATTGCACTCGTCCGGTTGTAGTCGACTGCAACAACTAATATACGCTTGATGTATTTTGAGTGTATTTACAAATTAAGAAACTTGATGCACTATAACCCAAAGTTTCATTGTAGACGTAATTATTACAGAGAATAAATTATAAATATGTGAAATGTGGGTACACCTACACATTTTTGGTTAAGAGAATATAGTACTCGCATGTAATGTCTCCGTCTTACTACTGCAAAACGTAGCAAAATTACGTTACTTATAACATCAATTGTGACGTACAAGTTGAAATTGGAGTTTAATCAAATTGACAAACTTAAAAAACTTAAACCCAAACAAAATGGAAAAACTAACATAGTTGTCACTTTTTTGTGACAGTAAAATTGTTTTATAGCTCTCGAAAATATTCTATTTAAATTGTCTCACTTGTACTTAAATTATAACTTCACCTTAATGCCACAATTAGAAGAATGTAAAGGAAATAGTGTTACAGACAGACAGACCGCCAGCACACATGTTACATATATATTCGGTTGTCCTGGAGAAGCAACAAAGCATTACAGACAGGCGGATAAACAGACGGACCACAGTTCTTATGTAAGTAAAAAATATATGGTGAATTTTTAAAAAAAGAACAGAAATTATCCCCACTCGAACGACACCGTCTTCTAGAGAAAATATAATCTTCAAATCACATAAATAGCGGCGTATAAACGATTTTTAAAAGTTGGTATCAAACAGATGACATTAAGGGGGAAGAGCTAATAATATTTTAATAATAATAATATTATGAAGAAGTGAAGACTTTTTTTTGATTTAAACAAAATTTGGCTTCATTAAATTTAACATTGAATAAAATATCTAATTTTTATGATATTTGAGATAATAAAAAAAACAATGATGAAGTTTCATAACTGCAGGTACCAACAAACGGGCCAGAAAATAAAAATACGAGCAGAATAACTTTGTGAAGGAGAGGAAGGTGACGTTGATCTCGTTTTTGCAAATTCAAAAAGAATAACGATAAATCATCGTACCTTATCGGTTACTATATCGAGATTACGTGCAATATTAACGGCCTTCGATATTTATTCCTATGAAAAAACTGATATTTAAACGACTCATATCATTATCCTGAAGTAATACTTAACAGAAATCGAATAACTTTTCCGTCAAAAATATTGTTCCAATCAAAAACTTTTTAGGGCCTTTCTTGTGGTATTTTTGATGTAGTTGGATTATTGAGAAGGTCACTTTTTGAATGAGTACATATTAGATAACTTGGACGTGGCTTCGCTAGTCAACAAAATAAACAACTTATTATTTATTATAAAACATATATATTTATTTATTTACTCACAAATAATAGTCAAAGATTACATTTTAGATTCTGAGTGTAGTAAATATGCGATTAGTTTTACTATGATTTATGTATTTTTTCACTAAACACATTTTTGGTTAATAAAAGTAATATGAATTTGTTCACGCTGTACTTTAAAAAATTTCGAATTGTATAGGATTTTGGATTTGATGGTTATATATTAAAAAATTGTCATCAACAACACGTCCTACATATACAGTCCGATCGCTAATATTTTATATGTAAGTCCGTTATTTGACAATTGAGAGACGTTATAAATTTAAATCTATCCGAGGTTTTATTAGTAGTAAGATTAATGCTTCCAGACTTCTTGAGTAAGTTGCTTTTCAAGTATGTGGAACTAATACCAGGTTTTAAGGATTATTTAATCTATTCATTCACTATCACCGACTTTATATTTTGATTATTTTTATACATAAGAACCACAATGAAATAATTCTACATGCATTTATCTAATGTAATAATGTATTGTTGTTTTTCTTTATTAACTCATATTACAATTAAGTTGTAAAGCGTTTATCGTAAATAAAATAAAATAAAAATTACCCTGATGTGATGAAAAATTCACCCGTGTGCGATTTACGAATAATATTCGAAATATCGAGTATAGCGACTTAAACGAATCACCCTGTATACAGTTACTTGAAGTAAAGCCAATAATAATTGCACACGAAAAATCGTTTAAATCAATTATAATGTATAATCTTATAATTAATACTTAATTGCTAGAAGTATTATTTCGTCAATCTCCAGTTATTGTGAATTCATTAATAAGTAAAAAAAAAAATCATAATTAATATTACGTAATTACATGTCGACAAATACAGGAGTGATGATTAAGTGAACACATTTGACTTAAAATTACCCTTTGACGATATTTTTTTTTTTTTGTTCAACGTTTACATAGGTAGTAATACCATTGTTGTTGTTCGAAAAGCGAGTCTGAACAATGCCGCCGTAATTAAAATTATAATAAAAAGTAAGTCAGTTTTTAATAAGCCGAGCTACTTTTAGTTGATAATGCGATAAAATGTTTAAAATATAATTGTGTTATCATTTGGTCATCAATACATATACACGGTGTGTACCAAAAACAAATGCCATACTCTGCGGGATGATACTCTATATGCCACCCTCAGAATAGATTTTTTGGAATTTTTTTTGATGCCAAAATCATGGGTTTACCGTGTTTATTTGTAAAATATGCATACAAAATTACAATGAATACCACAAAATTTTTATCAAAATTGTCTTACAAATAAGGTCTCACTCGGTTTGTTCATAATTGATCATAATTACGATCACGATTTAATACTTTTTAAGTATTAAATAAACGATACTATCAGATAGTTACGGCTAATTTGATAGTAAAATATAGTGAAAATTCAATATATACTTAAATCGAGTGAGTGCTTTTCTTTGTAAGAGAAGAGCTGAATAATCATTCAGAGAATTCTGTGACATGGTCTATTATTTATGAATATTTGACAAATAAACTCGATAAACGCAAAGTTTCAACATGCAATAAATTCCAAAAAATCTATTATGAGAATCACATATAGCATAAGTACCATACCGTATAGTGCGACATTTGTTTCTGGTACATTCTGAATAAATATAAAAACAAGTTTGGTATTTGAATAGTTTATAAAAAAATATTTTGGTGTACCCATATGAGTGTTTCCCAACATTTCTTATTCTAAGCTCTCCTTTTAAATTCTCAAAAAACTTATGCCTCCTCCTATTATTTAAAAATATGAGATAATTTTTTTAAATTTTAGATATAGTAAATTTGCACGTTTTAATACATTATTCTTACAATTTCATCATCGCTATATTACCCCCCACGCAGTACCTAAATTCCTCCCTTTGCGAAACACTGGCCTATAATACTGTTTAAAATGATTTCTCGTTTCAAAGGAACAAGCTCGGAACTCACGAGTGAAACTTATGACAATTTCATTTCATCACCAACCTTCAGTAATAAATTCTCCGATATTTATAAATAAATATCTACAAACAATTTAAGTATATTTTAATTCTTTTTTTTTTTTGTTAGTCGTTATAAAATCGTCCAAAATTTTATGTTAAATTATTTTCTATATTTAACCCTTTTTCCTGATACCTAATACCGCTAACACTGTTCAATCATTTATATTTTTAAATAATAATAATACACCAAAAAAAAAATAAAAAAAAATTATGGATTTTTCTAAAAATGTCCCAGACAACAATTTTGCAATGTCATTATTAAATGAATATTGAGTGCTAATTGATAAATCAATATTGCAAATTTAAGATTATATGGACATTGTATCATTATTTCGATTTTAGATTGAAAATTTAAATGTTTTAGTGATATTGTCATCATATTGATTATTAAATATTGAATCATAACATGGGTTCAATATGTATACATTGTTGAATATGTTATGTCAGTTCAATATTCTTTAAACAATATTGTATAATTATTTCATTTTAATTAGAATTTAAATATTACATTTTCAATGGCAGTTCAATAATATTAAAACGTTGAAAATACAATAATAATCCAATGTTAGCAAAACAATATTGTATTCATACTTATATTGATTGGAATTTTGACATTGAATTTCTAATAGCTGTTCAATAATATTATCATATTGAAAATACAATAANTTTTTATGATAAAATGGTTGTTACACAGTACCTACATATTATATTAAGTACTTACTTAGTAGTTTAGTACTTATACACGTGTGATAAACTGAGATCTGCGATTAGCTTATATAAGAAATAAATAAATTTGAATCACCCATCACTATGATCGCATTATTTGATTGGATATTTTGATACAATATGCTATTTTTAGTGATATGTAGATACTACCGAATAACGACTATCGAATAATTTGAAATAGTGTTATTGGAATAAAATAAAAATAATGTTAATTAATTAATAGGACACATTTGTATGATTCAATATCCTATTATAAGAATAATCGAACATTAATCGACAGTAATAACTATTCGCTATCGCCTATTACCTACACTATTTATTTTCATAAAAAACTATTCAGAAATTATTAAGTGCATTAGTTATATGTAATAATATTTATTATCCATGTACATGTATATATAAATTGTTAATAAATAGGTGTATACAAGACCAGCTATATAATATAGTTTTGACAGTTTTAAATTTTAATAATAATTTTATTACACATTATTCATCATCATCAGACTTTTGACAGTTTTAAATTTTAATAATAATTTTATTACACATTATTCATCATCATCAGACGTTATCCAGTTTTAAATTTTAATAATAATTTTATTACACATTATTCATCATCATCAGACGTTATCCAACATCATCATCAGACGTTATCCAAAAATATTTATTAATTATAAAATATAAGGAAATAATTACAACCACGGGTTTTACAAACCGAAGGTCGTATAACAATATTGTATTATTTATATATTTTTATTTTGGTCGTATATACGGCGAGTTATAATATCTATAATACCTATCGCCAAATAAATCGTAAAATACACGCAAATACTGTTTCAGTCAAATTAACGGCAACATTGAAAAATTACATGACTTAAAAGATAATCGTAGCGTTTATTCAAATTAAAACAGAGCATTTGTGCAGGAATATACGTGTACGCGGCAGTGGCGGATATATCCTAGTTCTGAGGGGGGGCGAATTTCAAATCCATAGATGTAATATTATATTATATTATTCCAATTATATTATCACAGAAAAAAAGTGATGTCAATTAACAGTAGATTTCCATAGATATCCTAATAAATAAATTTATGCGGTAAGGCCGTTAAAACAAAATGTTATCGAGATTTCGTTACCTATGTATGTTGTATACCATATGTATCGATGGTGGCGAGATCGATAGGCGGGTGAGCGGACGAAGCGGTACCGAAAACCGGGAGTGGGAGCACATTTGCGNTCACAGAAAAAAAGTGATAACAATTAACAGTAGATTTCCATAGATATCCTAATAAATAAATTTATGCGGTAAGGCCGTTAAAACAATATGTATGTTATCGAGATTTTGTTCTCTATGAATGTTGTATACCATATGTATCGATGGTGGTTTGATAGGCAGTTGAGAGGATGAAGCGGTACCGATAACCGGGAGTGGGAGCACATTTGCGATAACGGACAGGTATAGGTATTTTTAGAACCGATTATCTCTAGTGTGATATATTGTCGTTGTCACGTCAATGATAAGTCTAGTTATGAACGGTACAAACTATGAATTGCGTTCCGTAATCGTAATAATCCATCTATGGCACTGACGATTAATGCGCGTTAAGATATCCAGTCTACTTTTTACTTAATTTGACTAGTAATAATTAATTTATAGCTAGTATATAGTTTTTTTTCTTATTTAGTACAAGTGATTATTCATTTGAACGTCAGAAGTAAGTACTATATTTTATTCTTTGATTACCTTAGTATTTGTCAGTAGGTATAATGTACATAATACCATGTTATATTTACTTTTTAGATACAAGAATTAACAAGACTGTTAGGCATAAACATAAAACGAATTTTTGAAAAATTGTTCAACGCTAAATTATTATGCAGTTATTCGTTTCATGGTATTCGGGCAAAAAAAATCATTTTCATCGTTGAATATATATTCAGTAATTATTGGTAAAATATTGATTGACAATTTTTATATATTTGTTTTTATTATTGATATTATAATTTAATAAGAGATGCATTACCTTCACATTTAATTATTCTCATAATTCAAGCCAATGAGAGACCGCACTGTTCTTACCCTTAAGTCTTATAATAGATCATTTACATTAAGACTAAACACACAAAATTGGAATTGCTGAATGTATATTTTGGTACAGTATATGTTAGTAAAACAGGGACAACACATATGCCTGTAGGGCGTCCTCTTAACTTGTTTTCTGTTAAACATAATTTTTCACAAAGCTGAAATGTTTTTGATTCTATTTTTTTTTTCAAATAATAAACTTGGTTATAATTGCTCAATGAAAACAAATTGAATATTATATTACCTATTATATATTATTATTATATGTGTAGTATTATTAATTTGGTTTTAGAAGCAATATGAAAGGATTCAATGTTTTNCATTACTAAATAGATGTTGAAAAATTAATATTGTGGTCATATTTTTTGAATATTAAATATTAATTATACAACATCTATTTAAGTTGATTTTAAAGATCCATTTAATATTAGTAATACAATGTGCATGTAACAAATTCAATATTAAATGAACATTTTTGCCCGACCAAATAAAATTGTTGGGATATTGCATTGACATTAAACAATGTGCATACAATTCGTATTCGATATCTATACAATCTCATAGTTGAATAATTATAATTATTGTTATAACAATTATACAATCTTATAGCAATGTTTTTTTGCTGTCTGGGGTTGACAATACACATATAACACCAATATCGGATATACCGTTCTTGAGTTATATGAATATTGTCAAATATTTTTAGACAATATGCATAAAATCCTCCCGATCAGGTGTTCAATCCCTTCCCATGGCCTTTTTTTTTAGTACTTCTACCAGTTCTAACAATTATTTCAAAACAAAAAATAATTGTGTAATGTTTTAACGTTTGACAATTTCTGCTATCTTGTATAAAAGAACCTATTATACATTTTACTCGTTATCAATTCACGTGTTTATTTTGTGGCTATTATCACAACTCAATTTCACACAGACACAGTTATACATTTGTATATAGGTCATAGACACATTAGGACGTACATGAAAGTTGATGTATGTGTGTGTGTACATGTAAGACTAGTATTTTAATAGGATAGATTACATTTAATCAGTTAACTTGTGACAGTCATTTTCTACTGTCCATTTATTTAAATGACTAGTGAAAAATTGAAAAACTAATGATAGTTTATTTTGTTCGGTCTTTGGTGTGTTTATTGTTTTGAGTTTTATATTGCAAACGTTAAATATCTAGTAACTAAACATTTTGCGCTTTAGAATTATTTAAATGGATTGGCAATGTTATCAGTTCATAAAAATATTTACATGGATCTAGAAGATGTTTTAAATGAATTAGCTCTAAAGTCAAGAAAAATTTGAACACGTATTATTACAATATTTTAAAGTAAATATTTTGTACATGTATTGTACTCCTATGACAAGAAAATTGATCCCTTCAGGGCTGAATTTGTCTACGAGCTAGGATGATATTAAAAAAAAAAATATGAATTTTGGTTATATTGTGTATTTTGAGAGAACAGGTGTAGATATAAAAATAGATCGTGACATTTTTTTTTTGCTTTCTTGTACATTGAAAGACCTCTATGACTTAGTCCTAATTATGCAACTATGGCTCATGATACATAAAATAGAATCACTCTTTATACGTGAATATCTATTGCATATATTCGGCCATGTTTTCATTTTTCATATCTGGTCAAAATTGATTATTGAAAGACGCGCGTTCTTACTAGACTATATTAAACCATTCTTCTTTGGAATGCCTAACGAACCTAGCTAGAGACACGACTTTTTAGATTAATGAAAAAAAAAACGGTGTTTATCGATGATACTTCACAACGGTAAAATTCACCTACCTACTAAACCCATTGATTCCGAAAACAAAAAAAAGTAAGGAAATTTCCAATGTACGAAAAGACCACAAGTATATAGCGATTTGTAGTCTGTCCTCGCTTCAACAAGTGCCATTCGCACGATCATCTGTGGCCTGGCACTGAAAACCGCAGTGGTCTAAATCGTAATAATCATTAACGGATAAAAATAAAACACATCAACGTAAAACTGCTTAGGTATTATAATAAAATCATAGGGACTTGGAAACTTTTAATATCTCGGCCAACGACGACGGCATTTTCGTCACGCAAAAATCCCGTTTAATGAACAATGACGTCTTGTAGCCTTCAAAAACACAATAACAACGCGCATTCATATTTATGAATGCACAATTTAAAAAAAAAAAAAAACCCCCGATATTCGTACACGTGATACAATCGAATCGAATAACTTGAAACTCATAATAGGTACAGATATGTATAAAAACAAAAAAAAAAAATTAATCGTTACTTAATACATACTCTATTATGTTATACATTTTACTACCATCTACATGCCTCAAATAATATACGTGCTATTGTATCCGGTCCTGATATTGTAAAAAATTAAAAATAATGTTGCTATACATACCTTACCTAATGTACGTATACCAATTGCCTATTATTATATCATCTAAACACGAGAATTCGGAAAAAAAAAACAGCTTTGAATGATTAAAATATAACGAACGTGATAATATTTACCTATTTATTTATTTTTATTTGAATATCTAACACGTTCAAAAAAAACGGTACAAAAAAACTAAAAGCAGTGGAAATGTAGATTTGGAAAAGATTACTTCGTATTAGTTGGACTGAGAGAAAGACATTCTCCGAATATTAAGGGAGGAGTATTGCAATGCGATGTATCAAAAGTTCAAGAAACGGAAAACTAATGGAACACTTAATAAGACATAATCCTTTTAAACCAACATAATAGAAGAATGGAGGTTAAAAATCAATGAACGCAAAGAAAGTGGAATTCCAGAGAAGCTATTTCTTAAATAACTGAATGAAACAAGATATTCACAAAAAAAAACATGTCAAGTCCATATTCACTACAAGGTCAGGTCGTTTTTGGCTTTCGATAAAAGAAAACGAAGAATAGAATACGTAGATACGTTAGATGTACTATACGGTGTTATCCAAAAGAGACGATTGGCAAACGATAAATTCTTAAATATCAGATAATTTTAGATTCTGAGTAGAGCAAAGAAGCCTATGGTTTTATAAAGATGTTTATTTTTTTTTAATGGACAACTTTTCTACTAGAGATCTTGCTCCGGTTTTTAAGTGTAGCACCTTTTCTGAAAGAAAATTTTTGTGAGGAGGTACTTTAAGGAGGTTATTTTTTTCAAAAGTTTTCCTAGAAAATGTGAAAAACCGGGAAAAACGCAAGGAAAATGGGAAACACCGGTACAATATTAAACAAATATTATTAAACAAAATATATAATGCCTATTTAATTATTTTATCATAATATGACATATTATTGACAAAACAACACTATCAACCGAACTTTATTCAGAATTGTTTTTATCATTAGCAATGATTAGTCGTTGCTTACAGAAATACATTAAATTCCCTTATGTATCCTAACTTCCCAACTTCCAATCTACAACAGTGGCTGCACCCGTCCCTATTATCCTAAATAGGAAAGCTTTTTTTTTTTTTACATATTCCTATAGTAAATGATAAATTTTGCGACTTTTTTTCATCAAAGTTGAAAGCAAAAACCGCACAATAATACAGGGGATTTCTCATTGAAAACTGATTTCCCAATTCATAAATTTAACAGTATATATTCAATGAATAATACGTATTAATTTAATAATATCTTGGCTAAAACGGCACAAACATTATGCCAAAACAAATATTTAAAAAAGATTAAAAATAATCATTTCAAGATGAAAACAAAATTCCAAACAATTTGCTTTTTTAATGATTATCTTTATAATGGAGCCAGTATAAATCACGTGCAAATTGTTGTAGTATATTCGTCTACAGTGCACTATACATATAATACATTTGAATTATTATATTCATAATTGACCATAGTTATTTTTCTCGGTCCTCTAACATTAAACTTTAAGTATATCAATTTTTCATAATTATATTTTAGAAAGTAACGTATACAAGTTACCGAAAGACAAAAGTATAAAAGCTAAATTTTCAAAATACCTTTACGTATGTATCTATATCTATATCTATATATATATATATATATATATAATAAAGCGTAATACATAACTATAGTTTAAGTAAAATTAATGATAGTAAAACGAATCGAGTTTAAAAGTAAAGTAATTTTTTTTTCTAACTAAAAACTTTCGCGGTACTTAAATGACTTTTAGAAGATTACGTCAAGTGATCAACTGGAAAATTGAAAAACAACGGGGCAAATACCCCGTGATTGAATAAACGAGCGTGGATGAAAACACGGATTTTAGACCATTGAGCCTTTACGTACACCGCCGGAAGATAACAATAATTACTTTCACTTATATATTATTATTATATAATATAACATCCCGAAGGCGAACATCTGAATTAAATCTGTTAAAATTATCATTATATTACGTATCTGCGATTACAGCGCGTAACGCGATTTCCATTACAATTTCTGTTCGTTTAGTGTTTCGGTCGTATGTGTGAATGTAAGTTATCGCTGATACGTTTTAGTTAAAAACCGAGAGTGAGTTTCAAACGATAATTTTCGAAATTAAAAAGGTCGTAACTGTTGTAATTGTATTACGGTTAAACCTCGAGCGAAATATAATCGGATCCGAGCAGCCCCGTGGCCCTTTCAATAATGATTTTCCGCCACTAAAATTCAATAACATCTAACGTTTGAAAACAGAATAAATATTTAGCCGGGGTAAAAATAAACTTTTTAACGCAAATGTAAAATATTTTTCAATATCAAAGACGAAGTTACTAAAAATATTATAAACCTAGTGTTTATCAATAATTATGATTGTGATATCAACGGCAGCACGTGGCGTCTTTTCAATATTTGATTGATCTGGTCAAACTTACCGAGTTTTACAACTGTTAAAGAAATGAGTTACAGAAAAAAAAAATGTCATCACTTCGCTCGAATATTCGCCCTTCATTGAATTGATGTCGTAAATTATATATTGTATTTAAAAAGTTAAAAATCGTTCAGAAAAGCGGAAAATTTGACCCCGTGAAGAAATAATACAGTGGTCACCGTTTATTATAATTACGGTTAATGTTATCAATCGTTTATTGTTAAGGATAAGTAAAAGTACGGACCGGATGTATACTTATATATGTACATTATGCCAGTTATTGTAATAAATACGTTGCATAATGTTATCAATTTAAGGTTGATGAATTAGCAAAACAAACTGATCTCTCACGTGCACTACATCTTATGACAATGGCTTGGGACCAAGTGACAGATAAAATAATACGAAGTTGTTTTAAACACGGAGATTTTGCAGAAAGTATCGAGGAGGAAGAAGAAGAATATGGAGAAGTATACTTAGATTTTGAAAATTGGTTGATAATAGATGAAAATATACCTACTTTTAAATTTTACTGAAGAAGATATTGTAAATGCTTTATCACAAACAAATGAACCTGAAACAATTTAAAATAAAGAAATTGAGCTCGAGCCACAAGCAGATACTGAAAAACCTCCAAGTTCTTTTGAAATGAGAGAGGCCTTACGAGTATTACGAAGGGGAGTGAAACAACACTGATTAAATTTTGAATTACAATACAAATACGAACATTTTATCAATGATATTTTAACGTTAAAAAAAAACAGACATCAATAAAAAAATTTTGTTCAAGTTAGTAGTAGTTAATATTTATTTACATTTTATTTTTTCTTTAACAGTTTCATATTTTGTATACCAACATATGTATTTTAATTAGTAGTAAATAATGATAATATTTTTCAATAAATATGTGTATATTAAATTTGATGCAACACTACATTATTATTATTATTATTTTTTTTTGGTTTAACATATGTTTTATTTTTTTTTTCAACTTTCGTTTAATGTTATCAATCGGATTAAAATATTAGTTATTTCTCGACCCAAAGTGATAACACTAAGCGGCGACCACTGAATGAAACGAAATGTATTATGAAACGTTTTTCGATGTTTTTACAATTTTTTCCCGGACTCAAAAGTAACCAAAATGGCACTAGTTTCTCCCTCCACAAATGACGCCATCGAATAATATTAATTAAACTGTAACAAGTAAAATGAATCAATAAAACCGATCGCGAAACAGAATTCGTCATCAATATTATCATCATATAGGTACCATATACGTGCACGCAAATCGATAAAAACACGTAATGGACATTATAATTAAAATATAGTGTAGTACTTAATAATAATATTGCGCATTTTCTGTACATGTTAAAAAACACTCAATAATAATTCTCGACACTCGCCAATTTATACTAACCGCATAAAAAATATAATACAGTGTAACGCTGTAGCAGTGAACCCTGCGCGGTGGTTTAACATTATTTAACTATAGGTCATGGTCAAATAAAACCGTAACATTATTAATATACGGACTCCGGTTATCCCGTACTTTGTTTTAGGGCACCCAATACCAACGTTGTTACGAATACCGTTAGAAAGGCATAGCCAATAGACATGGGTGGTATCGTGGATAAAAATAATAATAAAAGAATGGATAGGACATGCCAATACTAGATCTCAAGAGAGATGTTTAATAAAACGTGCATATTCAGATAAAACTTTTCATCGCGAATCCCAAATAGGTTACCTGCGTGCTTCTGAATTTAGAACGTGTACTGTGATTAATAATTTTGTTCTCCGCATAATTTAATCCCACCAAAATATAGCATTGGTTTATTATGGGTGAACAAAAATTGTATAATTTTAGTAGATTCTTCCCTGACCTGTTTTCATTGTGTTATTATTGCGTTATGTCATTCACGGGGTAATAAATTGAACAAACGTCGTAGGTAAACTGTATGCAACTGTTAAACGTATATTAAGAGATTAATATGTCACCTAACAGATTACAGAACGCGGGTTTCTGCTCTGTACGCCTAGTTTTACTAAAAACAATAACAATTGAAAGGGAGAGGGAATTTACCCCCCCCTCCATATTCCATATTCCTCCCATAAATTTGGCACTGCAGGTACCTAAATAAGGTAGAATACTCTGCAGTTTGTACACTAAAGTATAAATATTGTAATACGTTCGCGATGACAAATTCCATCGGATCGGGAAAATGATTGGATTTAAGACAAAATGTTAATCGTGAAACGTCACGGACAGAAATATTCGTTCGTCAATAATGCCCACTCGCTGCCGAAATATCGGAGAGCCAAGAGTGAAAATGCGTTAAAAATTTTAATGCATACTGCCAGACGCCGTACGTTACGTTTGTCAATTCGGAAATATTAAACTTTCATACACTGCTTTATTATTATGACAAAATGAATACGAATATAAATTATAATGCTTCGTTTACGTACTTACTCGTATAAAATTAATAACCAAAAATGCTTATGTTATAATAATTATTATATTCGTCGTGTCACGACCAATTTCACCATCTAACGCATTCCAATCTTGATGTTTTGAATTCCAAAAGTAAAAATTCGAATTTTACCAAAATCTGCAGGTATATGGGTATACCTAGTCGAATTTGAATTAGGATCTTTTTTTTTATAAAAGCGGGGAAAGCAGAAATAATAATGTTTATAATAATATAATAGTCACGTAATCTTCCAACCACGGATGTTACAATCAGCAAATCTTACCTTAGGTATACATCATGTTTTTTTTTTTTTTATTGTATTGTAAGCATATCAGTTCTAGAATTTATTGCAGACTTGACATCATCCTTTTCGTTTTATTTCCTTTTATTTTATTTGTATTACTGAAACCTTTATGTATCCGTATAGTATTTTGTATAGCAATTTCTTTGTTATCAAAATAATATAATAGCATTCTAAGTGGATTTTCTCAAATAAAAAAAATATCAGCAGTATTTATTCTCAAGAAATCAAGATGACTTTCGTTTTTATGCCTGTAAATATCTCATGTCAACCGTAGAATAATCAAACGATCACGAGATTAATATAAATGATTGTTATATCACTATAGTTACTCTTCGTTGTAGTTATAGTTTATACCTCTAATGTTTCACAATAAAATTAAATTTTATTTTAGCTTAGATTCTGAGGTTAGCGAATGTATGGTTTTATAAAAAATTGTATTTTTTTTTTTTATGTGAACACTTTTTCTACTAGAAAGCTTACTCCGATAATCAAATATAATAGCACCTTTTTTGAAAGGTAATGTTCTCTGGGTGGTACTTTGGAAAGGTCATTTTTTGAAATTCTCATTTATATTTGAGATAATGAGAAAAACCGGGCTCTTTAGATTAAAAAAGATTGAAAAATTAAAAATAAGGTTGTCATTGACAACCGTTTTAATTTATTTTTTGTTATTATTAAGTACATAATACACTTATCATAATATTCCAGGCGACGCATTTATTCTTTTATTTATTATTTTTCATTTATATATTTATTTACTATTATTAAGTTTTTATTATTTTAAATTTTTTTTAAACGATTATTGTTGTAATGGAAGCACACATTGTTGTAATCATTTTTATTGTCGATAAAGTAACACTATTAACTGAATTCCACTCAGAATCGTATTTTCGTTAACATTGGTTTATCGTTGCTTACAGATATTAAAAATATACATTAAATTCCCATTTGTATCCTACCTTCCAGGAAGCCAAATGCGAAGTATGTCCGCATATATATACATAAAAAGCATAATTTTTAAAAACCTGTTTTTGAAAACAATTTTTTAAAAATGAACTGTGTAAATCCGTACAAAGAAATGTAATGATGGTTATAAAATTATGACCATAAAATATTATAGTACACAAATAAATTTTTATTTTAACTTTAATTCCGTATTTAAAAAATTTACTGCAAACCGAAAAATAATAAACATTTTTTTTATTTCTTTTACTAACTCCTTATTTACACGATTTCCTTTAGAGGGATCGGTAACACTTTTCCAAATTTTATGATATTTTGGAAGTATCAAATTTATTTTATTTACATTTTAATAACCACTTTAATAATAAGACTTTTCAATTAACTTACTGCCCGATGCCCATTTAAGGGAAAAGGGTATTTACAACCGTTTTTACAGGTGAATATAATGTGTTAAACCATAAAGCTAGGCAAAACTGTAGAAATTCCGTTTGATGGATTTCTATTTTGAAAATATATTATGATTCTTTGTTGAAATTTTGTTTTCAATATTCATCTTTATTTTAAATAAAAGACAAAATACATTAGATATACATTTTTCAAAATACAATCAAATTATTTTTTATGATTTCTAATAAAATAAGTAAATTTCTATTTCCAATATATCCGTTAAAGAACCTGAAGAATCAAAAAATCCTTTTTCAAAATTAAAATTTGTCAAAAACGATAATTCTTATTAAATGTCACAATAACATTGCTGTTTCGTGTATTATTCTAAGTGCTTTATTAATAAACAAAAAAAATACCGAGGTACACCGCTTAAAAATTCTGCACCTATAAATAATAATATCATCGGACTAAAAAATTATTCGCGTTTGCATACATTTTCTGGTAGACGTAAATATGCGTTAACTGCTAAGTATAACGAGTTACATACATAATTCGTATCATGATTTCGTTATACGTAATTTAAATATTAAAATATGTAGCGCGTCACATATTTTCACATTTGACGTTTCTGAGACGTTGGGGAATAGATACGCATACATTTTATTGTCCATAACAGCTAAAACATCATATGAAAGAAATAAAAAATAATAATACAAATTGAAGTAAAATAAGACGTTTCCTAGTCCACATTTACGTTTCGCTATAAAATGAATGATACTTTCAGCTATCTTTAAATTAATAAATACATAGGTAACCACTACCTATATATTATCTATAATTTCACTACCCACAGAAATGGAATTATTTCGCATTTCAGTTATTTTTTTTTTACTCTTGAGTAAATATTTATTGTATATTTTACGTGTTCTTAAAGCTTATTATCTTGTACGGATATTTCAGAGTAACAAAAAAAAAATTCTCAAATAAATAATAGATACCTACACAACGTTTTTGTTACTAATTATTATAATATATTTTTGCCAGTAGAGAAAATAACTTAGTTATATTTTCTTTTTTTCTTTCGTTCGTTTGCGTTCAGAATTTCGAAAAATCTTTTAAGGTCAAATCGAAACATTTTTATTTACCAAAAAAGTGTTTTCCGAAAAAAAGAAACAGTGAAACACGTATGACTTAGTAAAACTTATGTATACCACTTTTACACTCAAAATGTAATAAAAAAAAAACTGAATCATATTATTTGCAGGTACTTCCCTGACACTGTACAACGCAAGTATATGCACGTCGCAATAAATGATCGATGTTTTTGTAAAATTATTACTGCTTTCAATCGTCTCGAATCCGCCACACAAATCGCATTATTATATAATCATATAGAAAAATGAAAATGTACTTACAAACAATATCGATGAAATCTAAAATTATTTACACGTATTTCGACGATTATCGCAATTGCGATCCTTTGTGAAAGTAAATATATAAAATATCCTGCAATAGTATAATATCATTATTACAATAATTCGGATATTTACGAAAAATTCACGATAAAACAGGCGAGTATTATAATGAGTTTAGCTATGCTACCGACCACAGTGCAGTAAAAATCTGAATACAATAAAAAAAAAAATATATATTTTCTCTTCAAATAAAATATGCTTGGTAAATATTACATTTAATATTTAATTTAAATTTCAATGTAACATGTTATACATGTTAAATAAAAAACTTTACATATTAAACATTAATTATTGATTTTTATAACTACAAAATAATTTACAATATAAAATCGTTAATATTTAAACGAAATTCGTGAAACATTATGAATAACTCGTTTAGGATTAAAAAAAAAAAAAAAAAACATTGTACTATTGAAAATAAGATACAAAATAAAGGAAATTATTATATTTGATGACGATAACCGTATGAAAGTGTATATAAAACTATTACTATCTATACATAAAAAAAAAAAAGTGGGTCAGCTGAGATCTATCGTGACATTTATTTTATTATTCCATAGACATTTATTAACACAAGAATAGCAACCGTTTTGCGTGTAATATATTGAGGCCAACAGGCAGATGTGCGCGAGACGAGAAACGGGTTTTTCATGGCAACAAAAATATTTATACGGTTATTTAGAATCGTAATCATGAGAAAATTATGTAAAGATTCTAAAAGTCGTAGCTCGATTAAAGTAGATGTATCAACCATTTGGACTACACCGAATAAGGCACCAGCTAGACCATTAAAAGGCAACAGCTGAGTCTATTCGCAGTCGTGACGAATACGAGCTATCACATTTATGAGACGTGATATATTACTGTTTTACTGATCTAAGAGGAGTTTTTGATAATATATATTATGATAACAAACATACATGTTTACATTACTAAGTTAAGATATTATATTCTTTGTAATATCCATGGGTATAATATCATGATATCGATATGATATATGGTTATATTATCCTCATAGTAATAATTACATATTTACACAAATATTGATTAAAAATAATAAAATAAAAGAACTTGTTTGTTGTTTTTCTTTTTATTTACATGTTATTGTACGTTATGATATATAAACACTCTCACGCTTCTTATCTAAAATTATAAAAGATGCAGCAAAAACACTGGAATGCGTTTTTTTACTACTTGTCGGGTCTGTTTTATTATTATGAACTACGAAGCCGGAGCTATACACGATGTTTTCTGTTGGATTCAATATTCATCGTTTTTTATTAGAGTGGCTGTGCACGACGGATGTGATCCTCCGCGTTTTAATATGTGGCGGAAAACTCTGGAGAGCTCCCGTTTTGGCGGACGAACGCCGAAGTTTAACTAACCCGAACTCCAAATATTGCATTGTGTGAAATTGAGTTGGGGTACACGGGTGACAGAAAACGCCGTGTTCACGTCATAATATTATTAATAAAATAAATTTTCCGACGTGTCAAATAATAAAATATGATCATTTATTTTAAATTTAATATATTTCTATATGGAATGCTTGCAGAATTGTTTTCGGTAAAGGCCAATAACGAATTTTCAGTTTTTTGTTTATTTTTGTCGATTACAATTTTTTGCTCGATAATAATACTCGAAAATTTAACATAAGATTTGTTCAAAAAGTGTTCTTACATAATAAACAATTATTTAATTTTTACATTTAATAAATTGTAATAATCGTAAAAATCATAATAATAATTTAAAAGTAATTTAATAAAGGAAACGAGGGTAATAGTCAGGCCTCCACAAAATTAAAAACAATGATAGTATGCATGATGAGTATATATATTTTGTACAAGGGAAGTAAAACGGAGGGGGATGAGGGGGATATATCCCATTCCATAATCTCAATTTACTTAAATAATTGTTATTATTTATATTATATTATCAGTAAAACGGTGGGGGGTGAGGGGTATATATATCCCACTTTATAATCTCATTTTACTTCAATAATTTTTATAATATATATTATATTATCTATGTATTCATAAAAAAAAATTATGTAAATAATATTAATTATTAATAATTAACCCTATCATCCTCCATGACAAAATTAATTGACCGCCACTGATTTGGTACAATAAATATGAGCTTTACCCTATTTAAAAAATAATTTACGTAAAGAATACACTGATGGATAGGTGTGTCATCACGTATATAGCTGATCCAGTGAAAAACACAACATACGAAACGCGAAGGAAAACGCTGTCTACGGCTCCATCGTTATAGCATTTGACCAACAATAATTGAAAAAGCTATTCGAGAATAATAAATTCTAGCGTTCTAATCAGAATATAGTTTAGGCAATAATGCAAGCAACGCGAAACATCTACGATGAGGTGGAAGATGAGTACAGATTTCGTGCCTCCTTAAGTATGAGATCAATTTTCCTTTTTACCTCAAAAAAAAAAAAAAAACAGAATATCATTATCAATTTCATCATAGTATCAAACGTAAATCGATACACGAGATTATTATTAAAAGAAAGTAAACAGCTCTAAAGCTGAATCATTGAATGTAAGTGACTACGTATATCTATAATATATTATAATATATTGGCAATTTGGACGCGACTTTTGAAAATAATATGAAAATGTATACAAATATTAAATTTAATTACACATTCATTCGCATGCAATTAAATTCATGTGGTAATTACAAGTATTTAATTGTGTAATCATGGAATAAACTAAAATATTTAATAAAAAAAAAAAAACATGTTAATCACAAAAATAAGACAACAATAATGCCACTGTTCAGTGTTGTTTATTATTTTATCAATATCACTACTAAGAAAACAATTATTATTCAAATATATACAACTATCAGATTTTAAAATAACAATAATAAATAACGAGAACAAATTTTGCTCAAAATTTGAACCAAATTTATGCATCCGAATAACGATTCTGTGATGAATTCAGTTTGCTACAAGATAAAATATTAAAATTATTATATATTCGTTAACTATTGTTATTCGTTAAAACTAAAAGTAAAGTTATTCGAACTTTATTAAAAATAATTTTGTATGCAAATTGTGTTGATAATAAATGTTTTGATAATTTTATAATACATGTTATACATATTATACGACCATGAATTAAAAATTCTGATCTGTATAATATAAATTAAATAATGAGCTAGTACTTCGAATGGGTGCATCATAAGTGAGAAGTTAGCAAGGAGAAATATATAAGGTTAATTAATTTATAACCAATGACAATTTTTTACGAATAACGATTCTGAACAATTTCGTTTATACGTTTTTTGAAATGCCGTAATATTCACGATTTTCATTAAAATTTAATCTTAAATCATTATAAAAAAAACTACTACATTACACTTTAATTTTTTTTTTGAACCACTAAGTGCAGCTTATAATAAATAAAGGTGTTACCTGCAAGTCTAACAAAAGGCAAATATAAATTTTCTACCAAAATTTTTAAGTTTTTCTGAATAGTTACAACAAAAAAACAAAATGAAAAATAATGAAACCATTATTTACTCAGTTTTTCCCAATTATTATGAAAACTGGTTGAAAAATCAAAAAAAAAATCACCGACTTTCTCAGCAACAAGGTCCAAAATTTAACGAAAAAAATTTGTTGACATTTTTGATTAAAGCGGTATTTCTGGTAGAAAACATAATGTAAATTAAAAAAAACGAAATCGGTAAAGCTACGACATGCCGTAAACATTTGTGTTTTTCCTATAATTCCAGTTTTTTCCATTTATTTTTAAAACCCGTTGAAAAATCTAAAACTGACCTCCCAATACACCAACTAGATTCAAAAATACAACAAAAAAGGGGTCTTGTTATTTTATAATTGAAGCATGATTTCTAGTAGAAAAATTGTCACGAAAAGGCAAATTTCCATTCCTCCACTTTTTATGAAAAAAAAAAATGAAATGCACGTTTTTTTAATGATAATAATGTTATCTAGGAATTTTTTAGTGTTGGTATCATTTCGTAAATTACTAATACATTACCACAATATATTATTACAGCAATGCAATCTTAACTTTTCCATTATTATTGACATTCAATGTACATAATATGATAATATTAATGTAAACTATGGTTGTATACTTGTGTAATCGTGATGTAACGGTGTTTCAGTAATTTATGTTTTAAAATGATAACAATTAATATTTTTAATACATTTGAAAATAACAAATATTAAATTTACAAAACAATAATAATTAATTATGAAATTGTCTAACCGCGTCCGCGTTTCTATGAACATGTCTATAAATATTACATTATAACTTAACAGTTAAATATATCATAATCAAATGACTGTGTAATGATTACTATAAAAATTACAAAACACACATTATTGTATAACGAATAGATCCCTCGCTTTGCTTCGAGTCTATTAGGAAATTTTAAGAGGACGCCACACCCGCATCTACTGTTTTCAGTTCAACTACTGAGCAACAATCAAAAACGATGTTTACGCAGACAAAGTAAAAATAGCTTAATTTTAATTTCAGAGTAAAAGTACCTATTATAAAATGTACAAAGAAGAATATTTTAGAGAGAATCTCGTCAAGTTTTTGTATATCCTAAGTAAACAGCTCGATTTAAAAAGTGCACACATTTTTTTTTTAGTTTTTTAAATAATTGTAACTTTTTAATAATTCATAGTTCAAAAAATACCTTTGTAATTTCTTCCGAAATATGGTTCTCTATAAATTTCATAATAAGTTGTTTTACTCTAAAATAAAAACTAAGCTAGTTTAACTTATTCAGCGTAAGTATTGGTTTTATATGTTGCCCTGTAGTTGGACGAATACTTTAGATGCGGGTACGGTGTCCTCTTAAAGGAATGCTGCTTTTTAAAAAGGACTTTCCTAATATCATCTTAACCTCTCTACATCACTTTATCAGATATTATTTGATTGAGTTTTTGGTATTTAAAATTGAATAAACTTTCATCATTCATATTATTTAAGAAATGAAACCTCTTATCTAATGAAAGGCGTTGGATTTGAACTACAATTTCGAGCGGCATTAAGTGATACTACCCCAAAGAGTGTATAATTAACCTGTACCTCACTCCAATACTATGTATACAATGTATAGTGTTCAGCACAGACCTTCGAGGAACTTCCTGTTTATTACTCAATTAATGCATATCAAGAACTTCCTGTTGGATAGTATTTCGACCTTCTCGAGAACATTCTATTTTAGTCCTTAAAGCAATCCCCATTACTGTCCAATTTAGTTAAAAAATATTATGTATTAAACATTAACATTAACATTAACCTGACCTAGATCATACGAGTAACTTCTAAAAATAATTAGTAAGGACAGAAGTTAAATGTTTAAAACTCCAAAAAGCACATTATTGACTTTTACGCATTGCATATACGAATATGCATTCTACAGATTCATTTTTGGGAAGAGTCTGTAGAGGTTTTCAAAGCTAAAAGCACCTCCATACGAAAAAATTTGCTGAAATTCATAAATTTAATCTACCTGTAAAATTACTCCAATTCCCAATTTAAGGTAATTTGATGTGATGGGAGCAACTAAAAAAAATGTCCGAAAAAGAATAAATGAAATGTGTGTATCAAACAGTATTATAAATGTATCAGATACAATATATAGTGTGATAGCATACATTATTCTCTATTTTCGGAGAAAATGCAACAACCAAATTATTTAAAAAAAATCAATGTACAAGGTTTTTGAAAATAAGTAATCAAATTAATAATCAATTAGAAGTAATCAAAGTTTGTAATATCAATTTATTGTTTAGGTTTTATACTTTAAGTGTTAAAATATGGATCTAGAGATAATATGTATGTAAACAATCTATTAATAATATCCATTTGTGAAATCAATAAATAAATTGCCATCATATTTCAAACTTCAAACGTTCAAACACTTTTACATATTCTATTTTTTAAATTATAATTAGAAAGTTTATGACTCCAAAGATAAAAACTAAACGCAAACAAAAACCAGAAGAAAAAGATTATACATTTTTGACACATCACGTCTAGAAAATATACAATATACATACACCAAACTATAAAATAAATAACCAATGAACATTTCAGGTCAATAACTGCAGGGATCGTATAATTATTATTTTCCAGATTAAAACGGAATAGCTACAAAAATTGATTTTTATGAAAACAGGTGTGACGTGAATATTTCGACAATATTTTTTTAAAAGTGTTTTTCAACTACTCGGAAATTTAAGAACAAAAAATGTCCCCTATAACGCACCTACCTGCTACCTGCAGCACCTGTGTACCAAACATAACAATCGATTGATTGGACAAGAAGAAACTTTTGACACGTGCCTACTCGTTTTACCCGAAAAAAATGATCACATACATAATTCAAAGAAAAAAAAACATACTCGTCCTTGTAATACTATAGGTACTCGTAATACGTTATCTTTGCGTTCCGTGTCATGTATATTTCGAAACCAAAATAAAATAGAAATTCACTAATTTTATAGAGTAAAAAATACATCTTTATCAAATTACAATTGTATTTGTCATTATCCGGATCAAAGTATATTTTATTAATTTATCTGTAAACGATATTTTATCTAATGAATATTCGAAGTCGTTTAATTTCTCTATTTATTAAGTTCAAGTTCAACGAATCTGTTAAGATAATGACGACTCTTATGTGGTGAACGCTCAATAGATATGCCCTATAGAAAAAGGAACTTAATTACATATAATAGTAAATCAAAATATAAATAAACGTTAATAATAATAGTATAGATATATAATACTATTAGGACTATTAAGGACTTAGGATTATTCTAAATCAGTGGATAGATTTGGATTAAGATAAAACTCAAATGAACCATTTCTTATTTTGTCTAGGTATATAAATAATTTGTGTCATTACATTCGCTAAATAAAAAAAAAACCCAAGTAATTTAAACAGTGGGGTGGTTGGGAAGAAGTGTATTTGCTCTTTTCTTACTTTTAATCGTGTCTTAAAAGGGTAGTTACAGTTGATCTCTGGTTTTTTAGTCTGGGAAAAAAAATTTTCAAAATAGAATAACGTTTATATAATATTAATATTATACCTTTTATTTGTTCGCTATCGCAAACAATATTTGCTGTAATAGGTGAGGTTAGGTTATTTTCCGAACGATTTTCACGACTTTTAACTTTAAATTTTGTTTTAATTTTTAAACCAAAATATATAATTTAATGACCATGAAAATTATATACTTCCAGGATATTTCTTTGCAAGTATGAAAGTCTGAAATAGACAGATACTTGTATTTAAATATTATATTCGAACAAAGCGACATTTTAAATTTTTGATTAATAATTGCTTTCCTCATCAGTCGAAAAATCCGTAAAACTATCTCCACTCTACTGTATGTTAAAATAATGACACCACTGAATTCGACTAGGACTTAGTAATATTATTTAGAATATTCATGAACAACAGAAACAAAATGGGGGTATGCAATTTGTTAAATAATTTCTCGAATTAAAAGTTGTAAGTCACTTTACTACAGTTCCTGTATACATAGGTACTTGATAAGGAGCTTATATGACAGCCTTGAGATCTTAGATTTATAAACTTTCAATTTTCGGATTAAAGCTCAGTGTAGCTATATACTTAAAAAATACATAATAACAAGACGAATAAATTAATCAATAATGAATGAATCACATGAATGATTTTTCAATTTTAAACAATTTATAGAATTGTTTTTTTATCCGTTAACTTCCGTGATAGTATTTTTATCTCACCGTGGCTATTGTTAAGATTATTATTATTGTATATTGGCATTTCGTCGTTAAATTTCCGTATCGGCCTATAATATTTCGATTGCACGTAACATTTTACATATTTTTTTTTTCTATTTGATACTTTAGTTTTAATAATTTTTTGTAAAATAAACTACTTTGTAACGAAAAAAAAACAAATTAACGCATATATAGGTAATACTATCGGAAATTCAATTTTTGTTGTATAATTTTTAACTTGTATGTCTATGTGCATCTTTTAAAATAATGTTTCATAACCTAAGAGGAGGTTGAGATTTCTTTAAAAAAAAAAAACAAATTTCAAAGAACTTGTAAAATTAAAAAAAGAAAACATTATTTTCAACCATAATAAGTCAGGATAGATAATAATAATACAAATATAAAGTATTATGTTGTGTAATTAATATTTTATATTTATTCATCTGTAGAAATCATTTTACAGAATACATGTAGTATATAACAGAGAAACAAAAAAATAGCATTGATTATGTTCTGACCAAAAATCAGAGAAGGGGATTGAGATTGTTGAAAAACGAAAAAGGGGACATGGAATAAATAAGGTTAAAAGACAACGAACGACACCAAAATCAACTATAGTCTCCCCTCAAAAACAAAAAAAACAAATGTGAATATTATTATAGAAAACATTTTAACCAAAATATATGACAGTAATGATACCGTGGACATTTTTTCGTTCTTATAAAATACCGTGTCGCAAAAATACCTATAAATATAAAAATTGAAAACACCCCGTTCAAACGTCTCTGGCGACAATAACATTTTGCTTTTATAATAATTAGCTGTCCATATTTGAACTCCAGTTCTTCTACAGTTGTAGCCTTTTATAGTCCAGAAATTTCAGCTATAACGACAGTCCGCGTAAATCGACAGATCTCCCACCCTAAGTTCAAAACACATTGTTTATATACACATGACTTATAAACACATCTGAAAATTAAATTTAACATGCATACTGTTTAGATGGATGTATAGTATAATATGAACATACTATATATATTAATACTAGTTTAAAAATGCGTAAAACTTTTAGATTTTAATTTAGTTTAAAAGGCCTCACGCCGTATTATATAGGACTGTCTGTATAATAGCTTTATGACCGATCTAAGACTACTAACTAACGGTTGGAATTCGATAGCCGTAACCGTGAAAATAGGAACGTCGTTTTAATGGGTATCGGTGGATCAAAACTGTGACAATTCCAAAACTACCGCAAAAACCGATTGTATATGACCAGCTATTAAATTATTATTAAATCGAAATTTCTACTAGATTTTTATTAAAATTTATCGAAATCTCATTGATCGTTTAAATCATTGACTATTCGTACACGGACGACAGTTCTCGTTATAAAATATATTTAGTAACACGATCAAGTCAAATCCGTCCACTATTTTGAAAAATATTTATTCTGATATTTTATGACGAGGTCGCGAGTTCAATTGATCGCAATAAAAAAAAAATCGATAACTTTATACCTACTTTAATATATAGGTATTTTACGTTTCACAGAATGCAATCATACCTACTATTTTACAACAATGGTGGGAGGGGTCTTAAATACAATGTATGTAAATTTATCTAATAATGTAAGCGAAATGTGTCCAATCTGTTTCCCAGTAAAACTAAGGGAATATTACACGTGATTGTGTAGTATGTATAATTATTTATATTTAGTTGAGTGAGTGGTGCAAGTGTCCAATAATAATTCGATTATTAATAATACGGTTTCGGTCCTGAATAGTTTTTATTATTTTCAACGTGGCCAGTGAGGTGGAGTGCTGAAACACCTCAGCTCCCTACCCGTGGGTACACCAATTCCATTTTTAGTATTTAATTATCCGTCTCTATCAGTGTTTCCCAACATTTTTGACATACGAACCACTCAGAGAACTTTTGATATGCCACAGGCCATTTTGATAATTTTGTTTTTCATAAACAAAGAGCACTTTTTTCCCGAGATTTACAAGAGTTTTAGTTTTTTATTTTAATTTATAATAAAGTAATGCGATTTTTGAGCTTGGTTTTACATAAAAAGTTTTGATATTTTGGGATTGATAATGCTTTGCATATATAACAGACGATTTGTACCCCACATGTATAATTACCTCGGTGGGTATAAATCAACTGTAAGGAATATCGCAGACAGTAACAAGTGATTTGTGCCACCCCCCCATGTATTATTATCTCGGTGTATATGAATCGCCAAAAGTACGTAATAATATAATATATGACCGGAAGTAAAATTAAATGGAACATGCGACATGAGTATAATAGAACCTACAAAATAAAATTATAACCTATACTTTTACTGACACCTATACAAATTGGAAATCTGAAATGTGTTGTATAATTTTAGAAGTTTATTTTTTGACGATTGAATGAACGCGATCGCCTGTGAACGCGACGCGGTCTTTTCTGTATAAATATCCTTTTTATACATATGTATAAACTCTTATTTATAACAAATTTATTGATAATGGTTCAATTTATTGCTTTACTTAAAATAACAATATCAAGTAATTTAACATCATTCTTGTGACAATATTTATCTACAACGATCATTGTTAATGTGCGGTGTCAAGAATTTACGTGTACTTATCTATAGGGATACAAATCATTACCTAATTTTGGCGATTTGTACTGACCGAGGTAATAATATGGTGGGTATTAAAATTCTATGACACCGGTTTTGAATATATCATGATATTCCTCAGTGTGTGATCTTTCACTATACTGAACTTTTAATTTGTAATTTTTAGAGTAATTATAAAAGTCGAATTAATTGTCAACATCATGGGCCACCAATGACAGGTCTACCTAATCTAACGACCAGTGGACCATCGGTTTAGGAAACACTGTTCTATATTTATAAAAAAAAAAAAATTATAAATTAATTTTTTTTTAACATTCCAAGACGTGTAAAACCGGATAAATAAACGTACTAACGACGTTATCAAAAACTATAAACTTCTTATTTATGATTATATGTTATGTAAATATATACTTTACTCTGTCCATAACGTATAGCTAGAATTAAATAATTAATATATTGTATATTAATTTATTCAAATGACGAAATCAGTGTAGTCGAGGAAAACGTGTAACCGTTCCAAAAAAAAAAAAATCAACCCATTATAATTTTTAACTGAAATATTTTATATAATTCGGCAGGTTTAGTAAATTTTATATTTAGTTTATACTATAATAACATTAATAGTATGTACTTATTTAGTTTTTTTTATAAACCAACTGCATCATGATTTGCTTGTACTTATAAACACTACTTTATTGAATTAACAAATAAGTATAAAATATCTGTTCATAAAATAACAAACAAACAGCTTCTATGGGCTTTTTAAGTACATGCGAGATTTTTCAATGAAAACGCGTTCTTCGGTACTATTATAATAAAATAATACCCGTATTAATTTCAATTAACGTTTTTAACAACGTTGTAATATTATAAAAACTTTCCCTAGTAGAATTTCTTTTTACCCCCATGATTGGGTGCTTGCACTGTTACCTGATCCATTTTTCGGGGTTCGTATAAGATGTTATACAGTGTCAAACAGTGTTTCAACGGTGTAAATCTAATTTAATTAGGGCTAACGTAAAAATAAGTGGTTTCAGGACCATACGAGCCAACAGAAAAGGAGCTATTCCAAAACTCAGCCTAGCCTCATCCCCTACAAATGAAGTTCTTGTCAAGCAAACACTGTAAGTTTACATACATGATCGATATCAATGAATATCATAGGGGCTTATAAGTAATAGCCGCCAAAATATTTGAGCTATTTGCACGTAATTACGATCAATAATTATGTCAACGTCATTAGACATAAACACTAACAACTCAATCTTAATTCTATTATATAGATAATATATACTGTTATTATAACAAAAATACAAGGGTACCTACGTAGGAGAATAAAGCGAACTCCCTTCCCTAATAGATCGTAGGAAATTGTAATTTACGTTCAGTTAGCTGAAACACGTTAACCTGCAATGTGCGGTTTATAATTATTATTTATTTTTAAAACAAAATTACGAGTACCGTGCTTTTGGTTTCTAACGGAAACCGGGATGGACTTTTCTCTTAATTCGTACTTGTGGGCACTTTTCCATAAACGAAAAAAAATTGCAATTTCCGTGTGACGAAAGTCGTTTTTTATTCTCTTGGGGAGTACCTACTTGCAGTGGTTAAAATTTTTTTTTTTTTTTTGCCACAATCCGATAACTTACCTAGCACGTTGAATGTACTTCTATATTTAATTATTATCCGCAGTACGGGTACAATACAATCGAGTCCACGCGGTTTATTCCCGCGTAAATTTTCGAACTTTTAAAAAATGTGTGTTTGTTTTTTTTTCTGAGTTATTAAATAGGGTATAGTAATATTATGATCGTAATTTTATGCCGTCGGGCACGGCGACGTTGACGCGCACGACTGACACGAGGCGACGCGGCGATAAACACGTGTGCGGCTCGGACCGTCCCGCAGGAATGGCGAACGTCGACTGATGAAAACCGGCGGCCGCGGCGGCACTCGTCCACGCGTTCCGCGACACCTCCCCGCAGGACCCGGACGTCACGCACACCACCGGCTTTTCGTCGTGTCCCGTCTGAATGGTGTCCGAGAGGTTCTGTGGAACCAAGAGCCAGGCCCGTCGTAAAATATCGTCCACCCTAAAGTGACAATTTTACGCCGCTATACCTTCGGACACTGACGAATATTACCGTGTACTTCATACCAAAAGTGACCATTTGCAAAAAAATGGTCAAGTAAGAAATCGTATTTGAATGCTTTATTTCGACCCAATACATGTAGGTACTATAAACATGTTTAAGTAATATCGTAAATTTAGCTAGTTTAGGAGCCACTTACCACATTATTAAATTAAAATAAAAATTCAAGTATTACACTACTTATACTACTTATACTATTTACACTAAATTTTAAAATGTGTACAGTTATGCCTTTTAGATCAAAGAATAAAGCGGAAAAAGTTCATACGACAAAATTGTATTAAAAAATATCACCAAAAATTGACTTACCCTTGCTCTTATTTTTGAGATACCAGTGATATGTTACGGGTATGGTTATCGTATTATATTTTGTATAACATTTCATTATTCGTTTGTAACAGCATAATTTGAATTTAATCCAACAAATGACAACTTTATCCAGCTAATAGTGTACAATGTTGAATAAAAAATAAAATATGGTTTAAATACTTTGTTTAGGTTGTCTAAGTGTTATACAATAAAAAATTTTTAACCTATGTAGGTATATACATTCATACCTATTACATATTTACACCTATGCATAATGTAGATAGTTCTCAGTTGTGATAACTATCTGCAAGTTGATAATCTGTCTTTAAGTTACAGACATTAAAATAATTGCGTTTCGTAAAAGTATTTTAATATTTTAATAGGTATGTCCTATCTGCATACGTCAATTAATAATTTTTTCCGTATCGAATATTACAGTGTTGTATAATAATTTATAAACAATAATTATTATTTATAAAATAATTTGAATAAAGAGTACTAAAGTCTGTTATAAAATGCAAAATTCAAACCATTGTATATTCGTCAAGATCATTTAATCCAGATCTAAACCACATTGACCTTGGTGATTAATCAAAATTCAAAAAATCAAATTTATCTGATAAATTTAAGACTATATTTTATTAAAAATGATGTAACTAACGACATTATATTTTACACTTTATAGTACTTATGTCACAGCACAGAACAGGGTCCCGATAACAAGATAATTGAATTATGTTTTTACGTGGTAACAAAATTATAATTACCTAAATGATAAGGAGATTGTTCACAGAATATTATTTTGTAAGAAATGCAATCAGATCAACAGATCAAATTATCAATTCGATAACTTTATATAGATATTTGATAACATACCGGGAACCAGCTCTGTATACGCTTTTAGCAACACGGTTAAAATATTAGTCAATTGTACCGACCTGATTACTGATTAGATTTTAATCCTAATAATTTGACATTAGACTAGCTGTCCCGTGATTTAGTTTAAAAAAAAGAAACAATGTATAATATTGGTTAGTCTGTGTTCGTATTTCGTATTGAAACGAGATAATTGTATTAATTTGATAATAAATTCGGTAGATAGGTGCTTTGCACATTGCATAAACACATAATCAGATTGGTGTTTGTCCTTTGGCTGTAATTGCTTTTTGTATAGTCCTCAAACTCAAATCATTAAGGCAATTAAAAGGAAGGAGACGATGTCAGAAGGAATCTTTTCAAATTAAACAATGATACCGGGCGATGATACCGTAAGAAAATAAATCAAAAAGGTGTCTCGTGATTTTTCAATTCAATTATTTTTTCTGGTAGAAAACGTCTTCCGTGTTTTTATAAAATGATTAAATCGTGGAATTGTACGTTTACGCACGACTATTTCCACTTAAGTGCTTTTATTTACAATGTGACGTCTTCAGAGTATCATCTGGACAACTTGCGCTTTCAGAAAAGTTACTACACGTAAAAATCTGAGCAAGTTTACTAGGAAAAAACGTGTCCACAGACTAGACAAAAAAAAAACATCTAAGTATCCTGTATAATATATCCCTGGCTACACTCGGAATCTAATAAATTACGTTTATATTTCTTAAAATTATAAAACAAAACAAACGAAAACACAAAAACAATATGCACGTATTGTACAGTGGCGTGGGCAATATGTTCGAACGTACGGCCGTTTACGGGAAACACCGCTTTACAGGCAAGGTGCCGTAGCCCGTACTCGTAAGCGCATAGCAGTGGAGGTCGACGAGCTGTCCACAGGTATGCTACAGAAGTGGTTTCTATGGCTCGTCGAGTAGGTTCAATGACGCCACTAACTACGCGGCCACCGGTTGGACTGCGCTTTCCTACAGTCTGCCACGTTGAATTGTCGTACCCAGGTAGGGTGAGATATACTTACCGACATTTGGCGGCTTGTGGCCAAATTAATGCCGACAATTCGGCTCCTATATGTATACGAGTCGGCGTATCCGGCCGTAGCAGCGGACTTGTCGGTACCGTAGTAATTCGCATACCATAGTGCGTGGCGATAGACGTATGTCCGTGCAGCGCTCTCTATGCGTGACTTTCGAAGAATTCGCGCTCTCGCAACGATAAACCATTGTTTGACGAAACACGATTCCGAGCGCAGTTCGGTAATACAAAATTTAAAGTGCCGTAATTTTGTATGCGATTTTCGTTTAAATTTGATTTCAGAACGCTTGTTAAAATAACAAGGTCGTCGGACGATTTTGGAAATTTTACCACGTCTAAGTAAGTCCAATATAAGTACTATTACCAAGTCTCTACGTGTATTTGTAACCGAATTACAGAAAAAAAATACTTCCAAAAATTATAATTCCTTAAAAGCTCAAGAATGGCTCAAAAGTTTTGGAAATGATATCGTAAGAAAGTATATCGAAATGGCAATAAAAAAAGGAATCTTGTGCTTTTTCGATTAAATCATTTTTTCTGGTTGAAAACGTCGTCCGTGTTTTTATGAAATAATTAAATCGTAAAATTGTACGTTTTTCTACGTTTTTTTCTCAATTAAGTGCTTTTATTTAAATAATGGCGTCGAAAATCACAAATGACCCTTTTTAAAGTACCATTTAGACAGTTTGAGTTTTCAGAAAAGTGGCTACACGTAAAAATCGGAGCAAGTTTGTTTACTAAGAAAAAACGTGTCTACAGATTAGAAAAAGAAAATAAAATTAACAACTTAGTAAAACCTATAACTCCCTCGCTACGCTTGGAATTTAAAAGTTGATTTTTTTTTCAAATAAAATATGTGATGGTTTTAATATAAATTAGTAAATTATTAATTAACTCCGAAAAACTTAAAAATGATACATCATCATCCAAGTACAAATTATTTATTACTTCTTAAAAAATCTCAATAACTTCAAAAAGCAAATTATTAAATGCTTATTCATATAAATAATTGATTAAAAAGTAACGTTTTATGTGTGTTTCTATATTATTCATAACGAAAAAACCAAATCGGTTCTAATGAAAACTATAACGTTGCACAAATAGTCCCGTTTTTCCAACGTTTTATTTCTAGTTATTCTCCATTATTTCAAAAAAAAAAAGTGTGTCTAAAAAATGCTCTTTATCGAGTGTACTAAATAGAAATCTAAAATTCTACATCAAAGTTTCTATATTGTCATAGTGTAAATTCGATTTCTATTATTTGAATCATTAAGGAATTGTTTTATTTTTTTTAACATTATTTTCAAATTTTTACTTCTACTATGTACTAATTCTTTTACTTTGTGTATTAACTTCAGCCCACGAGCACTGTCTCTTTTACGCTTATGGTTATGAGTTATGACAGCATACATTTTTGATGGGAGGAATGGGAAAAATTAGTTATATCATATCAAAATGATGATAATGGATCGTAATAAAAGAATCGTCGTGTCTTCGATATTTAGGTAATTTAGTTAATGTTTAAAAAGATTATGAGCGTATATTATCATTATGTTATTAACTATTATATATTTCATATTATTTATATTAGACTCAAAAATGAATACAACTAAAACAATTGAAAGTTGGACGCGGATATATTTTATGCATAAGTAATAAATATTTTTTAAACTATTAAATTATTTTCTTATTGTTTGTATACGAACAACAAATACCTATCCACTTACGAGTAATATTATCGCAGTGCCATTAAAACAATGATTTTAAGTTTTCAAATTCTTCGAGTCATTATATTATATTATTAATATCGTCGAATTCCTCTCTCCGCCGCCAAGCCGTTCAAATTTTCGTTTTTCGTCAGATTTTCAGTACACGACTTTTAACTAGTGAAATAAAATATATTCTATTATTATGATTATTATTCTCTGTGGTAATGAAAATCTAAAATCTGTAAGTGCCGTCTTTGTTAAATGAACGAAAATATTCGAGAGAAACAAGAACGTTTTTTTTTTTTTTTTGTAAATAACTTCTTTCCACGTCAGTCTACAAACTTGGTAAGTTTACCCTAGACTATTAAATAACGATTTTTTTTTAGATAAGTTTCGCTCTGCGTATTATTTCGGATATTTTAAGTAAAGGGACGGCGTGATATTTTAAAATAAGTATAGTTATTATAGAACTCACATAAATTACGTTTTCACGAAACAGCGCGACGACTATAATATTGGCATAGCGTGCAATGAAGCGGTTATAACCAGTCCTCCTCTTCCTCGAAATTTCTCCGATAACTACTTTTTAAGTGTTAATATAATATAAAATGTATTTTTCTAAGAGAATAAGAATATTGAAAAATTAACCCCCTAACCCCGATATTTTCTCTCTAGCTAGGCGATTAGTGACATTTAAAAGAAAGTTATAATTCTCTAATAATAAAAGGTATTAGATCATTAATAAATAGATTACAAATTTTTACGATAATTCAATGTGTTCTTGATTATTTTACATTACATAATATGCGTTTTCTAAACGACGTGATATTTTCAAAATATTCAGTGGCTATTTGATATTTTCAATTTTTCATTTTTTTTTTTTGTGTGAATAATAATAAATTTTGCAATTTATTTTTATTAAAATTTCATGTTAAACAATTTGTTGAAATACAAAAACGATTGCAATTTATTTTGTGTTCATAAAATAATGTACAGTTTTCGATTTAAATATTTATCGACGCATGTTGTACTAAACTTACTTCAGAGTCGTTTTTCGTTTGTACTGATTTAACATTGCGTACAGATATAAAATAAATTACCTTATATATATTTTACGTTTAAAAAAGTGACCCATTGTATAGAATATGTCAGCTTTTTTTAAATTTGGCTTATTATTTCAATTTGTCCCGATGATTGTTGATATTTGCCCTGAAATTATGTAGCATCCCTTGCCATTTTTTACTTTTACCAGCCCCCACATCTGCTTTTTATAGATACCTACCAATAAACTCGACGAACGAAAACTTTCTATTAATATTGTTTCTTGTTCGGCATAATATTTACACTCGCGTAATGAAAATCGTAGTACCTCAAATGTGAATAATATGCCAAAATTGCTCAGTTAGATATAAGTATATACTTAGGTACAGCACTTATTTGTAACGAATGGCTTTCCTTTCACAGTTTCATAGCGCTTTCGAACCAAAAGCGAATTTCACCGTTTGAATCATTTACTTTCTTTACATGGTACCAAACGCTCTTTTTAAGATACTTATATACAATATCCACTGCACTCACGTATACATCGTACAAATAGAATACGCCATAGTTTTTATATTTTCTGACGTCTGCATTCGAATTTGTTTATAAAATGTCTTCAATAATAATCGAAAACCGTCCACTCTTTTGTTGATTAAACATCGGACTGAGTTTTAACACAAGATGGTCATCAGGAACGATGAGTGCCAGGACAGTGGCGACAATCGGGCGGTTAAGCTCAATATCAAATCAGCATATTTGAAAAATTAATATTCATACAACAGATATCTACCTACTATTTTTTTTTTTTTACAAATTGCTTTTATGTTGTTTATACTGTACTATAATAATATAATAATTAGTAATTACCTGTCTAATCTAAGGTTTTATTACGATAGAAGTAAAATTATTGTAAATATATTTATCTAACTATATAGATAATATACTATTTATAGTAGTGCCTATACAATAAAATAACAATTGTTTTGTTTTTTTAAATGTTTACATCTTCTATAAAAATTTTAACTCAAATATTATGTACGCCTAATGTGCCCATATACTCCCAATCGTGACAAATAGTCTATAGGTATAATGGATGTATGATCACAGTGTGTCATGCGTTTTCGTTTAGTAAAAGCGACTCCTTCGTACCCGGCCCATGTCGTACACGGTAAACGCCGATACCGACCTCATTATCCGTATCCAATTGTGAAGCAATCATTTGTCTTAATCTGCTTACCCCTCCGCCGACGAATATCCCCTGTTGAGATATATTTTTCGGGTGTTTGTCGTAGTAAACCCAACTTTTTATGTGGAGTAAACGTAGCGGAGTCTGATCGATAATCTTCGCGACGTCCTCGTCTGCAGTGATGCTACAGTTGCACATGAAACGCCCCGGTCGTAGAATACAAACGACAATGGCAAACGAGAAACGAAACAGCGAGTAAAATATTATTATGATAATTGCATGCATGCGACATTTTCAGTTCAATACTCAAAACTGTATACCCGAATGCGAAATATCACTTTAATCTAGTTAAATAGGGTTTAAAATAATTATTCAAAACGCGTAAAAACTTATGCGGAGCCACTCCCGTGAAAAAAAAAAGGTGGATGAAGCTTACACATCCATCAGTGTTTGCTTATGCAAATGTGTTTTTTTTTCTCAGATGTACCATAGGTAATTACAGAAATCACACAATTAACTAAATTTCCCGAAATGCTGTATTCGAAGAACTTCAAACGTTCCGTATAATGTGCATAGTGTGTGATCGTGGTTAATGTGGACACAGATGACTGTCTTGTGAAATTTCATTAGTTATCAGAAGTCGTAGCACATGAAAATCCCGTACATACCGGAACAACTGTCAGGCAATTTATATAAAGTTTATATTTAAAGTGTTTATAATGTTTTGTTGTGCTTGATCTTTAAGATAAATTTAACCTAACCTATTGGTACTCATTAGTGCCTACCGATTTTTGAATATAAATTGTTAGTCTTAAATGCTAAAGAAAACCTATATACCTGCAAGAATAATTCAATTGAACATGTTTTAAAATGTCTTAAACTTTATGATTGTCAACCGAACTTGAAACTAAATAAAATGATCATCAAAAAACTACTTTAGTGCACTTATTTTGGATTCGAAGCGTAGCCAAGGATTTATTGATTTTACTATGATGTGTGTTCTTTTTTTTAAATTTTTGTTATTTTTGTATCTGTGAACAACTTTTCTACTAGAAATGTAATCCCGATGTATCAAGTGTAGCATCTTTTCTGAAAGGAAATTGTATCTACCTAGCCGATACATTGAGGAGGTCATTATTTGATATTTCAAATAGGTTTTCGTAATAATTGAAAAACCGCAAAAAAAAAATATTATTTAGTTACGGCGTACAATTTCATTATTTCATTGATAGAGATACTGTATTATATTATATTGTACAATCTCTGACATTATCATAGATACTAAATTATATCTTAAATCGTGGTTAGCGCACTAAATTATATGAATTGATAACATTGCTGTAATCAGCACATGACAAGGAAATGACGATAAAATATATATCATATTTGTTGCATTTTTAATCTAGTCGATGAGTAAGAAAGTCATTTTCCGTATATTTTTTTTTAATACAGTAAATATGAGCAAAATCTAAAAATAAGTAGAGAGAACAGCATTTTTTTACGCCACTATCTAGTGCAAAGGTCAGTAATTCGTTTCTAAGAGGGGCCGGATGATTTAAAAATAAATTTTCGAGGGCCATACATTTTTGGAGTTGAGCAAAAAAAAAAAAGTTCAACCTCTATACCTATTCGGTATTCTGTATTATTGAGCGCCTCCAGAAAAAAACATGAATTAATAAGTTAATAAATGTGTTTATTTTTGTATTAAAAATACAATTATTATTATAATATCATAATATTATTTAATTATTTTATAGAATAAAATATATTATATACAATTGTATAATACACACCAAATACGCCAAATACATCAAACATAGTTGATTACGTTTGGACGCTTGGAAATTCTGGATCTACACAGAAACAAATAATGAAAACAAAATAAAACAACGTTAAAGTAACGAAATTTTGGCGTTTTGGCGTTTATTTCATCTCCGCGTGTCGGATCTGGCCCGCGGGCTGCCTATTGCCTATCCCTGATCTAGTGTCCAGTTTGTTACGCATCGGTGTTGCGCCTTCATGTGGACACATAGTTAACATTTATGCGATGGAGTTACGATAAGGCGTTTTGTTAGGTTATGCCAGATCAGGTTTATACCAAAATGTTCAAGTGTGTCCGCGGATTGAGAAATTGAATATGGATAATATTACAGAATGGTAGTATTATTCATACAATGTTTTTATGATTGTTTTTCGTTTAACTGAAAATTGTATAGACTATTTAGATGCAAATGCCATATAATATTAATGCGGACATTTGGTAAATATATTGTTTTAGGCTTCGGTCTTTGTCATTTGATCAACTCGTTTAAATATTATTCTTGTCAAAATTATATATGTTTACCGTTTTAATTACTCGTTGGTCGTTATAAATTGAAAATCATTTTTTTCTCGTAGTTTCGTTTAATATGTCGCGCAGTAATACATATTCGTAATATTGCATTATTGAGTACGTATACCTTCACTAAGGTATCACTTGTATTAAATAACAAATAATGATTACATATTTTCGATTTTAATCATAGGTAAATAATAAAAACATAATATGCAAAATAATACACAACTCACCAAATAATATTGTTAACTATTTTAGTATGAAATATCAAAATAATATGTCTAACGAATTCGCTAAAATTCTAAACAATAATACAAATAATGTGAAAATCGCTTTTAAGAATAATTATAATTCAATCAAACATATAAACACTAGAACTAAAAATTTCACAAAGAATATCCCTTCTTTTAAAAGTGCTTATATATATATATATATATATATATATATATAAACTTAAATGTAACAGTAATAAATTTTATATAAGTTAAACAGACGGACATTTTAAAATAAGATATAAAGAACATATTTCTGAAATAAAATTAATAAGACTGCCCTTAATTCAAATTTTGCTAAACATGTTTAAAAAATAACTATAGTATAATTTTTGATATCAATACAGATTTAAAAATATTAAACACCCAAAATAACATTTATATTAATTCAGTTTTAGAATAATTGCATATACACAATGAAATAAAGAAAAATAATTTTAATAATATTTTGAATGTTCAAACGTATTTTAAAAATAATATCTTACATCAATACATTTAAGGTTATAAATAATAGCGAAACAGTTTATATTTTTTGACTTATATAAATATTTATATATATATATGTCTAATAATAACTCATTTTAAATAATCTCTCATATTAAAAAAAAATATTTCTATGTAAAACGACCAATTTGTATAAGTTTTTCGCTATTTATTCTTTATTTATTTTTTCACATTCAATCGCGTTTTACTTTTTGACTTGGTGATTTTACCTGACGATAAATTTTTAATTCGAAACCGGTCGTACAACACACTTACCATAATACTCCGAGTGACGCATTAATTTATTTATTTATACACGTACATAGTTATAATATTTATAATTAAATCCCCGAGCATAATAAAGCATATTCAGAAAATTATAGGTACACTATCTAAACTTGGCAACGTAGCCTAAAAAACGTCCGCAATCGTTCGTTTTTTGGCTAAGAAAAATTCTTTGATAAGTGAAATTCGTTTGTAATCGTGTTATAATTTAAAACGTTCGCAATCGTGTTGCACCCAAGTCATTAATATTATAAAATCAATACCAAAGGTTATTTCTTTTCTTCATAAATTATAAACCAGTTATTTTCTTAGAAAAACGTTTGTAGACAAATATCGATGTAATATTATTTTTCTAAAGAATAATTTTAACTTTATTGACCAGAAAATATGAATTTAAGACTAATAAATATTGATAATCAAAGAAAAAACAAATGTATAACTAATTAGAATTTTAAATTAAAAATACGTTTAATTGCATAAAAATGCATGTTTCTAAATTTGAACATTTAATTTAATAATAATTGTCAAGGTCGCACCCAAGGGGATGGAGGAGGCTAACGGACTAAAGTCCCCTCCACCAAAAGGTTGGCCCTCAACATTTTGAAAAATTTTATTAGGGATCGAATGAAAATTATAATAAAAAAATTATCAGCTACTGAAAATGCTAACACAAAAAAGCTACATAAAATGGAGTTCATGCTACAGTAGCCGAGTTTGATTTATGGTACCGAAAATTCCAATGCTTAAAACACTTCGTTACCACATAATGCAACTGATGCATTAAACTTGTGTATTGAAACTATATGTTCAAACTATATTTATGCTTTTAAAAATATTCTCAACATTGCCTGTTTCGACTTTCGGATTTATGTTCTTTTTTTTGAAATGAATACTATTAATATTTTAAAATAATTTACATTAGCTCCCCTCTGCCAAAAAAAAAATCCTTTATGTGCCCCTGATAATTTTTACACAAATTTGGCCGATTATTAATCCTTTATAGGACATAAGGGATAAGGTGCCTTAGTTTTGCTTTACCTAACATTTATTTTCTAAAATCATATAATAATATATGTAATATGTATATTTTAAGAAATTTAAAAAAAAATTGTTTCATGAATACTTTCTGACTTAAAGGGCGATAAAATAATAAACCAATGATTGTCTAGGTCATCATTTAATATTAAATGACCACTGGTAAAATATTTTACCACCAAATTAAAAATTAGTAATGTATAAAATGTCAGTGATTGACTCCAACAGATTACAAATATCTGTGTCATTCATTATGAAAATACTTAAAATAAAACAAATATAATTAATAAATTATGTACCACTGACCTAAAAAAGGTTAAAGGGTTTTATTCCTACCTCCGGCGGTAAACCGCATAGCAATGTATTTTCTCCCGGTAAAATTTCACTAGAGATAATTTACAGGGGGTAAAATTTCAATTATAATTTTTTTTAAATAATTTTCATTATCTGCTTATATTGTTTGTTGTTTGTTGTCGAATATATATTACTATAATATGGAGAGGGATTTACTCTCTGTTTATAATATTATCGTTAGTTAATTTACTACAGATAGGCATTTAATTTGCGTAGTTTTACTGTTATATTACGTAGCTTTGGAACTTGTATTTTTCTTATGACCTTCTAATTCCTTATACCCGCACTTCGAAATTTTAATATTTCTCAAAAATTTCTATCATTTTGTTTGGAAGATAAATCGAATTTATTATTTCTCAACAAAAGTCAACAGAAAAAAAAAATATATATATATATAACACCATCGTGCAATTTTACCGCCCGGTAAACTATTTCTAATGAAATTTGAGATGACGTTCGACACAGCGTGGCGTTACTTTGGACGTGTACGTAGGATAACGGGACCTGGTGTCTAGTTAGATAATGTAACACAAAATTGTTTTATAATTAAATTGACGATTACGATAACTTCTAAAATACTAAAAATATCAAAGTGATATAATAAGATGTCTATCCTTTCATTCCTGGTAAAATTACCGACAAAATATAAAAACAAAAAAAAAATTAGGTAAATCGAATATTGGCACATAGATGATTTTGAACGAACAAGGTACGTCACGTATTTTATGCTCGTGTCTCATATTGTATAGTCGAACTCTACATAAATAATTACAAATTGTCTTATCATATTAAAAAAAAAAAAAAAAAAACGTCTTTTAATAATGATTAATACCGGGTTTTTCTCCCAGGTGTATTGTGTATCCAACAGAAATCCGGAAAAATATACAATCAAAATCCATGTGTGAATTTGAGCTTCCCTTATCATTATGGTTGAATTTCCAAAAAGTTCTTTAATTCTTAGCACTCTTGCTTATGTGTTACCTATGTAAGAAACCTCGCTGTGCAAGATCCAGTGGTTTAAGATATGCGGTGATGAATCGAAGCACGTTATTATTGTTACTAACGAAATGCATAGTACACCTAGTTATGTTACACAGTAAACCTACTAAAAACATCAGAACGGAGAACAATGGGGGAGGATTTGTACTACGGCAAGATGGTTCTCAAAAGCCTTGAAAAAAAAAAATATATATATACATACGAATTTATCATAACTATTTTAACGTTACTTTTCTTACACTCGTGCATTGCCCATAGGAAACCTGTATTTTGTTCTGTTTATTAATTATGAAATATGATATGGATAAGATATTTAGTAATTACAGTGAAAACACCGATTGGATTTTTTTGGGAGTGTTAGTTTTAAACTTGGGGGTGCTAAAGACCCCCTAGCTTGTGACTTTGTATACAAATAATTGTAAATATGTATGAGTAGTATAGGTAATATATAGGTAGCATAGGTAATGTAAAAATCAGAACAACATTTAAGCAGGACCAAACGTTAGGCAGCAGAGTGACAGTGTTATTGTAAACAAAAGTACAAGAACTACAAAACATTTCCTTGCTGAAAAACCAAATCGAGACGTAATGCATATTATTATGTTTGACGTACCTAGTGTAGTATATTTTTCGAAAGTGTATAGGTGCGAGTACATTATTAATACTCGGGGGGCTCGTAAATTTTAGGAGTTGCATAGTAGGTAGACAGGTATTGTTTCTTGGCGGTCTCGATTTACAGTAGACCGAGCTAGCAATCCGTGTTTCGGGAGGGTTCAATAATAATCGAACATTGAAAATTCGTATAGGTACCTACTTCAAATTTCTCGGGAAAAGGTGAATATTTCATTGATTTCCATAGCGTACCTGCCTGCGCATATTATACATTTTCTAAAAATAAATTGATTTATTTTAATTTTAAATAGGTAATGTTAAAAATAAAGTTCAATATTTAATTAATGTAGGAATTAATTGCCATTGTGCATAGTAAATATAAGTCCTAAGCATTATGTATTAAATACAAATTTTGTATTATAATGTATTTAATGCACATTGCACTCATAATAGGTACGTGGGTAAGGAATTTAACGAAATACTATCTAATCGTCGATAATAATTATCGAGGTTATCGTAAATCTAATTTTTCAGTTCAATAAAATGTCAAAATGCCAACCAGTCGTCCGACGTGTTTTAATGTTTTAACCTTTTATAGCATACAATTTAACAACATTAGATGATTTTTTTTTTAATTTTGAATAATTTATTGTATATTTATTACAATGTTTTTGCACATTTTACCGTTTTCGTTTGCATTTTTTTTTTCGTACATATTAGTATGCGTACATCGTTTATTTGTGTAGGGCCGTATTTAGGTAGAGGATCAACAGGTGTGGTTATTTTTAAAGAGGTGCATAATTTTTTTAATATATGTATATTTTACTGTAGACAATTTATATATACAATATATGTAATAGTTCATACTTAAATTTTTCTTTTCGCTCCTGGATGAAAAATTACTAAATACAGATCTGAGTGCATCTTATCATTATAATTAATAAATAAAAACAAAATTTACCAGAGCTAAATGGAAATTGAATTCACATAAATTGAAAAATACTGTGCCCAAATATACATAAATATTCTTTTGTTTTTTTTTTCTGTTTCCGCTATTATTAAGAAAAATGAAAAAATAATCTCACCGATGTATGTCAACTAGACTAAATTTGCCACCAGAAACTATACTTGAAGTTGATGATTGAAGTGAGTCTTCTGGTAGAAAAATTGGTCTGGCAGAAAACAAAAACATACATCTTTGTAAAACTAAAGGCCTTTGTTTCCTACAATCATGCATCTGTGAATGTGTGGTGCGCGATTGCAAAATATAAAGTATGTAAAACAATAAGTGATTTCTATAAAACAGTTGGAAAAAATTGTTCTTATTTTGAGATAAAAATATTTAGATGGTTTAGTTTTTCTACTATATGCTATAGCCATATGTTTATTTTAAGTTAATTTTTATATATTTTGTATTTACATTACATTAGTAGTAACTTTTGCTACTTTTGATTATGAACTGCAGATTTTGATAACTTGCTCCGATAATTATTTTTGTGAAAACATTTAAAATATTATCATTGAATAAGTATATAATGTAATCAATGATATTTAAATATAGTGTAAGTACTTATAATATTGTACACTATATAATATTATGTAGCACTAACCTATTATTAAAATATTTAAAATAAAAACATTGCTTTTTTTTCCTATCAATCAGCCAGGATACTTTCAATTACATACGTAAATATTATATATATATAGATAATAACTATATACAGTGTATCCCACCATTTATGACAGATTTTTCTAAAGCTATTAATATTAAATATTTTTCAAATTTGTTTAAACACAAAAAAAAAAAATAACTTTATTTATTCACTTTATACAATTTTCAAAATAGCCGTTTTGTAAAAGTTATTATTCTAACAGTTTTAATGTATCACATATTCATATCCAATGAATAGTTTCTAAGTAATAGCTATTTTAATTTAAAAGACAAACTGATTGAAATAAAAAAAAATTTAATATGAATAGCTCTAGAAAAATCCATCAAACATGGTGAGACACACTGTATATATAGATAATAGGTATAGCACTTTGTGAAATCAAAAACTTATACAATTGTCCAACTGTTTTTGATGTAGAAAGTATTATCATATTATTGAATAACTTAAAGGATACTCGAAAATGAGCTTGGAACTTTGATTCATTTTCAACTAAATGTCTTTGTATTAAGTTATTGAATCATCCTTCTATCTTTCTTTCATTATATATATATCAATATAACTCTAAGATATAAAGAAATGAGTAAAAGTTCATCATCTGCATCATATCGCATCAAATTTTGAAGTACCAAGTCCATTTCTTCCATATGATTTGATTGTCTGACTTTTACTGAACAACTTTCAATCCCACTGTGTATAGTGTAACAATACACCTGTATCACGCATCACGCAAGTGCGACCAAAAAATTGAGACTAATTGAGATATGAACATAACTCATGTATCATTAAATATTAAAATAACCAATAAAAAAAATTAAAAAAAAAAAAAATTGTTCCAAGGTATTAAACATTTATATTACAATTAAATTGCATGTCAAAATTGGAAAATATCTATATAGTGACATAGTAATGATACACTCATTATCAAGCACAAACTAGAAAATGGAGTACATTGATTATTTTTTTTATGTAATAATCATTATTTAGGCTTCTACCTATAAAATTATAAATAAAATAAATGTTTGCATAAAGCTTAGGGTGGTATTTAACCTATAGGTGTTGAAAAAAAAAAATTTGAATTCACAGGCTTGGAATGCTGTTAGGTACATTGTACAAATAATTTTTTGAAATTTTGGGTATTGTAAATCAATCCCTTCTAAGGAGTTGAAGTTAATAAAAAAGGGATAGATTTTATGCTAATTTTTTTGAATTTTGAACATGCAAAAATGCACCAAAAACTTTATTATAGTAAAAAAGATTTCCTACATAGTAACACTCTTGAACATTTCAGTAAAACTTACCGTTATAAATGAAAAATAAATTTTAAAGTTGGTAGATTTGAAATTTTACACAATCTTGAATTTTCTGTTACAAATTTACAAAATTTTAAATTGTTTTTCACATATAACGGTAAATTTTACTGAAATGTTCAAGAGTGCTATTATGTAGGAAATCATTTTTACTATAGTAGTGTCTAATACATTTTTTTAATATTAAAAATTTTAAAAATAAACGTAAAAAAACTTCAGAAACATATACTTTTTACAAACTTTAACCCTTTTGAGGTATATGAAGCAGTTGATTTATCATACCCAAAATGTAAAAAAAAATATTTTTAAAATGTACCAAATATAATTTCAAGTCCGTGGCACAAAAATTATTGGAGTTCAGAAATAAGGACCATCCTAGTAAAGCTACATGATTTTATAATGCAAAACAACACATTTATCAACACATAAATAAAACAAGTAAGGTGATAATAATGATTAAAATATCTTATGACTATAATGTATTTAGTCGAATATAAATAAACAACATAACAAAACAGAATTGGTAATATTACAATAATATGATATTGAGAATTCATTAAAATTAATAATAATAATTTTAAAAATGTGCTAAAAACAATTTCTAACATCAAAAATGAAAATAAAATTAACATATTTGTTACCATCGTACATGGTCTTTGTATTCTTTAAGAATACTAATTCTTTTGATGCTTTCGTAACCTAAAATAATTGTAAAACTAAAACATATTGATTGGACTAGTCTAGCTGAAAGTCCTTTGGTAAACATCATCAAACCTTCTTCTTTCCACAACGAATTGAATGTTCCAACAATTGAGTTAGTCCTTTGAACCTATAAACAATTAATTTGTATAAGTTATAAATATTTCATTTTAATTTAATTACAAAAAAAAGAATGTTTCTTACCTGTAAACGAGCTCTAATTGTGTCCATTGGATTTGTTATTAATGTAGTTGTGAATCCGGCTAACACTCCAGATATGCTTTGTACCAATAAAAGTGAAGTATTCACTGGACACCTTTTTTCAAGTTGTTCTAAATGTTTAAAAATGTTTACAATTTTGTTATCTTAGAAAATATTAACTTTTTTCAGAATTTGTTTTGTATAACATTTAATTAACAACTAGTTCAACTCTACACTTTTACATCTGTTATTTTTTTGTCACCCTTAATTTTGGGAGTATAATCACTGTCTACTTTTGATTTTTGGATGGTAACATATATTTAAAAATCCACAAATAGATGGAGTAATAATTAAAATAAATTTTGGTGTTAAAATTTTTGTTTTCAGTTGACAAGATATTCCACTTTTAAGTATGGGTTGGAGGAGAGTAGTGGTGCATTACTAAAACGCCACACGCTATGTTGCCACACAAATTACGATCTTACAATCCCCAATGCAAACTTAAAAGAGTAATATCTAGCAAACAGATTGACGGATTTCAAAAATTAAAACACCAATATTTATTTTAACTAATACTCCACCAATCTGTGGAACTTTAAAAATATAGTTTTCCATTAGAGAATATATAGTAAGTAATGGTTTTACCTTCAAAAAAAGATACATAAATGTAAAATTGTAGAGTTGCTGGTTTCTTATATGTTCTATAAAATAAACTCTGAAAAAAAAATTAATTCTTTTAGAGATAATGAGTGAGGGTCACTCATTATACACTCCATTTAAGAGGGCACTTAAATGGCACACTGTTTATATTATAGGTAAATAAATCAACCAAAAGTAGTTTAGTCACCTGGTTTAAAACCTAAACACTAAACAATGCTGTATATACTTTAATACCTTGAAATATTGTATAAAAACTCCACCACAAAGCACTATTGGGTGCATATGTACACACTGAAGCAACATAGCCTCGATAAAACCCTTTAAAACCATCTTGCTGGTAGACACATTGAGTTATGTCTAATGTAGTGTGGAATTTTGATTTTGAAATGTCTAAATGAATTCCTAACGGTCGGAAGAATACCTGGAAAACAAAAATGTATTCAAATTTTTTACAAGTCAATTGGTGTATGTAGGTTAGGGTGGTACTTATTTAGGTTATGGTGGAATTTTGTTTTTAAAAACAAAATAAAAACATTGAGCCCTATTTGAGCTTCTTAGTAAAATTATTTCTCTTCCTGTAACGAGGAAAAGTTTCCCATTTAAAATATATTGGGGTTTTTGTGTATTCTAAATTTTGTTTAATTGTAAAAAAAGAAATTCCACCATTACCCAAATAAGAACCACTCTAATGTAGGTATTATTAATTATGGTAATAAAATAATTGATATTCTAAAAGAAAAAAAATCTTTATACAATTAATACTATTTATAGTTGTTCATAAAACATAATTTTTAAGTTCAAATATAAATTTATAATGATAAATTAAAAAATAACATTATACAAAAAATGTTTTTCAATAATTAATACATAATGACTATCAAGATTTATATTTAAACTTCATAAAACTGCGTGACAATTTTTTCTTCAAAATCTAATAAATCACAATATCTCTCAAAACTATATAAAAATAATTATTGGCATAATATTATCATCATTTTAAATTAACTGCGTAGTTAATAATTATTTCTATATGTTTATAGAAATTAGTTTATTACAATAAAAATATAAGTTCACAATCAATTATTTTAATCATAAGAAATTTAATATTACTCACCATGATTAATTAATAAACAAAATTATTAAATTTAGTTAATAACCATGGATAATTTATTGTGAGCAATTAGCCAATAAAAGCCAATTCTAAATTATTATTATTTAATATTTCATAATATCTAATAAAAAAAAATAATAATAATATAATAAAAATTAAACTGTGAGGTTCAAAAAATTGTTTTCTTATAAAAATCATACAAAATCAAATTGATATACATTGACATTAAATCTGAATTGCTATTTCCCAGTGCTACCATAAAATTAATACTGAAAATCAAAATAGTTTTTATTAATTAGTGTTAAATCAATTAAATGCATTATAAATTACTAATCTAACGGTAATATCATTAATAACTTAATCTGTTAAAGATTCAAAATAATATTCACAAATGCAATTATAAGATAGAAATATAATAAAGTCAAGATAACATTTTTTTCTCAAATATTTAAGATCAAAGGTCAAAAGTTAAAAATTATCTTTTAGAATATGGAATTCACATAACCAATAAAATGTATGAATTGATAATATTAAAATAGAACTTTCAAATATTATATATTATATAATAATTTAATATTTATGAAATGTGTTTATATTTTTGACCTTTGGAATTGGCCAGTAATTTAACAAATTCTAAGTTAATTATTACTTTAAAGTTTAATTTTCTAAAATGTATAATATAGTTTTATGAAGTTCTTTAATTTTTTAAGTACTAAATTATTAATATAGTTGCAGACAATATATCAGAATTTAATATAAATTTATGAAATCTTACCATTTTCTTTTTATCTGTACTATTTGAGGTATTATTGGTGGACAAACCAAGCATCATCAAGTGTTGACTGACAACATCAAAAGGCACAATTATTGTTTGCCCAAATACTGAAGCTACACCCCCGGCAACCATTGATCTAATTTCAGGCCATTGTTGCAAGTATGGAGCTGTCAAATATCTAGTTTGTTCATATGCACCAATGTAGGCCGCACCAGAAAAAACTTGGGCAGAACTCACCCAAAAGCCACGATAAAGTCCTGACATACCCTCTGTATAATAAATACGATTAGCTGCATCTAACAATCCTAAAACCAAAAACAAAAATTAACTGAATAAAGAAATTTAAATTATTAATTTGTAAATTATCTATTAAAATAACCACCAAAAATTGTAACTACAAAATAAATAAATGTACTTAGGTACCTAACTCATTCCATAGAATATCTGTACAAAAAATTATAAAAATTGAAGCCTAACTATTTGTAAAAATCATTATCTTTCAACTGTCAAAAAAATACAAAAAAAGAAGATCATATATTAATTTTAATTTTATATTGTTTGTGTACAATTTGCTTAAAAAAGAATACTTGTCAGATCAGATAAGTACATCAAAATACTTGAATAATAGATCTTCTATAAAGTCAAAGAAGTCAGTCAAAATTAAATTTTGAATTTAAAAAAAAAATTAAGGTAGGTACTTAAAACTTATTTTAAGTATTTGATTTGTTTTCAAGTACTTATCAATTTTAATTTATTTACTGATTAATATTTTATTATTAGGCAGGTACTTATGTTTTTTAACCTACCTACCTACCTATTTGTATAACTAACCTACAAACATAAATCATTTTTTAACAATCTTACCCTTATACATTTCTCCGTGTTTTTGAATTTGTAATCTTGTTTTAATTAGAGTCAGTGGATAGAGAGTACACCGTACACAAAATGAGCTTAACATACTCAAAGGCAAAAATTTTGTTTTGTCCATCATGTCCCATTCAATTGTCGTTATATGGATTGTTGGCGCTATTGTGGATGGTTCTGTCATTTTTCTTAGATATTATTGAAGAATATTAACAGTAGATATAATGTAAATTTTAGATGATCATTATATTTGTTTATAATATTTTAATTATTGTTCAAACAAAAATTAAATATTAATTTAGTCTTTTAATAATTGTTTGTGTTTCAAACAATACAATTTCAAAACATATACAGGTAAGTCTATGTGTATCGTCATTGTATTAAATAATTTAATTTAGTTAATAATAATAATAATAATGGAAAATGCAAAAAAAACACAATAATAAATAATAAATATTGACGACTGGTGATCTTAAGAGTCAAGAGCAAATTATTAGCAAAACAGCAAACACAAAATAATCTTATCATTAACAAAGTTATGGTATCAATAAACCATAGTGTTGTATTATTATCATAAATAATATAACCTTCTTATATTATCTATGATTATTATGTACCATTATAACCAATGTAACCTGAATTTTTAAGGTTAATGTTTGTACTTAACAATGTAGATTATAATTTAAAATTGAAATTTTAGATTTAGAGCGAAAAATCTACTTATTAGTTTAGTTTTTGTTTTTTTTTTTTGTGGCATTATGAATTCTCCTCAATGTAAATTGGGTTATTTAGGAAATACCGAAGGTTCTGCGTTTTTTTCTCAAGGTAAACTATTTGTATTTTTTTTTTTATTACTTACCTATTTCTAATATTAAATCAATTTTCAGGTAAAACTGCTGTATGTGTATCAGTCGTCGGACCGTTCGAACCAAAGGCTAGCAAATCCATGTATGATCGTGCTACAGTGGATGTTACTTTCAGGCGAAAGACCGGCAGCATAAGTATGTACCTATAATTATGTCTTAATATTGTTGGACAAATTACTTTACCTGTGTTCTTTTTACAGGCGTTCATGATAAAATGTTAGAAGGAATTATGCAGTCAACATGTGAAATAGCCTTAAACGTTGAACAATACCCTAGAACGTCCATTGTCGTGACAGTACAAGAAATGCAGGACAGAGGAAATGTACGCGTACCTACCTATTATATTTTTTCTAGCCAATCAATAATTACTGTTCAATAATAATTAATCATATTGTGTCCTAGTTATTGTCCACCTGCTTGAATGCGTCTTGTATGGCATTGATAGACTCTGGTATTGCAATGCATCATTTGTATGCAGCTGTGAGTTGTGCAGTTACTGAAAGCGAAGAAATCATTCTCGATCCGGACGAATTACAAATAAATGTAATTAAATTACAAAACATATTATTATTAAAGTTAGGATGTTTATGCAGTAAAAATTGAATGAATATGTAAGCACTTATGCACTAAAAAGTAAATAAATATCCATACAAAATAATAAAATAATATAATTATAAAATACAGATAATCTAACTCAAATTCAGAATAATATGAGGTTTTTTATATTTTCCACTGAAGGCCATCAAGCATCTGCTTGAAAACCGAAAAGAAAGTCCAAAATATGGACTTATAAGTAAAAATTGAAAATATGTACAATAAAAGTTGCATTTTTATAATACAAACATCACGAAACTAATTATATTTAAAAGCATAAACATCCCAATCAGAATAATTATATTTAATAGGTATTGCTTATTTTTCAGTCTTCAGTCGCATATTTTACATTAGTCTTTTCCAACTCTGAAACCAGACGGCTGTTAACATCGCATACTACTGGTGAATTTTCCCACTCAACATATGTACACTGTATGGACAAATGTTTTGCAGCCAGTAAAGAAATTTTTAATTTTTATAAAAATATTGTTAAGAAAAGTTCTATTTTTAATTAATAATGAATATAGTTATTTAAATATGTAATATAATTGTAAAATATAAACTATTGTGACTATAGTGTAATAATTTTTTTAAGATTAGAAATATTGATCATGAATAAAAAAAAAAAGTACTCGTTATCATTTTTCCAGTATTAACGACTATTAAAAATGTAATAGTTCCTGTTATTAATCCACTTATTTCTATAATGCATAATATAGAATGCTATTGAGTGTTGGCTGTTAATTATTATAGGTATTTACCTTGGTGTACGTGCTCTCTAACATATCACTCATAGTCCTTATATAGTCTATGGTACGGATATTGATAACTTTTATCTATATTTGTTATCAGTATAATATATTTCTTTATTAGCTGTAGTCATACTCGAGAAGTTTTCATTAATAATTCTCAATAACTTTCTTCAATCGTGTCTGTTTAATACTATTAAAAGTGATTAAGTATCAAAATGTCCAACGCCCAAAACGAAAATGAAACTGCTCTGGAATGGATAAACTTGAAAAAAAGTAAAGGCAAAAAACCTGATTATATTATCAAAGCAGAATCAGAAGACATTGGCAACAAATTTGTACGAAAATTTAAAGAAAATCCGTTTGTACCCATTGGTAAGCCATTTTACTCAATTAATAATTAACAAGCTTTGTAAAATATTACCTTCACTTCTCATAATAAAGATGACCTTGTAACAGTTAAAACTCAAAATATAAAGTAGTTAGGTTTCTACTTTAAAACTCGCAACAAACTGTTGGGAGTTTGTTATAAATCTAATAAGAAACCAATATGCAATAATATAAAACTGGTATTTACTAACTTTTAGTTAATAACTGTGCGTATTAAATGTTTAAACAAACCGATTAATAATTGTGTAGGTAGGTGTGTTTCACTTCACCTAAACTTGAAAGTGGAATAGGTATACCCAATAAAATATATTCAGTGGGTGAAATACTTAATTAATTTTTCTAATAGGATTATATGATTATGTTTTGGTAAACTGGAATTAGATATTAATTTTCCTAGGTACCTAGCCATAAATAACCTGAATTTACCTTTTTTGTAGTTTAGATTTACCAATAGAAAGTAAACGAGCAATCAAAAAATTAATAGGTACCTATGTGAAAGTTGAAAGATATGTGTTAAAAATATGCAATTAAAATGATGAAATAATTAAAATTACAATTTTTAATAGCAAAAAATTTTGATGATTACCTATATTAACAAATATTTTAGGGGGTAGGAGGAATACGATGGACAAATTAATCCTACAATTATAATATTTATACTTAAATAGATGGTAGTTGGGACTACTATGGTCTATTGACCATACAATTTCAAAACTGATTCAGTGCCACTGATATTACCTACCTGTCATAATGGTAGATAACACCATTTTAATTGCCATTGTTATAATTTATTTACTTATCATTTATACGTAGTATTTACATAACTTAGCCAAAATAAATGTAAGTAATTGGTTTATAAAACAGAAAATTATCCAGAATTATTTCCTTGGTATATTACAATAAATAATATTCAAAATATTATTGAGTAATTTTATTAATAAGCAAAAAATTCAAAATTAAGAAAATCCCATTTCCCAACATTTACATTTTTTTAGATACTACCTTTCAATTTAGTAGGGCAGTATACAGAGTAAATTTATTTTCAATATTGAAGTTATTGATAAATAATTCTTACTTACGATTCAAAAATAATCCTCAGGAGAATTTAAAATTAAAATGTTGACTATGTTGTTAATTTTTCACCGTCATTATGTGGAATTCTAATAAAAAAAGGTGTTTGATAACGTTGTAAAACTATTATAGCATTCGAGTTCCTCTCAGAATCTAAATGTTATAAAATAATTAATTTAGTTTGGTAATTACAAAAGAAAATGTAAGTAACTTAATTGAGTACTTGCTTTCTTGTTGCATTAATAGAAAACGAATGTGTACTAGAACCTAGGTAGTGTTAACTAGTCGCAAAATGAATAGGTAGGTACTTTAAAAAATACGAGCTACACAAATGTAAAATACCCATCAGTAATTTAGTATCGCATAGCACAAAACATAGGTATTATTATAATTATTGAAACGATCTAACCAATTGTTCAATTTTTAATTTTAATATGGGGTTGAGAAATTTGTTTCAGGTTTTTTTAAAGTAATCTATTTACTTATAGGTTATACCTAAGAAAAAAATTAACAACCATAATAGGTAGGGTAGGTGAATATTATAGTAAATAATACATTTCTTAATTACTAATTCAAATACTGTAATCAGTAAAATTCTGAACACTATTAAGTTATAGTATGTTAATAATCGGACATTTTTACAATACCCACTATTGGATATATTACAAAAATTGAAATACTACAATATAATGTTATTGTGTAATGGTTGTACCCAAGTCAAATTAATATACACGCCTAGGCCTACAGGTCAAATCAATTGGAATTTAACGGATGGTACAAAATATGTTGACGTTTATTGAAATCTATATGTGAACATAATGCACGTGCGCCGCCAATAATTAACGTCTGTTGGGCGGATAACGCTGGATTTTTTTCAAAAATAAAACTATTTTTAAAACCTTTTTCCGGAGTTTTTATTTTTAGCGTACATCGATGCTGCGTCGATTTACGATCGAAAAACAGCTGCGAAACTCGACGTCGAACGACGGGTTAAATAAAATAATTGTCGTTTAATTAGTTATTTTACAATTATACTGCAAATTGATTTTGAAAATCGTAACAACAAAAATAATATAGCTAATCGTAACTTTCTTACTCGTCGTGTCGTCCACGAGTCATAGGGTAAATGAACTCGAGAATTATTAATTGCCCTGACCGACTATAATGTCAATTACTATTAATACTGGTCCGTTGGTCGTTGGTCACTGATAGCGTATGAATAACAAAATAATGATTTTAATTTGATATTAAGCTGATATTTTATTATTACCTACTGTAATAAAGGTTAATTCTTTAGATTTTGAGTGGAACGAAAAAGCTTATTGTTTTTTTTTTTTAAATTTTTAATTGGCTTTTTTTGATTTCCCCGGGAGTTTTCCCAATGAATGGAAAAAAACGTAAGAAAAACGGGAAAATAGATACAATATTAAACAAATATTATTAAAGAAAATATATGATGCTTATGTAATTATTTTACCATACCATGACATATATGTTGTTGACAAAGCAACACTATCAACTGAACTCCGCTCAGAATCGTTTTTTCGTTAGCAGTGGTTTTTTGTTGCTTCCAGATATACTTACATTAAATTACTAATAACAGTGGCTGCACCCGTTCCCATTTGCCATTATCCTTGGATAGCTTTTTTTCTATCACGAACCAGAAATTTTCTTGGATGATTATCATTTAGGAGGACAATTCTAGGTGAATTAGTATTTTGTATTTTTTATTAATTGTGCAGAATCGGTTGAGCTTCATTTTAAAACCATTTTTAATTGTTTACCACTACTCTATATACCTTAAATAGTAATTATATACTTTGATTTTTTTCAAATAGGATCCCCCTCTCCCATTTAAACATAGATTCGAATAGAAAAAATGTTTTTTTAGAAATTTTGATGTGTAAAACACTAATATCAGATTTACCGTTTATAACTTATAACCATTTAAAGTTTAGATCGGAGAAGTCGGAAAGAGTTATTAATTTATCAATTCAAAACAGGTGTACAATTTATTACCCTTTCCTACGCCTTTGGTCTAAACTTTAAACAGTACTTCTGCAGATATTAGTGTTAAACGTATCAACATTTCTAAAAAGATATTCCCTGTTCAAGTCGTGTGTTCAAAAAAGTGAGAAGGGTTCCTTTTTGAAAAACAAAAGTAAATTATTATTTAACGTATATCTTAGTTTCATATAATAAGTCTAAAATTGTAAAAAAAAAAAAATTAATGTAAACTATTATTATGGAATATGAATGCATTAGATTTTTTTATTAAAAATTGTGAACTCACGGGCCCTTACACGAACCTGTTCAGCAGGGCCCATTATCTTTTCGAAAAAATAAACAATAGTATAGAGTTTGGGCGAAAAATTTAAAATGGTTTTGAAATAATGCTTAAAAGATTTAGATTAACAGAAGTAGAATTCACATAAAATCCTCATAAAAATTGTTGGTTTATGATAAAAAAAAAAAAAAAAAATCACTGTATATAATATATATTTGAATTTATTATGATTATTTACGGGTATACGTGAGAGGGTACATGCGTTTATCTGGCCGTGCGGCAATACGTGACTAAAAAACAACACCAACACGTCGGTATACCTAAACAAAACATTACTATTATAACGTTAGTAAATATTGTTGTTACGATTATGATTTATAGAAAACTCCGATTATAATATAATGGTCCGATAATAATAATAATAATATAATCGTGACCGAAACAGCTACTACGATAATAACAATGCCTATAATATACAAGCCTCGTATAAAAAAAAACGAATTTTTTTCTCCGCGTCCATTCTCCGTCTTATAGTTATTTACACTATAATTGGATATAAGACTCGCGGATTCGGATATTATTCTGACATTCTGTAGGAGAGAGGCCCTTTAATTCGACCTCTACGTTCACATAAATACGCCCCCGACGGCACATAATGTACCGGATTTAAGACTACGATTAATATTATAGTTATATGAGTGATTTTTTTTTTTTTAGGCGCTCTGGTCACCGTGGGATTCTTGAGCATAGGTCTCAAAAGTATGTACGACGGCAACCGAATGAGATCTCAAATGATGATGCGCGGACGTATAGCGGCCCAGGGATTCACCGTTATCGCCATATTGGGCGGTTTGTTCTATCAAGGGATGAAAGCGTTGGACGATGCCGAAAAGAATCAAGTGGAAACGTTGGAACCTGTTCTGAAATAGGTTTCCGCCTGCGGGGCGTCGACGTATTCGCTTCAAAAACTTTTATTTCACATTAATTATTTGTTTTGTATTGCTATTTTTTTTTTTTTTTTTACTTTATATATACCTACCCGTTTATTTAACATTTGCCTGTTATATCCGTATGCTTTAGTTCGTAACGATTCAATAACTGATTGATAATAATTTTAATAAACAAAAAAAAAAAAAAATTAAACTTTCTTCTAATGGTGTAACGCTCCTCGGATATGACGGGACGCGTTTATGAAAATTGTTTGTACATATTGTGTTCAAATACTCATGTAGAAAAATAGATGGTATATATTATACTATATTATTGTTACGTTTTTACGCACTGATAGTATACAATTATATTATATATTATTTAGTTTGAATAAAATAATTATTTTCTCTAATAGATTCGTTTTTTATTACAGAAAATATTATGTTGAATACTTTATATTCAGCCATTTGGCATTTACGGTTAATAAACGTAGGTGGTGCGTAGCCACATTGGATAGATTTGTTAGAAAATAATAATGACGGCTTTGGGATTTGAGTCGAAATGTACAGTGAAACTTATGAATATAGTTACCAGATACCATGGCCCATGGGGCGTGTAAAGAAGTGTTAGCTACAGACAAGTAACATTGTACATTTTTTAAATTTTTATATGAATGATTAGATTAACATAATATAGAATTTATGCGAAAACTGTACTGTCCTAGCGAAACAAGCAAAATTGAGGTTATTAAATTTTCTGGATACTTAATTGAATAATTCGGCGATTTTTCTCCTTTTTATGTGAACCACAAAAATACTCCACTAGAAATGGCTTTGAAATGCATTATAAAATGTTGTATTGACTAAAATATTGTCAAATACTTGGGAAAAACACAAAAAGCAGTATGTGCAATGGAGATACTGTTTAATTTATTAGTAAACTGATTTCTCGATCCATATACTACATATTTACCTAGGTAGGGTTATCGGTCCTGGTTCAGAAGAGAATCCAGGGGGAGCAGGGGCGTCGTCCCCCAGACTATAGATTATACACAATTTGTTACTTTCACAAATAATTAATTGTTTAATGCATATATAAAACAAAATTTTCAAGGTAGAAAAGCTGAGAGGAGCGATTAATGTATTCTACCATATTTATGGATATATATATGTATTTTTTGTTTGTCTGAACAAATTTTCTCTCAAAAATCTTACTTTAATTAAAAAATAGGTTAGTATTTTAGTGCTTACAGATATAAGTTATAACCTTATGTGTACTGCCTTCTCATCTTCCCACCCACAACAGTGGTTGTACCCATCCCCAGTACCCCAATAACCATAGCCTTCTTAAAAATCAACTTTGGATCCACCACTAGAATAATTGTACGTGTCAAACACATCATATATCTAACATTTATCAAAATTCATTAGATACCTAAGTACTAACAGTTAGTTATAATAATGGTTAATGTTACCAACTATAACCATTATTTATTTATTTATTTAATTAAGTGTTAATCATTCTACTATGTTGATATCAATTATTATTTATTACAATCAGTAAATAAACAATTTTAACACCTTTGAGGTGATACTGAATTTGAATGTTTATTTTTCTTGTGATACTCAAATATAAATCATGCTAGAGAATAATGCAGCATCTTTTTAAAAATAACAAAAATAATAAACCAAGTACAAAAAACACTTTAAACAATTTAAAGATGCCTACATTTAATAATTAATGCAATAAGAAGTGAGTGGTGAAAATAATAATTTCACAGTAAAAAACAAAGAAATCGGAAAACTCACTTTTTCAACAAATTAATTTTTTGAAGATATCTACTGCTTGTTTTACTAGGAGTGCAGTATAACCAGTGGTGATTTAAATTTATATCCTCTGAAGCAGTTGCTTTATGACCAAAATAGGTGTGTGGGTGAACGTATATGTGATACTTCACATCTTATATGATATTTTAATGTAAAAAAGTGAAGTACAACCAGTACAGGAATATCTAGTAGTCTACTTTTAGTTACAGCGCTTGCTTCTTCTGGGCTTGGGTCATATGAGTTTTATGCAATTTTATTGAAACTGCTTTATAAAAAAAATAATTCTCGCCGCCACTGCCTAGGTATAACCCTTCTACATCAAATTTCAATTTTATTCGTAATTTTGAGACTGTTAAATATATTTATAATTAATTAAATTTTTTGATTAATTTTGTATATTTTGACATAGTTTTACATACAAGAATATTCCAAGTAATATTTGATAAAAGTATAAAATTCTATTCAGTGTCAGTTTTCGTTCGTTTTCCAATTCAACATATTTATTATTTGAACAATATTGTTTGAGGTACTCTAGGTACTTATATACAACAAAAGCGAGAAATTAAAAGATTTATTTAGAAAGGTATAGTTATTTATACTTTGTTACATAGATACAATGGCGTAAATTAAAAAGTATAATTTCAGATAATGATATAAAAATCAAAAAATAATGTCATAAATATAATAATACACGAATAAAAAAATAATTACATTGCGACAAAAATATATAGGTATAGGGGAGGGCATAAATTGTACGTTATAACGTCGTTTAAAAACGTGCTGTTTAATTCGTTTTTTTCGCGTTCAACACCGCCGAAGCCATGGTCGTGTCCACCTCGTTAACACCCAGACACGTGTAATTTCCTGTGTGAGCCAGTTTAAATTCCGTGATTTGCACCCACGAAGTCACCATAAGCTGTTCCGGACCTCCTCTGATCTGTATCGAAATGAGCGTATCGTCTCCTATAAAAGGAAAGAAAAAAAAACATTAACCTACCTGTAATCTGTATGTATTTGTATTATTATGTAGGATTCCTTAGTAATCCATATAATAATATTTACGACGGACATTTTCGTGTGACGTCACAGTGAATGCCATCGTTATTATATTATTAGCTATGTGAATTTTTATTGGAGGGCGTTCAAAACTCAAGCTTTCCTTTTAACGAATAATCCGAATTCCTGCTACAATCCGTTTTTAAGCTTATCTATTATAAAATAAAATAAGATTTTTTTTTTAACTATTGATGTAGGTATAGGTAACCTGTTGGGCAATTTCCTTAGACACCATAAATTAAAACTACGGAATACAATTATTAATGGTCAAATAACGAATCCCGCGAAACTCCCCGATTTTATGGGTTCGAATCATCTCATTTTTATCGAGCCCCCCCCGTTTTAGAGCACCTATAATTATTTTAAATAATAATATTAATTACAAGTGGTCATATTTATATATTTTACTAATTACAATTTGATTATATTTCGTTCAGTTTTGATTTTTTTTGTTTGTATTATAATGCTATCTACTGAATAGGTTAGTAGGTTATATATTTATGATATAACAGAGACTAACTACAATAGTTCATGTATTAAACATATTTTAAACCCATCCCTCCCCCCCCCGGAAAATTTATTCTGAATACGTGCTTGGCAAGAGGTAAAAAGACCCAGTCCAATTTCGCGCACCTCGATGGCCCGATCATCTAAATTAAACTCTTATCTATATTTAGGGCATAAGTGTTGGGCGAAGGTTTAATACTCTATAACATTATATTGCACACATATCGATAACAAATAATAATTCAACGAAATAACATTATACAACTTTCACAGCCACCCCTCACCCTTCCCTACGGGAAAAAAAAACGGTTTCGAACATTTTCTAATATTCGTATATTATAAGACGTAACCGATGAACATCACAAGCGCACAGCGTTCGCGCATGGACGGGTTTCAGTATTAAAATTCAGAGAAGCCATAATTTTATATCGTCGACTTACCTATATCTATACTATATAAACTAATTTTTATCGACTTTTTAATCTCCTTTTGTACATCGTTCAATGAACGGCATAATAATACAGATTTCCATATTATAAAGGTACAGTTTTTATGATTTTATTGTTTAACAGCAATAATGCTTATAACATGAAAATATACGGCGATTGTCACACTCGACATAATCACCGATATATTTATATTATAATGTTGCGTAACGTTATCGATCGATTAGGGATAATATGGGTATAATATAGGTAGGTACAGGAAAATAAATAAAAGGGGTAGGTGGTACCTATATATAGGTTTAATTATTTAATAAATTGAAATCAAAATATGTCGTGTTTTTTAATGTCACGCGTAGATTAAGGAGGGAAAGCGGAGATAGTTTACTTATTATACATATTATATTCCTCCTCCCTATTTTCAGGGTCGTGATAATTGATTTGACGCAATATTTACTGTACCATTGTAACCATTGTCACCATTGAACTATAAAACGTAAGTATAACGCTTTTTAATTTATAAATAATAAACAAAGTAGCTAGTCACTCGTCTATAGTTTTTTTTCTTTATTTCTCATCACCCGAGGAGAAGTGAATATTTTGCCACCATGATAAGACATCGTTAAAGAAGTGATAATATTATGGGACGAATAAAAGTACACTACCTACTTAGTTAATAGAGTGGCTACATATACAAACATAAACACAGACCGAGGGAGAGTGAGACTCGTATATTGCCTATAGTGCGTAGATTGAATTTTCGGCACATATTAGTAATAAAAATCGGCTAACATAATAAGATAAGGTATTTTCTATAGATTTTATGACTTATTTTTATAGGCCATTTTACAAAAACTACGTGTATACGGGTTTGCACAGATTATCGTGCGGTGATCGTTTCTTTATTATACGTAAAACTGTACGAAAACAAATAAAATCCTAAAATATTTCATTGAATAGATATAATAAATACCTATGTAATTCTTATGGATTATAATAAAAATTGAATTTATTACGTGTAATTCTGGTTGTTTAGTATCGCGTGTCGGCTAAATACCTAATATTCACTGGAGTATAATACTTGATTCACAAATATGAATGATCACTTGGTTCACAAACTGCTTATAATATTCTTTAAATCAGTAGTTCCTAACTTCTGTTATTTTACGCCCCCTTTGTGGCCATTTAAAAATCTCTCGCCCCCTTTGTCTTTCAACAAACATAATGAGCAAAAAAAAAAAAAAAATAAAAGGGTCATTAGAGTGTCGATAAGTAAACAAATTTTATCAAAAATGTCCACTACGTCGCCTCTACGGCCTTCCTCGTAATCTTTATCGATACCTAATCTCTGGTCATTGTTAAATTTTTATTTTTTTCCCACATTGTAAAATACAAATAATTAAAAAATATAAATCATACTTCGTAATAATTGCTTGCACCTCTCCAGTAATGTGTACACACCCTCTAGAAGGGTGCGCCCCCTGTTGGGAAACACTGCTCCAAATGAATAATAAAAACACCGAAAGAGATGAGCTCTATGATTGCGGTATGGAAAATATTAATGTCGTTAAAAACTAAAAATAATATATTTTCTTGTTATTTTACCATTGTTAAGAAAACCACTAGGTGGAACTTCCGCACATTTTTAAGTATCTATCTACTGGTTGAATCATATTATTTCTTATCACAAGTCCTAAAAAGTGTTTAATTACAACAAAATGTTTCTTTTATTTCGCCAGATTTACAATCTAAAAATTATACTCATATACCTGGCAACCATTTCGTAATTCCATGTACGTCCGTGAATCGCCAGCTTATAGTTGGCACGGGATAGCCTTTCACTTCGCAATTGAATATTACGGGTTGTCCGACGGAGCTGGCATACTTTTTGGGACCCGAACTGATGACTGGCGCTAATATAAAAATACGAATACCTAGTTATAATATTATAAGTCACTTGCAATAATAATATATATTAGGTGCTTATAAAAAGAAAAATCTTAATATTTAACTTAAATTTCTAATTTCGCTACGGGGAATGTAAACTTCGTCGTTCCTGCAGCGATGTTATCACACGTTAAGTGCGCTGTACATACAAATTTCGAAGGAAAAAAAATGGACGGGTTTAAATTTAATTAAAAGGAAAATAAAGGTCCAATAAAAGTAAGAAAAAGTCAAAAAGCGATTTATTTTTTTTTAAATTTAACAACACTATTCGTGACATATTATTCAGATGTATCGCAGGCTTAAGCACTACTACGACGTACTTAAAATTAAACTCTATTGAAATGAGAAAAAAATGCTGTATGTGAGTATCTATTATATAATATACAGCTATTTGAAGTCACAGAGATATTAAACTAAATCTGTTTATTCGTGTACTTTGAAAAAAAAATTCCTCTCAAAGAGAATAAATAAAACGATGTACACACTCACGTATAATAATGAGACCAGTATCGGTGGTCTAATAAACAATAAGGCGTGTTTTAAGCCCCTGTACGTTTTTACCGAACGGCGTCTAAATATTTTAAATTTTAATACCTGTATACAGTCGAACTCGGTTAAATCGAAATCTTTGATATCATACTTTTGAACTCTCGAGTAATATTGTCGCCGTTTGTTTAATAACGGAAACATGTAATATAATACTCATGCAATAGGTGATTATACAACTCTAAAACTGCCAATAGGTATGCATACTTTTTATTTGTCTATTTTCGAAAAAAAAAATGTCGCTACATCACTCGTGATAATAACGGACTATAGGTATATAGGTATATAGGTAATATTTATCGGTGAGCAAATTATACTCGCATTCAAATTACTACCTATTTTAAATGTTTCCAGTTGATAATACAATTTTCTTTCCCTCTTCTTTCTAGCCCCTCCTCCCGGAAATTCGTTAATACACCTACACGCAAGACCCCTTAAATATAATCGATACACAATGTATATTCGAAGTAGGTTTTTATCAAGATTAAAATACACATAAGTTTTTATATTGTAAGGTATTTTCTCTATTCACCCGACTGACACGGTCCCCGGTGTTTCATCTTCAGAGATCCTTTCAGGGTGGCCGCCGCCTCATTTAAGTAACACGCCGTCCTGTAAGTCTTGTTGTTCGACCCGCAAACCAGTTGCTTTTCTTTGCACGCGCACCGGCTCACTGTCGACTCTGGGCCTGGGACATCACGTTCCTATAATATTCAAATACGATAATAAATCAAAACCAAACGATAACGATTATCATAATAAGTGTCGTGGCTAAATAACTATAAAGGTAAATATGGGTAAACATTGTAGGTAAATATGATTATGGCATTACGACGTAATATTCAATATTGTGAACCACGTATGGGTATTAACAATTTTATACCATTGAAAATTTATTGGAATTTCAAGGAAAGAAAACTCGGCTGGTAATGATTTTTTTCAAAGAATTTCTAAGCAAGGTATAATATGCAAATGAAAAAATCACTGCCACATACGTAGTGGCGTGGCGAGCATAGATAGGAAATGGGTGATTGTCCACGATCAATTATTATGGCTGATTGCAACACAGTTTAAGGAACCGATAACTCGCGCACTAAACTATTTACTAAGTTTTTTATTGTATTCACATATTATTATGATAACATTATAATTAGGATTTTTTCAACATTTTTTTTTGTTTAGTCGTAAATATTTTTACTTAATTAATGACTTGGACATTTTAAAGCACGCATGCCGGACTCTTTCAAAACTGATCAGTAACTTGTTAAAAAGTTAAAAATTAAATTACAAGTTACTTATTTTTTATAACTTTTATCTTAGCTGTAAGTATAGTTAAAAAACAAAAAATGTTATAAAATAACATAATTGTTTTCTTAGTAAAGAAATTTAACTTAACTTATATTTATTTTGTTAAAATTTAAATTATTTGCGAATTTTTTGTAAACAAACTCTTTAGGTGTAGATATTTATTTTTTAATGGAATTATTTTTACGTGAATATAATTATCAAATAACAAAAAGGGTATGTGTATTGTGTATAGGAATCACCGAAACTGAAATAATTATTTCAAGCATTTTCTTGAGGGCCAAATTATAATTTTGGACACATTTTTTAAAAACAATTTTCTGTGGCCTTTATAAAAACATTTTAATCCCCTACAAATTATAGTGCGTTTTGTTGTTTATTCGTTCTAATATCGGTTTGTAGGTACCGTACCGAATTATATTGTGGCTACTGCACATAACCTCCAAAACAAACTTTTGACGAGGGATAAAATGAGACCTCGTGAGTCGTGACGGTCAACACGATATAGCATAATATAATTATACTTATATTTATTTTAGTTATAATATCTATATATTTACAATGTTGGAAATTATTTATTACTTACTCTTAAACGAGTTAAATGTAACATTTTTTAATTTCGATTAAAAAAATTAGTGGCATATGTAATGTTCCTATATTGTAACTGTGACACGATAAGTCGCTCCGTGTCAAATTATCCACGACCTTTGATATCGAATACAACGCAAACCTGGGGCTGATCCAGAACAAGATAACGGGTAGGGAACGGTTTTGAAGGTCTTATAAGGCACACGTTTATGATGAAAATCATAAAGGTTACAAAACTAAGAATATTATATAGATTTGAAAATATATTGGGAACAAACGGGGTGAGGAGAGATTATCCACATTGTACCTCTCTCTCCTGGATCCGCCAATGCACAGACACTTTCTAATTTTGACTTCTTTATCTACTCTAAGCCTCAAAATAAGCTACTTATTATAATATCCACATGTATATAAACGAGTATGGGATAATCGAAGTATTCAAAATGTAATAATATGAAGGTAGGTATACTATATATTTTTTGTGTAGGTACGATAAATCCCGCGTGATGGAAAAGAGGTTTCGACGCGAAAATTCAATAGTAAATCTCGATACGGCCATTTTTATTAAAAATATATCGCACGTTGGATGAGTGTACTCGTACATACGAATGGACGTCCAAAGAATCTAAAACTTAATCTTTTTTTAAAAAAAAAAAACCAAATAAACAACACGATTTATAATGATTTAACGCCGTATATGTAAGTATGCGTATACAAATATTATATAAAACAATTTGATGGTTATTCCCATAAGTTAAATAATAATACTGTAACTGTAAGTTAAAACATTATTTTATGTAGGTAATCGAGAATTTAAACTTTCAATCGTTTCTCAACTGAAAACAGCTATGCCGTTTTTAATGTGTCCATATACGAAAAATGATTAAAACAGACGAGCTAAAATATTTGTTTTATTTGTTTAAAAATCTTCCACCGAGTTGCCCATTAATGGGTGCAAGGGAGTGACATGTCATTATATTGTCAATTGTTTTTTAGGTTATGATAAATTAATGTTTCTTATGATAATGATAAGAAGTACTATGGGAGAATATAAATTGGATGGACTGTGTATGCTCAGTGTTCATATACAAAAAGTTCATCACGACACCAAGTTTGTTGAAAAAGTAGTTGAAAAATTTAGTTCGCAAAAACGCTATTTGCAGTTTTTGTTTTAAAATATTGTTTTTCTTCACATATGAAATTTATGTTTGTTTCGTTATTTAATAAAACCAATTGTGTTGATTTTTAGTTTTTAAGCTTTATTATTTTACGATTATCACCCCCTTAGGTTTTGACAGATAGGCGCCCTTGTGTCCCACTCAGGTCCCGCTATTCGTCCCTCCTATATTTCAAGAACTGGGTACATATTATAATTTCTACTATATTTATTGCTTAATTCAATCCAGGGCCTAGTTTTTGTAATAATTCGTATTACACACTTTTTAGTTAAGACCATAAATGCATGGTCACAAAATAAAATTTGCTCCAGTACCCTTAAATACAGTTATTTCACTAATTTTTTTTTAAATAAATATTTTCAGGTTTCAACTTTATCAAGGAGAAATTTATGATATTGTAAGAAGTAAAGTTAAAAAAAAAAATTACATAATATCAACTAGTTTGTACTTTATGTATACATTATTAATTTAACAAATTTGTTTAAATAACGTTCTTCTGGGTTTAATTCCTTATTCAAAGTCAGTAAACTAATTCTAATAAGCATTAAGATAACAAGTTTTAAAACATCATGATAAATAACAAATTTTAAAATACCTTGTATTTGATCAAATATCTTTGATATACTTATTCTAAATTTATTAAAAAATTAAAAAATATTATAACAAAACATAGTTTAGAAATATTTCTTTATAAAATTATACATTTTATAATTTCGTATTACACACAAAAATAAGCCCTGATTCAATCGCATTAACTTAAGGAAAATTTATTTAAAAACCTAATAAACGAAGTATATATTTTTTATCGTATTATGATATCGAGTCAAATCAATAATAAGGCGGTATTAGACGTACAAATGTATTTTGATTCATTCGTTTAGCTAAAAAATTATAAAATTGCTATACATGTTAATACAAAGTAAATAATACATCGAAAATAACATTATAATATTATTAATACTAGTAATATGATTTAATTTCGTACGCAACCAACGGCGGAACAAATATTTGTATAATGTTGCCATCTTGCAAGAAAACGATTCATTAAGAACTAATATTGAATTTTATTTTTTCAGTGTTGAATTATTTTATAGACCGAACGACACGACGTACCAATATAGTTTATTAAAATCTACGTTTTCTTATTAGTTTTAATTTAATATGTCGTAGATTAATATATTTCTAATATTACCGCCGTTAATATTATTATTGTAATTTTGCAGCTCTTTTTTGACTTAAAAAAATCAAATCAAATATAATAATATTAAAGACGGACATGACTTTTTCAGCGTTCCTTATTCAATTACACTAAAAGGTATATACGCTTTGAGTCACATTATATAAACGAACGATAACTCCGTACGTCTGCAGTAAACCATCACTTTTAACTTTTTAAATACAGAACCGATTCTACAAGGAGTTGACAATACCAGCAATTTTTCTTCCGATACTATATAAACTAAACGATAAATCTCAAAAAAAGGTATTGATTTTACACTGATACCCGTGATGCGTTAAAATCTATAAACAAAAACCATCAAGGTTTACATTTAATATGTACCTACAGTAGGAATATAATAGCTCAACCCCATAAGGCTGGAACATATGATTTGGCTATAATGTTGTAGGTGAAAAATTTGGCCGATATAGAAGAAATACGTTTTATCTATAGAACAATTTTTAGATTCCAAGCGTAGCGAGGGAGTTATAGGTTTTACTAAGTTGTTAATTTGTTTTTCCTTTTCTAGTCTGTAGACACGTTTTTTCTTAGTAAACAAACTTGCTCCGATTTTTACGTGTAGCCACTTTTCTGAAAACTCAAACTGTCTAAATGGTACTTTAAAAAGGGTCATTTGTGATTTTCGACGCCATTATTTAAATAAAAGCACTTAATTGAGAAAAAAACGTAGAAAAACGTACAATTTTACGATTTAATTATTTCATAAAAACACGGACGACGTTTTCAACCAGAAAAAATGATTTAATCGAAAAAGCACAAGATTCCTTTTTTTATTGCCATTTCGATATACTTTCTTACGATATCATTTCCAAAACTTTTGAGCCATTCTTGAGCTTTTAAGGAATTATAATTTTTGGAAGTATTTTTTTTCTGTAATTCGGTTACAAATACACGTAGAGACTTGGTAATAGTACTTATATTGGACTTACTTAGACGTGGTAAAATTTCCAAAATCGTCCGACGACCTTGTTATTTTAACAAGCGTTCTGAAATCAAATTTAAACGAAAATCGCATACAAAATTACGGCACTTTAAATTTTGTATTACCGAACTGCGCTCGGAATCGTGTTTCGTCAAACAATGGTTTATCGTTGCGAGAGCGCGAATTCTTCGAAAGTCACGCATAGAGAGCGCTGCACGGACATACGTCTATCGCCACGCACTATGGTATGCGAATTACTACGGTNAGCCGCCAAATGTCGGTAAGTATATCTCACCCTACCTGGGTACGACAATTCAACGTGGCAGACTGTAGGAAAGCGCAGTCCAACCGGTGGCCGCGTAGTTAGTGGCGTCATTGAACCTACTCGACGAGCCATAGAAACCACTTCTGTAGCATACCTGTGGACAGCTCGTCGACCTCCACTGCTATGCGCTTACGAGTACGGGCTACGGCACCTTGCCTGTAAAGCGGTGTTTCCCGTAAACGGCCGTACGTTCGAACATATTGCCCACGCCACTGTATAATACGTGCATATTGTTTTTGTGTCTTCGTTTGTTTTGTTTTATATTTTTAAGAAATATAAACGTAATTTGTTAGATTCCGAGTGTAGCCAGGGATCTATTATACAGGATACTTAGATGTTTTTTTTTTGTCTAGTCTGTGGACACGTTTTTTCCTAGTAAACTTGCTCAGATTTTTACGTGTAGTAACTTTTCTGAAAGCGCAAGTTGTCCAGATGATACTCTGAAAACGTCACATTGTAAATAAAAGCACTTAAGTGGAAATAGTCGTGCGTAAACGTACAATTCCACGATTTAATCATTTTATAAAAACACGGACGACGTTTTCTACCAGAAGAAATAATTGAATTGAAAAATCACGAGACACCTTTTTGATTTATTTTCTTACATGTTACACATGTAGAGACTTGAAACTTGGTAATACTACTTATATTGGAATAACCTAGACGTGGTAAAAATTTTTAAAATCATCGGACGACTTTTTTTTTTTTTTAATAAACGCGTTGGAAATCAAATTTGAGAGAAAATCGCAAAAAAAAAAAAATACAGCACTTTAAATAATGCAATACCAAACTGCGCTCGAAATCGTCTTTCGTCCAGCAAAGGTTTATCGTTGCTTATACATATAAATGAAATAACCTTATGTATCCTATCTTCCCAACTTCTAACCTACAACAGATTATTGGTATTTTTTAAACATTTTTTTTTTTGGAAAAACTGTTGGTTATTTCAAATGAAAGTTCACTGGGTAAAAAATCTAAGGTGTGATGTGAATATAATTCGAAACATTATTAATAATCATAAAAAGTGTTTTTAATGAAAAGAAAAACAAAAGGTAATATAGAAAATTATAATGCCGTACATATTCCAGATTTTCCAACGTTTTTTTTTTAATTATTAATAAAACTGCTCGAAAATTCAAAAATGCTGACCTCAATGCACCAATTAGATCCTAAATTTCACAAAATTGGTCGCTTGTTATTTGTTGATTAAAGCAAATTGTACACAGATACGAAAAAAAAAAAATAAAATAAAACTTAGCACACGGCGTAGTAAACGAGGAACGTAAAGATACATTCCACGCTCCGCTCAGACTCTAAAAACTATCAATATTAATACTTTTAACAGCTACTAACTATTTAAAAAAAATATCACGGTGAACGTACGGGGTACCAAATACTTACGAGTATTACAAATATTAACCACGAATGTACCTTGTAAAATAAATATTTAATGACAAGAATCCGGTGACCGAAAAAAATATTAAAATCTTTATTACGATTACGTCAGCCATCGCCGTCGTTGAAATGCGTTTTTATTTCCGGACTTGCTTCTCGGATACCTGAATACATTATTTTGTTATTACCGCTGCACTCGTCGAGTCGATCGATTTTTATAACATTATATTATATTGACAGCGGAAACACACCATCAAGTTTTAAAAATCCACCATGTTTTCGAGAGAAAATATAGTCGACGAGACGTAAACAGCATAGAATATAAATATTTTTAAACATCAAAGAGAAATAACATACCTATGTGTGTACATACGTCTAGATAATATACGTACGAATAAAAACGCGGATGAGAAAATAAACTAAAGTCGTCACAATGTATGTTTCAGGTTGATTCAGATAAAAATGTTATAGTGGCGAAACGTTAGGTTTTAATTGGAAACTTAAACCTAACTTTGTACAAGTTTGTACACGTTAATTTGTCTATCCACTTTGATTCCGGTGGAAGGCATAAGCGCCAAAATGAGATAAGAAAAAAAAAGTCATATTGGACGAAAACGCTAAAATCATAGGTAACTGTGTGCCTTTGGGCTAAAATTCTGGATTATGAGGTAATACGGACAACAAATGCAGCCGAATTGGCGCTTATGTGCCTTAAATTTTGGCGCAAATGGTATATCATTTGTCTACGTTTGGCGCTTATGTCATATAGCATTCGATTCGCACGTAAGAAAAAAATATAGGACGTATTTTTGTCAGGTACAGAAAATCTTATTAATAAAAGGCAAAGTATACAATAACACCCAAGACATTCCTGGTAACATTGCGGAACACCTTAGTTTAGAAATTGATAATTTTCTGTTCGAAAGAGCGGCCACAATCTAAAAGTTACATAGGAATAGGATGAAGAATAGCTACCGTAAATCGATGCTACTTTAAGTTGACACCACTTTTTATCTAAACGTTAATAAAAAAAAAAAAAACAAAGGGACATACTTCGCACGATGGGTGGGTTTTAGGTTAGAAGTTGTGAAGGTAGAGGGGAAATTTAATGTATATCTGTAAGTAACGATTAACCGATTGCTAACGATTCAAAGTGAAGTTTGGTTACACATGTTTTGAAAAGACGTAATATAATTTACGATTTGAAAATAATATATTTTGTACATTTTCTCGTTGTTCCTACGTTTTTTACTGGATTTTCCCATTTATTATGAAAACTTTTGAGAAAATCAAAAAATGACCTTTACCATCCTAGTTAGATTTTCTTTTAGAAAAAGTGCTACACTTGAAAATTCGAACAAATTTCTAGGAGAAAAGTTGTTCACCAATAAAAAAAAAACATCATTGCAAAACCAACACATTCTTCATTTTGCTCAGAATCTAAAATGACATTTATAATGTATTAGTAAAGGTTAGGTCAGTGACGTGACTTAATACGCTCGTAGATCATACGAACAACGATGAAGACTGATGAAAAAAGTTTAAGCGTTTTGAAAATAAAAATATTAAGAATAATCTTTAGACTGAAGAAAAACTGCAATGGGTTTTGGGAAGTGACGAGCACAAATGAGGGAGCAGGAATAATAGGAGTCCTCAAAAGCGGTCAAGACTGGGGTGGGCCATGCAACGGATATAAGTATATCGACATCTGAAGGATCACTCGAAAAAATAACGAAATGGAGATCAGATATGAGATACTAAAAGGTCAAGAATAGAAAGGTATTTGGACAGAGTAAGTGAATAAATTTAAGATTGCTAGACATGGTGGTCAGATGTAGTTAGAAGGAGATGAACGTACTGTCGACAGGTAGCATAAAGAAATTTTTAGAGCACGTGGAGTAGCAATCACCCACCTTTTTTTCTTTCCGAGGATTTTAAAAGATTTTTTAAGCTTCCCTGTGATACCACTACACCGGTAATCTACACATCAAATCACCCTCGAAAACGCATACAGTTGCGTTACACTCGTCTGTTCAGTGTGTGTATTATTTACCATGGGAGGTAAACGCGTCGTCACGGCAATATACCTAAAGGGTTTCTAAAAATCCCAACAACGATGCACATAGTTGAGCCGAAACCATCAGTCAAGGTCGGCGATTGCCTCCCTTCTTTTGATAGGTGGGTGGTGGTGGATCCCTGGTTAGTACCTGAGCCATATTTTTTTATCGAATTGGTACGTAGGGAATATTAATTCAGAGTGTTGTATGGGAGTTTGTTTTGTAAACAAAGGTGGTGATCTACCCACCTTATTCTTAAAACATGGTTCAGCGCCACTGGATATACACACGATTCTCTAATCGTCTCTACGTGAGCTCGGTTAATTTACCAGACAATTTACGTACATTTTACCGAGATGTTTTTTTTTTACCGTTTATAAAATCGAATAACTCCGTTTTTACTAGTCTTATAACTTGTTTACAATAAAATTATTGAATAATATTACTATCTAAGGACATAAATGAATACACATGCAGTGTACTGTGTAATTGGTGTACACAGAAACACATGTTAATGAAAAATTTGTTGGTTTTAAAGTTACAGTTTGTGTTATAAAATATTTTCTGTTTTGAATAAAATAAGTAGTTAGAACATCAATTAGTTTTTAATTATTATCTTATTTAATACAATTATGATTTTTCCTATGAACAATATGCTCAGGAGTCGAGACATAAGGAATTTACCAATCTGCCGAAAAATGTTTTACCGGTAAAATCCACATCTCTACACACGATACACTCATTCGAAACATTGCAATGCGAATATACTTTATAAGTCTTATCAATAATCTACACAATCGGTTTTACGCGAAATATATCTCTCAAAACGCGGTACAAAATAACGGTTGTTTCGATATGGAATATCTTTACTGAAATGTTGAGTTTGAATATTTTTGCGGTATCTTCGTGATATCATTGCTATAATATAATACAATACAATGAGGCGCATTTATTAACAGTACACTATAGACGCATAAGTACGCGAAAGTTTACCGCCCCCCTCTCACTAGTAAAAAAAAGCGCACAAATAGATAGAAAAAAAATAAAATGTTTAAATCAATGAAATATTGTCCGATGGAAATACTATTTATAGCGATATTTAATCAATTGTGAGTCGTACGTTTAATAAATGGTCAACAATTCACCGGTGGTCGCTGAATAAACATAATACCGACGCCGTAAAATTACAAAGTTAAGAAACAAAAAAATATATGAAAACAGTTTTTCGAAATCAATATTTATCCATGTTTGTTTCTATTGTATTGCGTTATCGGGTAAAATTGAGCAGGAAAACACGTAGACGTCATATACTTTTAGAAGTATAACATACGGCAAATGATATATTTTATTAAAATTTAAAAGTGCTAAAAAAAAAATATGAAAAAAAAAACTGACTACTCTACACTATACAGCAGGTTACACACCACACGATGTCCACCGGAGATTGTTTTTTATTACACATTTTTATGCGCCGGGTAAGTGAAGAAGCCTTTTCTTAGAGAAAAAAAAAGCGCCTATTTATGGCATTTTAATTAATGAGTTACTACTTGAACGCGTGGAACGGAGAAGGCTGCACGGGCCCTAATGGCTTTTAAAGGTGAAAAAACTATGTATATTGACATCATATAGTTATTATTTAATTATTGTACCTGTATAATTAAAACGGGGAATGCAGTTTTTTTTTTTTCTTAACGCGATTTCCTATTTTATGACTTCGTCAGACGGCAATTTCTATGTCGTTACTATTCGTTTAAATGCAGGCCTACGTCATAGGGCCTTATACGCACATTTCGCATCTATAACTCTGAAAGAATAGCGATACAATTGAAAAATTACGACTTTCGAGTTATCACTAACAACACATGCAGAATATCATCGTTTATAGCATTTAATATGTCGGAATTTATTAATCTATTCAATATTAAAGACATTATGGGCTCGGATGTCTTTATTTCTGATTAAAATAAAATATAGTTTCCAGCGTGAATATTGACACTTATGAGATGTGACTTTATTCTGACCTGACTTATGTTGTTATACACATTTTTTTTCTAGCTAAAATACAGCCGTAACTCAAAATTAACAATTTCACGCGGGAAAAATTTTAGAACATTATGAAACATTAAAAATCGATTCGTCGGAATTTTTATATGTTGATTTGTGTCATTATTTTTTCAGAGGTGTGATATTCATGTGCCTATTGATTTCAAATTAGTATGTCTCACAGTTATTTAGTTTTAATCATAATATAGACATACATTTTTTCGAGAGGAAGTATACTATAACATTCCACGTGATTCCAAAATAACACTCAAAGTTAAAAAAAAAAATATTGTGAATTTTTAGTTCTAATAAAATTATTTAAATAAATAAAATACGTAATACTATATTATGGTTTTACATAATGGCAACATAATATGGTATGAACGGGCAATGATAAATATATTATGCATCATGACAAATTGGTTTTGTTTTTTTTTTTTTATTATTATTATTATTATTATTATTATTATTTGACTATCTAAAATATTTGAAAGTACACGGAGTACTATACCCGCGATTTTTCAGCAAAATGTTAATAGTGTATAGCGTATATTATGTAAAATATCCTATGGGAACATCACTGAATATATAAATAGGTAGTCATTATATTGTCTACATTATAGTGCGTCGGAATATAGGTAAAGTTTTCGAACAAAAAGTTTCGGAAAAATCATATTTTAGAGAGGAAAATACGTATACGATATTCGTTTAGGAATAAAATCATCATTTTCAGAGAACACCTATAATTTCATTAGGTATGACGTTTATAGTAAATCAACAATAATTTTGTTAGTTTGCCAGTATAATATACATATCAAAAATAATATTCAACAACATCGGAAACATGAGTTATTAATTATTATTTAACTGAATATTATGAACGCCGATATTTTAATTTCAAACAGAATTCATATTTATAGTTTTCTCTCTATTTTAAATGGCGAAAAATCATTTGTTTAAGATAGTAATATTATATTAAATTCCTAAACGATGATTTTGCTCAAATTCGGTGTGTTCTAACAAACTTGAAACTCAATGTTCTAAAACATGGCATGATGACTCGAGCACAATGCTAGTATATGCTCTTCGTGTAAAATTCAAAACTTTACAGGGTATGAGCATTTGAAGCTTTTCAGCCGTCTTGCTCTAGCCCGCGGCATAGTCAAACAAATCGAAAACTAATACGTCTTGATAAATATTAAACTCTCTCTTTCTCTCTCTCTTTCCGGAATCTTTGCCACTAACACCAGCTAATACCTACACTTAATAAAACAATACCGATCAATACGATTCTCGTTGTATTAGCCTGTAGATATTTTAACAAAAGTATATCTACAAACGTAAGCAAGTATTATGAATTGTGCAAGAGCGCTCCCAGGGTGTGCCAGTGGGGGCTATGGACCTCCCCGCTAATTTAGTCAACATTAAATATTAATTGTTTTATTATTGCATGGCTTAAATATTTAAGTCATGATGACTTGTAAAAAAAAGTCTTATACTTTTGAATTTTAACCTACCCCCCCCCACAGTTAATATTTCTGCGGGCGTCCTTGGAATTGTGACGATAGTATTGATAGTAAATCCAATTGTATGCCTATTATAATTATGCTACCCTTTTTTATAGGTCCACAAACACAAGACCTCTGAAAGCGTGGACCCTGTATGTAAGCCCCACTTGCCCTACTCCTACTAACAAATTTAATAAACATATATATATATATAAATTATGTATTTATGTATTTATTTACGTGTATTAACCATTTAATAATTTTGTTTTTACTTTATTATTTTATTATAAATATAAATGTAATATATTTGAATTAGTTGAATTATTTTGATCTAATATGCGTCGTCAATATACTATAGTTACATAATATCGCAAAATGTCAGAGTAACTCATTAACAGTAATCACTTACTAAATTATTCACAAACAACGATTGATAACAACAACAAAAACCCGGGAAAATATATAAACACTTTCATCCTTGTTCGGTGGTAGTATAATGAGATTAATATATTGTTTATATTATCAATTAAATATTATGAACCCAGCTGATTATAAAACCATAACTGCGATAAAAATATTAATCTGTAACCGCAGATATATAAAATACAAACACGGTCTGTAATCTGTAATACGAATATCGTGGAAAATGATAACGAGCCAAAATAATGTTTATTGATTATATATTTATTTATTTGATTATAATATCATTAAATTTCAGTTAAACGGGAAACTTCATATTACCTAAAAAAAAAAAAGATCACGAAGGGGTATCTATTCCCCAAATCCTCCCCCGTGAGACCGCCCATGGCCCATGACCGTATACATTGCGGCCGATGGCGGGCGAATTTATTACCGACGTTCGTTCGATTATTCGTCGACTGTAATTTATTTATCGCATCTACGGTTTTCGTCCGACCGAACAGATGTAATATATTTTGGAAATTTCGAAAAGATGAGAGAGGGGAAAAAAACAACAAGAGAATGTACGGAAAGCGACGATTTTAGAACTATCGTCGTACATGCGGTGTATGCGTATGTCTGTGTGTGTGTGGATTTTTTGATCGTCGCTACACGCCGGAAAATAAAAACAAACTCGGAATACGTTTCGATTTTCAAACGGCGGACCTAAATATATTATAAGGATCCCCGAGAACCGTATTATATATAATATAAATACGAGTACATAATATTATTGCGTATATGTTTATATTATAACGCGGTACGTGATATCGAGTAAATACTTTACTACCGCAGTAACCGTTTAAAATTTAGACTCGGAATAGGCGTGATGGAGATCAGCCATACACAGTGTGTATATATTATGTATATATATATATGTGTGTGTGTGTGTGTATTACATACATGTATACAGAGAGACGGCCGACGAACGAAGACGTCGTCGTATTTACATTTTCGGCGCCCCGGAGCATCGGTTTTTATTGCCGAATAAAAAACAATCAGCGTCCTGTAAATTTATAGCCCGGAGCCCGCGATAGCTGCACCGTTGCCCACTTAAAAATAAGCCTCCGGAAGTATGTATAAAAACAAAATGAACCGTCTTATACATGACGGTTTATGCGCATACGAGTGCGTATTATTATTATGTACGTATATGCGCGATAAACCACAAACGGGATAATAATATGTACATACATATGTATATGTATATGTTCTATGTATATGGTACGCCTGGTATAATAATACGCTCACGCGATCTATGAGTTCTGCAGTGGCGGAGTTTAAGGGGGCACGCGGCCGCTAAAACGCCCCCTTAATTTTAACCTCCCAACGTCCCCGAGATCCTATACCTATATTATACCGATTTGAAATAAATCCGGATTATCCGAAAAATCGAAATGATTATTTATTAATTCAAATCCAGACCATCAATCATATTATGTGCGTTATACTTTTTTTTTTATAAATTGTTAAATAGATGATAAGTTTTTTTAACATTGTAAATATAATATATATTTTATATACTTTTAAAGAATTTTTAGTTCAAGCGAATTAATTTTAAAAAAACTGGACACGCTTCGAACCCCGGGTAAGTTGTAGTTTGAGAGTAGAATGTTTGAAAGGTATACAGGCTATACAGACTACAAGATGATTTAGTTTAAAATATATCGAAAGCCATCAAGAAATTGACATAGTGAAGCCTACGTACTTTGTCGTAACTTGTTGTCATTTATTTTAAAAAATATTGTAAATTTTTTACCCTAAACATTTTTTTTTGAATATACATATAAATTTACCACCGGGTAAATTATAACCTTAATCTAACCTTTAAGATACAATGTAAATATTTTTACTAACCGAAAAAGTGTCTTGGGAGAAAAATCGATAGTGATTACAAGATACGCGCGTACGAATAAACCGCCGGAAAAATAAACAGTGGCGTGGCGTGCCCAGGAATCGCTGAAGGATGTAGACGTAGTAAATAATAATCACGATTTATTATTAAATCGTGGGATCTCCTTCGCTGTTTGTCCCTCACTGCAATGGCAGATCCGAATACTGAAGGGAGCAAAACTCTTTTGTACAACAATAGAATTTAGTACATATATTTTAACACAATGTAAAAAAAAAAACGTCGTACTATATTTTTTTTTTTTTGAGGGGGGGAGGGTTGATTGTCTTCTCCTAAATCCGCCACTGTACCTGCCTAACGCGACAACGAGCGTTCATAAAAGCCGGATCGAAAAAAAGTCAATTTTTATTCGACAAATTAAGCTTTTTCTTCTCCGTAATTTGGTTTGAATATAAATAATTTCGAAATAAAATGACTAAATATAATAGTATAAATACACGCTGTGTAAAGTGGTTGTATTTTTTAAACCAATGGCTGAAGGAGTATTGTCCCTAACCTCTACCTCCCATACATACTACAGTAATCTACAGTAATATAATCTAACGATAAATATATATATAAAAAAAAAACTCGGAAGCGAAAATAACGCGAACTTTGTCTCTCGCATATATTGCAGTAGAAACACTCACGTGAAACCGAGGTATACAAGGTGCGATTACGCGATTATCTTATGTATTATATTCCGAGTACACAAGTCCCTTCCCCTCACGAGTTGTGCATTACAATATTTAAAACACGCTTAAAGGTTGAAAAACAGAGACGAAAATAATATCCTCGCACTTAAGTAAGTGCTAAAGGGTAAGGGTTTTATTGCGATAGGACTGTCGAATATTATAGACACTATATATTGTTATATCGACGTCGGCGAGTCGTTTCCCATTGCTACCGTTGTTTACATTCTATACAGGGTGATTTTTTTTTTTTTATCTCGATCAGCGATTATAATATTATCTATATAAAAAGAGATTTCGAGTAAAACTGATTTCGAATCATTTTTTTTTTCAGTCATTATATAATAACTCAGTTTGAGAGGACGTGATACCCATAATAACCCTTATATTTACTGTTTCATCCCAACTAACGGGCGATAATTAACAAAATTAGCTACAATATTAGTATAATATATACCTAAAAGTGTGGTGTTTAGGTTGAAATTGTTCAATTTGTCACACAAAAAAGTTACAGCCACCTGACAAACTTAAGTTTGTTTTCAAATAGCCGTTAACTTTTTGTATGATACGGTTTTTTTTCAGGTGAAATATATAAGTCGAGAATATTCTCCTTTTTAAATTTACTATAGAATATATCATTTATGATTTAGATAAAGTATTCTCTTTTCGACTGTGTGTTAAAAAAGAGTGAAGTGGTGGGGTTGTATATTAATATCAAAAGTTGATACTATATGTTTTCGGTTTACAGAACAAGGGTAGAATATTGAAAACATTGTAAATATTAGTCAAATAGCCCATGAGAAGGGGTAATAACTTTTAATTAATATTTTTAATAAATTGTTTTAAAATTTTAAACTTAGACTTAGAAGTGTAAAAGTTTATTATCACGTAACTACTTAGTTTGCATTACGCATAATTATCGGCTTACTGATATGCACATAAATTATTAAATGGTTGCATACATATTTGATCCCAAAACAACTTACATTTAAATAAAAATAACGAATATTCTACTAGTATACGAGTATAATGAATTTCATAATTTGAATTAAGATACCATTTCTCTGAAAACTTGTAACCTAACAAAGTCAATTAAGTTAACTTACCCAAATTAATTTATAGAATAAAGTTAACATTAACTTAGCTTTATTTTTTTTGTTTGCACTTAACGTAAACAGTATTAAGAAAATTGGTTAACTTGCTGAAGTTTTAAAATAGATGTACAGCTGAATTATAAAGATGAAAAAAAAAATTGACCGCTTCTATAATTTATGAATACAATATTCGTATGTATGTATAAATATATCTCATCGAAAAATAATGTTTTTAATTTGTATACAAGTACAAGGTATTCATGTTTTATGTTTTTTTTTTTTTATCCCACTCGTTTACTTGTTGTACGCTCATTAAGGAGAATCTCGAACTCACTAAAATCTCGAGCGTCTCATAACAGACTTTAACTCGTATTAAACCCTCTTAAACGATGGTACGTTTGCCGTTAAGGTATAACATATAAAAAAGAAAAAAAAAACCATCGAAAAGTATACTTATAGGTAGCATACTGGAGAGGATGCTACTATTTTATTAGCGCGTGGTCTTTCCTGCAACGGTGAAATAATAAAAATCTCGCCCGTATTTTCATATTATCACAACGGATTTTAAAATAACATCACCAATACCTACAGTACCTACTTTTTGGGCTGTTATTCTTTGTTTTAACCATTGAATCTCAATCGTTTTATGACAGCACAACGTTTTAGAAGCCTAAAATTTTCTTTATCTTTCGTACCGATAATTGTCCAAGTTTCTCAGCCACACTCCATACGGCATACTCTTTCGGGAACATTTTCTTTATCTATAGGGTCACGCTATTTGTGAATATATTATTATCTCGGGCTGTACAAATATTTTAGATCAGAATCACACGCGTGTAACCAAAAATTGTATTGTACTATATTAAGGAGACCGAAACGAAATGACAAGTGGCAGGAACGCAATATAATATTATATGTTTTATTTTTACCAGCGTCTATTTCTGTCGCTCCGCTGTCGTAGTCCACACGGAGGTTTAGTTACACGTGTCTATACACGCGTGACGAAGGCACAATACTTTCGGGGGTTTTTTTTTTGTTTTTTTATGATAACGTAACGAAAATACGGATAAGGAAAAAATAGTATATTCACGCGAAACTTTACAGCCTTCGTGCTCACCGTCTATACGTACCTATACAGCTATTACCTACTGTTTAATACCTATTATACGTTGGCACTCGACTTCGAGGACAATGATCTGTAATATCGATTGGAAAAAAAATACAAAAATAATACTAATAATACAAATTAAATAGCTCGTAGTGGCACGCACACGCGCGATCGGTTCAGTAGTATCAATACGAAGCGCCGAACCGGAAATCCTGATAAAAAAAAATTTACATTTTTAAGCGAGTCTCCGAAATTTATCTGTACGAGGCACATGGCACCGATATAATATTTAATATTAAATTAATAATACAGGGTATTTATGTTTTTATCGCGTAGCAGTTGAATCTGTACGAAAGTCTCGAGTAAATTTGCATTTATCAAAAAAATTAATTATTTTTTCCCTCACTTAGAGCGTATATTAACATCAATCATTTCACATATGACTTATAGAAATAAAACTCGGAATAAACGAAAAAACACACGTATTTTAAATAGGAAACTTTATCCTGTTATAAGAAGACTTGATAACTGTCCCAGGAACCTAAAATAGAGTTCAATATTTATGATATTTATTTTAGAATAAATATAGGGGGCGTCAAAACAAGAATTCCGCCATCGCCCATTTAAGAACCACCCTAACACGTACTATACGCAATTACGTATAGTAATTTTCGGGCCCCGTTTGCAAACGTGATCCAACCTCCTAACCTCTCAATCTATTGCAATCTGTACGACGGATTTTTATCTTTAATCTTTATCTTTTATTTTTATTTATTTAGCTTCAAACTCCCAGCCCGTTAAAGTACATAGGGACACGTTCGCGCATATTACCGTTTGCTGCGCGACGCACTCCAAGCCTTCGGCGCAAGGCCTGTGGGTCACGTCGCATTCCAGCCCTTCGCCATTGCCGCACACACCGTACGGGCAACACGCGCACCCGTCCGGCACCAGGCCCAGCGGACAGGCGTGCCGGTCCCGCGGCGGACACCGGACAGAGGAACAAGCGCCTTCCGGACACCGCGACGAGCGGTTCGAGGCGCCCGAGGACGGCGTGCAGCAACACAAAAATAGCACGACGACGGCGAAGCGACGGAACGCCGGGGACGACATCCGAAACGAAAACACCGTGCGAGGACGACGACGAGGACGACAACGAAGACCGTCCATGGTACTCGGGCAGAAAACGACTGTCGGAGTACCCGTATCCGCAGAGACGTAGTGCGGTGATGGCCGTATATTATAATACGTATACAGGGTGTTTCCGGGCGATCCCCGACCGTTTGCACCGGGACAATAAAAGTCGTAAATTACCGTGCCCGAATTTGTGCGCGGGTTGAATTAAAACAACAGTATAATAGACGGAGGTATAATAACGCGCGGAGTTAGCCGTCTATACGCGACCGGACGTGAGCTTGATCGCGAACTCGAGTTTATCGTTTCCAAAAAATATAATATTACTATTAAAATATTCCATAGTTTTGTATACGATTTCACGCTGTATACGCATTTAATACATATTATGTGTGCGTATAAAATTGTTTGTTTTTAGTGATTTGACGCATCCGGTACGCCGTCAGATATACCGACAGATGTTAACGTGAACACGCGGTCCAAAAGGTCAACGAATCTTCTTGGATGGACTAAACGTACAAAAAAAAAAATAAATAAAAACAAAAAACCAAATATCACTTTGCCTGTTTATATTCCGGACAGGCCGTCGTGAACGATTTGGGTTAAGCGGCAAATTTTGAGCCGTTTTTTTTGGTATGAGGACGTGTATAAAATCGCCACGTCTGCAATCGAAAATCAAGCGTTTTCAAAAAAAAAAAACCGGCAAAAACGAGTGATGTCGAGGCAAAGGGTAAAAACCCTCGCGGACACCTTTTTTTTCATAAGTATGAAATGCAATATCGCGGACGGATTCCGGCGGGGAGACGGTTGCAGTTATGGATTTTCGAACTACCCGGAGCCGCGACGACGACGGCGACGTTGAGGTTTGATCGGTCACGAGGGACTACGTATTCTGATTGTATACGTTTTTTTTTCTCGTACGTTCTGTAGGTGTAGGAAAAAAAAATACTTTCACCGTGTATTAAATCTACTCGAATCCGGTACCGAATGCAATAAATTAACAGATGGCACGAGCAGAGTATACTGCGATAATAACAATTTACCGAAAAGGGCTCGAAAAAATAAAAATCCTTCTCGTATAATTTATAATATGTCGCGGGACCCTGTAACTCGGTCATAGGTTAGCCCGTGCTGGCGATGTCCGCACGGTACGCGGTCTCGCATATTATACCGGTGACGTATCGTGGACGGGGCGAGTTGATGGTCGCTGCCGCATACCCGGGGACACTCGGCACATTCTCCACTGGAGATTTCCAGCCGGGTAAACGCGCGTGATACCGACCGCCGGTCGTCGGGTCGGAATTTGCACGTCCAAAACAATTGTTGTAAAACAAAACAAAAAAAAAACAAAAAGGTACTCGCAAAAACGACGCGACGACGGTCAGGCGACTCGTTAGTTACGACGACGGTCCAACGAAAATGTCCAGTAAATTCGATTTCGGGTTTTTTTTTTCAACCGCTCGTTTTTATACGGGGTGTAACAGGATTGTTTGACAGGTGTAATAACTAAAAAAAATCGAACCTTTTTTTTTCCCATTTTCCCCCGGTGTCCTTTCCAATTATAATAAGATAACTGCACGAAGAATCATAAAACAACTTCCTGTTGCGTTAAATTGAAAGGAAGGAAATTTCTAAGAAGAATTTATGGTTCAGTCTTCGATAATCAAATCAAAGAATGAAGAAAATTATATAATACTGAACTCTAAAGACAATTTCAGAAGTCAGATAATAGTCAGAGAGATAGCTAGGAAGAGATTTATGTGGTCTTGCTACGCCTAGCGTAAGCAAGGATCTTTAGTTAAGCGGGTGATTGAGGAGGACCCTATACGGAGAAGACCATTAGGGGGGCCAAAGTTAAGGTAGAAAGCCTGTGTAAAAAAGAACATCAAAATGATAGGACCGGAAATTAATTGGAAAGAAGCTGTAGAAGACAGGAAAAGATGGCAAGGTTTATGTTTAGCGACGTGGTGTTGAAGATCGGAGTCAAGAAGAAGAAATAGGTAATTTGAATAATAAAACAAACATTTAAAAATGTAAATCAAACAAATTCACAGCATTCGCATTTTGATATTTTGGCAAAAGATAAATGCTGAAATGTCTATTTTTATACTTAGAGTGATAACAATGTACTATTTCTCCAGCCCTTCTCCCCTCCCCCCAAAGTTTTTTTAAATTTGTCTAAAAACCATAATTGCACAAATTTCACACTAGTTATTGGGGGGAGGGGGAAACAAAACGATTTTCCAACTTGGAGGGCCTGGTGAAATCTACGTGAAACCAATACTGGGCTCGGAATCCAAAAAAAAAAAAACCGATAATAATATTACAGCTCGCGGTAAATATCATTTGCGAACAATAATATAGAACCTTATATTCATAATAATGACGATGGCCGAACGGTCGTGCCAAAAGCGAATCGGCTCTTTTAACACGGACTCTTGTGTTATCGTACGCTGTTTGTTCAGGCTCGAAATATTATAAATCACCCCATCCTATAGTGTAATTATCAATATACCTGATAATATCGTGATCGTAAAACGTCGTGTATTACAGTTTTTATTATCGTCCGGAAACGACGACGGGATCGCGTCGTTACGCGAGACCGAACAAAAGCCGAGCGCGAAGACTTTTCGGAAGACAACCGTACAACACGCAATACATTAAACTAGTGATGCCCAAACCTTTATTTCTTCAACTGGGCAATTTGATGAACAATTATCGTTGAGCGGGCCACAAATTAATATAAAAGTATACGAATAATATCTCATGTATCGTTTTAATTTCGTTTAATATACTATAACTATAACACAATTAATCAATTAATATATAGGTTATTATAATATAATTATTATATAATTTTTGTTATACATAATATAGGTATACGTGTACTCGTATTTTGGACGTTTTTTTTTTCTTATCTTTTATCGACTGTTGAAAATACTACGGATTGAGGTAACAGCTATTATTAATTTGATCAGTACGCTCTTTTAAGTGCACGGGTGATATCGATATTAAATCGTAATATTTCCATTTTAAAATATTTTCACACGAAGATTTCCCTGAGACATTACGATAAAAAAATGGCACTGTATCCGACTCGAAGTATATTGTTTGCGAACAGATATTTTCATGAAATAAACAAATCAGTTCATAGATCGCGACTTACGGATGAATACCTTCATTCAATGTTGAGGACTGAAACCACTAAATTTCAACCGGAATTGTAGTTATTATTAAGTGAACGAAACGCAATCTCGAATTTCACATTAAAAATAAGTGTAAAATATGTTTAAACAATTTTTAGATTCTAAATGGAGCGAAGAATGTTATTGGTTTAACAACGATGTTTATTTATTTGTTTTATGTGAACACTTTTTCTACCAGAAGGCATATTCCGATAGTCAATTTTATCATCTTTTCTAAATGGAAATGTTCTCTGGATGGTACTTTAAAGAGGTCATTTTTTGAAACTCTTATTAATATTTGAGATAATGAGAAAAACCTCGATCTTTGGGTTAAAAAAGATTGAAAGATTAAAAATAAAGTTGTCATTGGCAACTGTTTTTATTTAATTTTGTTATTATTAAGTTTTTTTTATTTTAATCTTTTTTAAAAAATCATGGAAACGCACATTGTTGTAATCATTTTACCATAATATGATTTATATCATAATATATTGTATTGTTGACAAAACAACACTATCAATTGAACTCCGTTCAGAATCGCTTTTTCGTTAGCAATGGTTTATCGCTGCTTACAGATATACATTAAATTCCCGTCTGTATCTTATCTTTCCATCTACTCACCTACAACAGTGACTATACCCACGTGCAAAGTTTTTCCGTCTTTTTTAGTTTTATTATTTATCATCATTATTATTATTGTTTTTTGGGTTATACATATATATAAAATAATTTATAAATTAATAGAAAAAAATTGTTGTATTTTGAGATAATTTTACATTTTTTTTAAAAAAATGTTTGTATTTTATTTTTTAAATTTTTAATGGATCACATGGAATACCTTTGCGGCTCATATTGGGCACCACTGTAATAAACCGAGCCTTTCTATACGGCACTTTGTTCGGCACCGAGCGGTCCGTATTTCGAGTGTTTCGCGCATATATATATCGTATACGGTATTATGACGGTCCGTTTGAAATCGTCGTCGTTCGGATTGTATATAGTACCTTATTCGAAAAGAAACGTTTTTATACACTTGCTATAATAACATAATATGTGAGGTGATTTTTTTTTTCTGTCTAGAATTCGGTTTAAGAAATAAAAATCCCTCCACGAAAACGCGAAAATCCATCGTTGCGCCACCGGTAATAATAATTGTTTAAGAGGTCCGCGCGTAAAGTTTCAAAAAGAATTTCAAATTTACCGACACGAAAATATTCGAATAATTCCCTCTGTCGTAAACATTAAATATCCGTCTCGGACGCCTGAACTTGATGAAACAGAATACAATACCTACCCGATACGCTTTTAAACTGATTTTACAATTATTCGTATTCGTGAAAATTAAACGCAACACCGTTAACTGTGGGGTAATCGTCACGATAATAAAATTGATGTTTAATTTATTTAAACGAAACGGTAGATTATTTTCCACCTTTTTTTGTGAATTAAAACGGATGTCAGTACTTAGATTAGATCGTGTTCTTTAATTTCTATGCTGTTTTGTTCGTTAAACCGCACTCGTTTCGAGATAAAACGATTTTGCGACACAACATTTGTATGTTCAATAAAACGATAAAAAACTGACGTTCTCTTTTAACTTATCTATATTGCAACTAGCGACGCAGATATGAATTACCTGTCAATACATTACAGTGAAAGTAAGTTGTTCCCTGAAAACAAAATGTATAATTTGAAAAAAAAAACAAACAAAAACTAATACACAAATTAAAAGAGTATATTTTTGAAAATAACTTTCAAAAAAAAATATTAGACTGTCGAGTTCAAGTTTTTAGATAGGCATTAATCTAACGAAAAATCGGTATACTTACCGAAAATATAGGTACGCTGTTGTTTTTTTGACATAATATTTTTATCCGATTAATGATCTATAATATCGGGCCCGATGCCAGCGCATTTTTTGGCTCAAAAACATGCCTCACGGGAAAACCTCTCAGGTCTCGTAGAATGGTCCGACTTTGATGATATAATTTTTGTTGACGCTGGTAGAGGAAGTTTTCCTCCGTTTTTTAATATTTTACTCTCAAACTTGATAATGTGTCTATAAAAAGGTCAATTTTAAGATTTATTTTTACTCGTTTATACCGTCAATTAAAATTAAATAAAAAGCCGGAGTTCAACACGGGCTATAAATTATTGTTTAAGAACTAAAAAAAGCGTAATATAAAAATATTAAATGATCTGAAAATGATTTATTCCTATATAATATTCTTGTCAAGTATCATATAGAGATATTCATCTGTAAAAACGCCGTACCCTTATTACCACTTACCCCCTAAATGAGTGTCTTGGGCAGTAGATTAAAGAACAAGTTATTTAGACGATGGTTATTAGAATTTTGAAAATAATTTCAATAATTTAAAGTTTTACAAATTTAATATTACAGATATTGGTACTTTGTACCATGTAGAACAATACTGTAGATGGGAAATTTGGAAAGTATATTATAGGACATAGGGGTACCTACCATACATAGTTTAAAACATACTGATAATAACGATAAATAGTCTCAATCGCAAAACGATTCAGAGTGGAGCTGATAATGAACAACACAAATAAAACCAACGTGTCGTCATATTTTAATATTATTGTTTTTTCAGTTCTCTAACAAAAACTGTTGGAATAAAGTACAGCCGGGCGATAAATCCGCATATTTTACGGTATGATGTGAACACGATTCGGAGGGTTTTTATAAACTAAAAAAGTGTTTAACGATAAAAAAAAAAAAAAAAATTATAGCACGCGTATCAAAACCAGTATATTATAACGTCCCTCGCTACACTCGGAATCTAAAAGTACGTATACATAATACAGTCATAATGTACCGATATTATACTCGTCCGGTCAACTGCGGTGTTTTTAACGTTCGATTTTCAACTGAAAATTTATAGTCGTTACGCATTAAATATATTACATATTATGTTATTACGTTGGTCGAGTTGGGATTGCACGAAAATCCGTATATTGTATATAATATACCGAAGAGCGACGAACAAACAAATTAAATAAGTATACAGCCGAGTTTTCGAAAGCAATATATTATTATCTTGAAAACGAAAAGTATATTATTTTTGAGATTACGTCGTTCGGCTGTATTGAAAAGTTTCGCGACCAACTTTCTGTTTTTTTTTCTTTCTAATTTTATTTTTACCTAAACAATATTATTTGATTCACGTTTATGAGTTTTCTCCCCGGTTTTATTCAATCGAGTGTAATGTCAATAAACAATGTTTCATATCATTGATGAAAGTTACGTAAAGAACGTTTTTTTTTTTTTATTTTTAATTCCAATTGAATATTTTATACACTATATTATATTACACTATGTTATTAAATTACATTCTCACCCCCCTCACAACCGTTAGAAAATACCGTTAAAAGACTCTTAAAGACGAAAATTAATATTTTTTTTTCTAATCGGACGTAATAAATATAAAAACAACATCTATGGGCAGTTCAGCGCCGTCACTAGAATCAAATTTAACCCCTATCGACTCATTACCATTACAGTATTTCATATTTCACTGAACTAAAATAAATATGGTTGCCGAAGTTTTATTACATTTTACTAAATAAGGGTATTTGAAACCAAGTATATCTTATGAAAACATTTGACCATACAAAATGGTAAAAGTTATGGAGGTAATAATTAAAGTTGAAACAGGCACTTATTTTATATTTATATACCATGCATTTACAAAATTGTAACCACCTGGCTTCAATTGAAGATTTTTTTAGGTGTATAAAGCTAAAAAAGCGCTCTCCTTCTGCAGTCATTGGTGGTTCAAAGACCAGGAAAAGGGGAGAACGTGGTAGGTGGATTCAAGAGTGCCCATTAGTAGGTACAAGGGAGTGACATGTCATCCCTTAGAAAAATTATATTGTCATTATTTTTAGTTATAATAAATTAATTTTTCTAATGATAATGGCAAGAAGTACTATGGAAGAATATAGGTTGGATGGACTGTGTATGCTCAGTGTTCATAGAAACAATTTTCACCACGACATCAAGTTTGTTGAAAAAGCGCAATTTACAGTTTTTGTTTAAAATTTTTGTTCACATATACAATTTATGTTTGTTTCATTACTTAATTAAATCAATTTTGTTGATTTTTAGTTTTTACATTTATTTTTTATGATTGTCATCCCCATAGGTTTCGATAGATGGGAGCCCTTGGGTGGATTGCCCCTCCTCTTGACTTTGTTTTTGTTTCATTTATAACCACAACGTAGTTTATAATAAATAGTGTACTTTTATTATTATCCTATATGGTGGATACCATATAGGATCTTGTCATTGCAGTACCTATTGTCAAAATACTCAAATTAAAAAATGACACTAAACGTGTGACTAGTTACTTTCTTTTTTTTATTAATAAATAGGTATGTTTTGTGGTAAAAGATAATTTCTTTCTTTAGTTTTTTTCCTGATCATATAACTTTTATGTGATAAGGTATACAATAAATAGTGATACCTACAGTTTTATAGTTTGTGATAATCATAGTATCACATCAAATTAATTATCATGTATCCTTAAAAATGGGACGAAGAGAAAATGAGATTTATAAACAAATTCGAAACTTGTAAAGAACCGTCCTTACCCGCAGTAATATCGTGCATTTTATATTGAAATTCAAAATTGTTTTAGTTAGATTAGTTTTTAAAACAACTTTAATTTTAGATTTTGAGCTCATTTGGTTCAGAGGTTACCATTAAAATTACCGAAAAGTAGCCGAACAAATATTTATGTATAACAGACATGTATGGATAATATTATTTTTTTTAAATTTCAACTTAATTTTAATTTATAATTTAATTTAATATCTTTTGGATAACAGTTAAAATTTTAATCTAAATTTAAAAAAATTAACTTACCTTGTGAAGTTAAAAACTGAGTGAAGACTTACCTTGATATCTGTAATATACATAATAGGTACCTATATCAAAATTTATATTTAAGTCTAAATAAATAAATAACAATTTAATAATTTAGCTTTAGATTTTAGAGTAGGCATCTATAGAAATTTCAGTATTTTTTTTTCAAACTTTCCAAACTTATACTAACTAACGTTATATTCTGAGATATGTACCTATATGAAAATATTTAAGTTTATAACAGACCTATCACATGCAACTTTTTAACTGCCTATAGACAAATGTTTACAGGCGTCTGTACTGAAACATAATAAATAGATGTATTTATTATTGTTACCTACTTATACAATTGTGATACTGTGACAAAATTGTTCTACTAAATTCACTTTGACTTCTTAGAATGTAAATTTTTATCACGATTTTTTTTTTGTTGTTGTTACTTGAATTTATGGAGACTTAATTGGCATATTTAAATATAAAATTTACCTATTAACATAACAAATTTAATAAGAACTGGGGAGTGTAGTGAATGAAAAATAACAAACAATAATGTTGACAAATTAACCATGAAAAAAAATACATATTATATTTATCGTTTTTCAGAAAATAATTTAATACACTGTGATTTGATGGGAAAATGTTTTACAATGTGATATGAAACTTAAAATTGTTAAAACAATAAATAAATGGTAACAAAAAAACAAATTTAATATTATTTGTAATCTTCAAAAGATGTTGATTCTGTAGACGTATTTTCATATTTTTCTGAAAATAAAGAGATATAATTATTATGTGGATCATTAAATAAAACAATAATTGATAAAAACAATATGCAGTTTTCAATACTCAGATGATTACTGAGCGTGGGCGAAAGCTGAGAGAATAAGATTCGGTTCGATAAGGAGAATATTGTTTACACAATAAAACTAATTGTTTATACCTACATCATAATGTAACTCATAAGTTATTACTGTAATTATATACAATACAATTCTTTTTTTTAAATAGGTAGTAAAGCAATTTATTCTTCAGTAAATTCGAGTTCAGACTGTAAGGATCTTCAAGAAATATCTAGGAATTATTGTGATAAATGTTTATATAAATATGTAAATACTTCTAAATCAGTAGATACAGACGGCTTTAAAACAAAAAACTTAAAAAAAGGATTAATCAAGATGAAACCTTTATACTAAGACTGGCTGCTGTTTATAAGTAAAATATTTTCTAATAATTCAATTTATTGAGCTCACATGTTTATTTACTTACTTACTTAAAATTCGTCTATCGGCGGAGAAGAGTAATGTACGGATTGTAAGACACCGGATAAGTATAGGGGTAGGACGGATACGTGTACACCGGCGAAAACGTTTGCGGGTAGACATATATTTGGGCGTTAGCGATGGCAGCCAATGCTAAAGCAGCCACAACGAATAACTAAGGAGCAAAAAAAAAAAAAAAATACAAATCAGTGATATTTAAAAATAATAACTAGGTCTTCAGTTTGTTATATTATACTAGACAATTTTCATTGTATCTACTTACTTTTCTCGGTAATTTTAATACTTACCTATCTATAATTATTACCATATAGGAAACTATCATTTATTCTAGTGAGCCACTTTGAAAAAAAAAGGCATGGTGCTGCACCAAATAATTACGTGTTTTCGGTCTTTTTAAACAAATTATACAAAATTATAAAATTCGATTTATAATCAACCCCAAGTGTTATAAATTTATGATTTTTATTAAGTACCTATGTTTATATCGTGATATCGTTTTTTATTACTATTGGATTTTTCCTATTACACGTTTGACGGTAGCATCAAAACAAATCATTTTTTATTATTAAATACTATAATGATTTTGCATTGGATAATAAATAAAAATAAAACTAATGTGTTATAATTTTTACATTTAAAGTATGGGCATGTTATGAGGAAAGTAAAATCTGAAACAGTAAAAATTGCAATGGAAATAAACGTAGATGAAAAAAGAGGGAGTAAAAGAGTGAAAAAAAGGATGTTGGGTGCGATTGAAAATGGTATGAGGAATGAGGACAGCCAGTGTGTATGCGAGGCGAGAAATTGGGTCAAGTGGAAGTTTAGGACGAGAACAGCTGATCTTAAATAGTTGGGATGAAGACAAAAGAAAAGAAGAAGAAGAAAATTAAAATATTGTTCGAGCAAATAGTGGTGTCAGTTTTTTATACCGATATTATTTTTTATAAAAAAAAATATGGCAAAATACTAACAGATTACTCTGATAAAAAGGTTGACCAAAAATTATGTATAGAAACTGAAATTATTAATTAATTAGTTCCAAAAAATGTATTATTTAAAAGAACAGAAAACCGTCGGTCTTGTTTGATACAATACACAAGTAGATAATTAGGTATATTTTATCGTATGGAAGAATAAAAAATAGATGAATACTTATTCAGATATAAGTTAACTCACCATTAACTTGTACATGATGATTTTTCAAGAAGAGTTCTAGTGAACTTGAGGAGTGAAATAAAATATTCGTGAGTGTTCGGACGACTGTGACTTACTGATGTCGTCTCCAAAAACCCAATTGGTATTTATAGGTACCTATCGATTCATTTTGCTAAAAAAAATGGGATATTATCCCACTTAATATCTTACCTATACTGGTGTTTTTTTATAAATATTGTTTTAATTTTTATTACCTAGATAGGTAATTTTCCAAACCGTTCAATTTGTTTGTAGCCTCAAAAACCTGTATGAGGTTTGACAAATGAGCAGGTCGACCTACAATAATAATTGCAACTAGCCACTTTTTTACATTGCGGTAGGTGACCAGCGACCACGTGCTATTATTGAACGCACAAATTACCGTTGATATTTACAATAGGAAACTGGAGGACCACGACCGATGACGACACGAATATTATTCTCAGTTGTTTGTTGGTCAATCGTTTCGGTTATTGTGAACATCTTTTTAAATGTCAAGTGTATCTTCTCCATATATATTGTATTTTTTTTTTTACAAAATCAACAGACGAAGGTCATCAATCTGATATTAATGTATCTAGGTAATATTTGTAAAATTTAAAATCTGCAAAAACCTACCATTAATTGGCCAGCGTGTACTGATATAGTAGACTATACATTTATAAATTCTAAATCAACAGTGAATTCGAATGATTTTTGATGTTTGGTTTATTTGAAATTGAATCGCGCGTTTGTGAAGTAGAATATAATATTTTTATTTGCAATTAAATTAGAAAATTGTATTTATCAAGCAGTTACTAATATTATTAATCATTATATTACTCCATATTATCAGAAATACATGAACGCATGAAGTACAGTAGATCTATTTAAATATTATTACAGTCGACATAGCTACATCGTTATACATAAGTACACCACACTTAAAAAAAAAAAAAAAAGACGGACATACTTCGCACGTGGGCGCACCAGTGTTGTAGTTTAGAAGTTGGAAAGGTAGAAGGGAAATTGAATGTATATTTGTACACAACGATTGACCATTGCTAATGAAAACGATTCTAAGCGGAGTTCGGTTAATAGTGTTGCTCTATCAACAATACATGTGTCACATTATATATTTTCTTTAACATTATTTGTTTATTATTGTACCTATTTTCCCGTTTTTCCTATGTTTTTCCTGGGTTTTCCCATGTTTTTCCAATTTATTGGGAAAACTCCTGAGAAAATCAAAAAATGACCTTAAAGTACCACCCCAGTCAGATTTTCTTTCAAAAAAAGTGCTAATATTGTAAATCTAAGCAAAATTGCTGGTAGAAAATTCGTTCACAGGAAAAAAAAAGGCCGTAATATTTTTTTATGAATACCTTCTTTTCGTATATGTTTTCGCTTTTCCCCCCATTTATTGGGAAAACTCTTGGAAAAATCAAAAAACTACCTTCCTGAAGTACCACCTCAGTCAGATATTCTTTTAGAATTCCTTATAGACTTCTGAATAGGTAATCGAATAGGTAGGTCGAACTATTGAACATACACTATCGAACAGTTCGCAGTAGTATTGTTTGTACGTATACCGTATAATATTGACTGTTGAATAGTTTTTCGACTATTGAATAGTTTGGTAGTCAACAACTATTCGAAAAGCTCGAGAGTGACTATTCAGCAGTAGGCCCATCACTGTTAATAAGTGATTTTCACCTGTATAAATTTATTAGTGTTCGAATATTGATCCGAACTCGGTTGTTCAGGACGCGGTTATTTTTTCGTAATTTGCATTTATATAATGTTTTAAACCTAAAAATAATTCGTTCCGTCTGTTCTACTTATAATATGTCTGCATTAGTGCAGTACTATATACATCATTGTTTAAATTACTATATGGTAACTTTTGTTTTTAAAACTTCTGAACAGAAAGAAAAAAAAGCAGTTTTACTACGGTTCGTATAGGTACTAACTTGCGTAAAAACTGAAAACGTTACGTATTTATATTTTCTATGCGAAAAGCCGTTTAGTTTTGTACCATTTGTTCAAATTAAAAATGTCAAAAACCACGATCATCGATCATCATTGACGTTAATAGTAATCAAACTGAAAGTATCCACCCATCGATATCTGTAACGGTAAAGCGAAACAGGAAATTGTAATGAAAACCATCGCGACGTATGTACCGACACACGTGGTTATTTTATGAAAACAATGTTTATTGAACTGTAGACGAAAATTACAACAACAATTAAAAAAAAACCACACACGAAGCACGAAATTTCTATTCAAAAGCTAAACGACAAAACATATTATTTCGGACATCGTACATAACACGCGTGTTACAGGAAATTAGATTTTTTTCGCCCGGTCTTTCTGACGATGCTCTAATTTTTATCCGTCTCCGAGATACGATCATTTATTACACTGTCACTCGACTATATATATTTATTCATATATAATAATATGAGTCACTGTCGGTCCCTGACAAATAAATTAAAAACGACATCGCGGACAATGATAATAACAATTACGAAATAATACCAAACAATAAAATATTGTTAAAAATTGTTTGTACCATTTAGACAAAGTATATACTCATATATATAAATATTTTTTTGATATCTTTTTCATATGCAAATTGTCTATATTTTATGTAAATATAATTTTTAAATTTTTTTCATACTTATATTACGGTGTGTCCCATATTTTATGCAACGTCTCAGCCTCTTGTCGTCGGATTAAAATTTGGTTTTCTGTGATAACTATGCGACGTCGATACACACATTTTAGTAATATTTCAAAGGGGTACCTATCAAATCCGCCAGCATAAATAGTCTAAAAAATTACCTATCTATTCAGCCAGCTACCGATTTTTAATTGTGGATGTTCCTCTTTTGTTAAATTATCGGATATAATTAGATTGCACTCGACATTGATACACTCTCGTTAAGAGCGCACTTGAATATTTAACAAAGTTCGTTAAATCTCCCCTTTCTCACTGCTTGTCCGGGAATCAGATTGATCGTGCGTTTATCCCGCGGGACCGTAACCTACAGACGGAAACTCTTAACGTCATCCACTGCTTGCACTACACACCGAAACGCCGCCGTCGTGTAGCTAATAATTTATGCGGTTTTTATGCTCAATCTCGTTTATTCCGTTTGGCTTATCTATATGATAAGCCAAACGTGTCGAGCGTATTATTATTTTGAGATTTTTTTTCTTTCATTTTTTACCATCGTAAACGAAAACACTAGTTTGCTTTGTGACGGGTTTACATTAGATTGTGTTTTATACTTAGCGTTTATGCGAGTTTTTTTTTTTATTATATTTTTTATATACTTATTACCTATATATACTATATATTTATATTATAGGTACGCTATACGTCCGTTAAAAAGAATTATGAAACGTATTTGTTAATAATAGTTGTGTGACCGTCATACGGTGGGTTATAGAGGACTTAATAATATTTAGTTACCGTGGTAAATCAACAAAGAGTTATAGACGGATGGCATTTTTACATATTATAAGATTAAATGTTTAACGATCGTTTCGATTTAATAACATCATATTTGTACATGATGTTCCTTTTCTTGTTTTACGGTCAAATGAGATGAAATTACTTTAAAACATTCATATATCTTCTATATAAAATTCTCGTGTCACGTGTTTGTGGTCGCACTCCTCCGAAACGGCATGACCAATTTCAATGCAATTTTTTTTTTGTATATTTGGTAGGTATTAGAATAGGTTAAGTATTTTCCACCTTCCTAACCCCACCTAACATTTTTTTATTGTGATTTTAGTATTAATTCGGTTTTTAGGTATTATTAAATTATTTATTTTTATGGATTACTTTAGTCCCATGGATGAAATGAAAAAAAAAATGTAAAAGTTAGTTATATATATTTTTTTAAATTTAATATTCTTTACGAAAAAAAATATAATATTATAATATATATATATTATGTACGATTTCTTCAAGGTATACGTTCTCAAAAGACGTACTATTATTAAATTAAAAAGGCAGGAAACCGTTTTAGAATAGGATAAGAAGAAAAAAAAATCAATAATTTTAAGCTACTTGTTTTTGTATTATTTACGTATGGTAAACGAACCGTGAAGGACTACACAAAATATTAGAATTCAGAAATAATAGAAAAGATACTTATTTCAAGATAAAATTTCGTACTATTTTTACTTGAAATCAATTAATTTGATAAACCATTATTTCTTAACTAAAATTGAATATTAAACAATTATTTATATCAAAAATTATTGAACTAATATGTTGTGGGTATGATGTTTAATATAATAATTTTGATCACAGTCTTACTTTTTAGTAAAAATTTTGATATTAAACAACTATAAACAGAATTGAATAATTCATGAATGGGAATAAGGATTAAGTGTATCATTCTGTAAAGTGCGTAAAATTACAATTTTAATGTAAATTATATCGAAAAATATAATATACCTAACTCTCACGGACCATATGATCACAATGTAACAGCTGTGTTTGTATAGACAAAACTTATGCACTTTTTCAGTAGTCGATTGGGCAGTTTATGGCCCAGTTTGCAAAATTAATAACGTCCAATGTTCAAACAATTGTAGAAAAAAAAAAAATAATAACAAACTATTTTTTAGTGATCAATATCTATATAATTTTAGTGGTTCAAAATAAAATAAATGTAATATGATTTAAATCTGTTTTCATAAATTACGTAGATGTTTTTAATAAATAAAAACAAGTATTTCATGTAAATATTTTTTCTATTCACTCATCGATTTAAAATGCATTTGCATGTTTTTTTTTGTTTATTTTGCTACACCATATAATAAAATTAATTCGACCAGAATTTGTTTTGGCTTATCTATAGATAAAATACGAAATCTTATTTTGCTTATTTAACAGGTTAGGGCATATATAATGCATGTTTTCATGATTTTCTCGAATTAATGTGTTTTTCTTAATATTTATATTTTTCTGTCATTTGGTATAAATTGATCTAATTTTTTTTGTTTATATTACCTATGTCTTTTATAGTTTCGATGATGAAAATATTATATTTTTAGTATTTTTCTTATGGTTCTATAAAGATATTTATTTTTTTTTCCTGTAGACAACTTTTTTATCAGCAATTTTACTCCGACTTATAGCGATAGCAATATTTCTAAAAGGAAACTTCACTAGGGAGGCACTATAGAGAGGTCGTTTTTCGATTTTTTCAGGAGTTTCCTCAACAAATGTGAAAAACTGGAAAAAAACAAAGGAAAAACGGGATCCATTTTAATTTTAGAATTGGAATGATTGGAATTTTACCATAATATGACATTTATATTGTTGAAAAGCAGCACTATTAACTGAATTCCGATCAGGATTGTTTTTCGTTAGCAACGGTTTATGGTTGCTTACAGGTGTATATTAATTACTTATAACAGTCGCCGTAACCAACCTCATTATCCTTGGAGGTTGAGGGTTCTACCTGTCGTTTGATATCCTCGGCATTCCGAAAAAGATACGCCTGATTGCAATGCGAGTTTGACATGTAAAACATATTGGTAAAGGATCTTTGCTTATTAGAAATCAATAATTGAGCAATAAGTAGAAAGCATTTTTATTAAGAGTTTATCTGGATTCAATAGATACGATTTTCAATATTATCATTAAATATTTTAATTTATTAATTTAATTTTAACTGTAGTAAATCATGTAGAACACAGGCCCGTCATTTCAATATTGGAAGTACAATACTTGCATCTTTCCACTACACTTCAACTAGTGTACATCAAAGCATTTGCGTTTACAAAAAGTGTTGGTATTGATGTGTACACTACTCACACCATTGCAGACACATTTTTGTATAAGTTTCGGATCTACATAATATTTGTAATTAGTAAGCTATATGTTGAACACTATAACTTTTTAAAACGAACCTACCTAATAATTATTCTCACACTCTCGGTCCAAATTGTCCAAACTATGTTAGTTAGAAAATCTTTACATTGTCGTACTATGTCTATAAACAAACTTTAAAATACTTAATTGGATAATATAAGTTTGGTGAATAAGAGTTTCTATTTAAAAATTAATGATCAAGCGGTAGAAATATTATGATTCCGGAATACAATAATGTAATAAGTATTTTTGTTTCTGTATAAAACATTATATAATAATATGTATATTGTACATCTGAATCCCGGGATTTAAAATATTCATACACCAAACGATATATAAAAGGCGAACTGATGGGTATGGAAAAAGTCAAAAATGTTCAAAGGTACGTAGAAGTTTTCTTTTCTCTACCGGAGGCGACGTCGTTTTATTATTTTTTTTTTTTAACGTTTCTTAAATAAAAGATTTAAAAATGACGACATAAAACTTTCCAACGTCGTCCCCAACCCATTTAGAACGTAATCTAGTTAAGTGCATAATATAGATTTAGCTATACGATATACTATACGATGTGCTATACGATTTTACAGGCCCGCCGTATACAGAAAACCTGAATCTTTAACACAGATCCGTATAGTAAAAATACAGACATACTGTGCACGACGGGTGGACCACTGTTGTAGGTAAAAAGTTAGAATGGTGGGATATAGAGGGGAGTTTAATTTATATCTTTATGCAATAATAAACCATTGCTAATAAAAACGATTTAAAGCGAAATTCGATTATACATGGTTTGAAGGCCGTAATATTTGCGATTTTTGTTGCTGTTCAAATTTTTATAAAAAACAAATACTACAAATATTAAACTCAAATTTCATCATCAAGATAACCCATGAAAAACAAAAATAAATTAATAAATAATTAGATATTGGTACTAAAAATACCTTAAACCCCTCTTTTACTTCTTTAAGAGTTGAATTTTCGGAAAGAAAGAAGAATAAGAATTTTATTGGCAGATACCTACATCATATTAGCTATCTGTATATCAAATTTAAGCCTGATCTGTCCAGTAGTTTGGGCTTGGTAATAATTAATCAGTTAGTCAATCAGCGAGTCAGTCAGTTAGTGAGGACATAATATTTTGGTACGTTGGTACATAAGTATATTAATCATTTTATGTTGTTGTACTTGCTTAGAGACAAATATTGTTAAGTTATGGTATTTAACATAATAATATACGAACAACTTAACAGGTAGTTATTAATAATTGCATAATTTTGGATAATTTTGAGTTATATTCGCAAAATGTTATACTAAAAAACAAAAAAAAAAATTTACGAACACTGCACGTATCACCAGATGTTAGACACTTTCAATCTTCTTGTGTTCAATCTTAAATAAATGGCTTACCTTGTGGGGGAAAAAACGAATGTAAAAAATTGGGTTGGTTTGGAAACAAATGTATATTTTGTCATGGTAAATCTATTAAATTAACCAAAACAATTCTTGCTACACTTCAAATCTAAAAACTTGTATATTTCTAAATATTTTACCAAAATTACATTTTTTTTGATATGAAAAAAAAATGTATGCATTATATATCCGTCGTTCTGCAGGTTTGACAAAAACAATTTATTCAAATTTATATACGTAAAGTTTCGTTCGCGTGAACTTTCGAATTTCTCTGGGACGACCATTATAGCCAAATTCACATCTGAAATTGATTTATTTATTCTCAATCGAACAAAATATTTTATTGAAATCGATTTCTTTTTCACCAGAGTTCACTTTGTTCATTAACATATTTTTTAGATCGATAGCGTCTTTAAAGTAAGAGCATGTCGATACCACAGCGGAAATGGAAATATCAATAAAATTCAGTTTTTGTAATTTTTCAGGGTGACAGTTTTAACATTATAAATCAAAATTCTAATTCTGTTTTTGAAATTTGTTTTATTATGTTTTTACCATTATCGTTATTTTAGAACATCTTGAAATATTCTTTTAGATTCTGAGTGAAGCGAGGAATAAATTTGTTTTACAATGATGTTTATTTTTTTTATGTAAATTTTTTTTTTCTAGAAAGCATACTCCGATTATCAAGTATATTACCTTTTTTGAAAAGAAATATTCTCTGGGTGGTACTTTAAACAGGTTATTTTTTGAAATTCTCATTAAGATTCGAGATAATGAGGAAAACCTCGGTTTTTAGGTTAAAAAAGATTGAAAGATTAAAAATAAGGTTGTCATTGGCAACTGTTTTTATTTATTTTTGTTATTATTAAGTTTTTATAATTTTAATATTTTTAAATAATTATTGTTGTTATGGAAATGTACTTTGTTGTAATCATTTTATCATAGTATACTTGTAATATATACCATATATTGTATTATTGACAAAACAAAACTATTAACTGAACTCCGATCAGAATCGTTTTTTCTTTAGCAATGGTTTATCGTTGCTAACAGATATACATTAAATTTTCATTTCAATCTTAACTTCTCAACTCCCTACTTACAACAGTGGCCACGTGCGAGGTATGGCCGTCCTTTTTTTTAAATTTTTTTGTGTGCCTATATTTTATGTTTATTATCAGTCAGAACTAAGAATGAACTTACTTTATTTTACGAACTTGTGACAAAACAACTGATAAACTATCAATTTTAAAACCCCTCCCATTGAAAAATCCTGCGTATGCCACTGTTTTATCACGTGGTGACATTATTTTAAAACTGCCAAAAAATGAGTTTCGATCATTTTCGTTGCGGGTATCGATATTACAATATCAAAAATTCGTACTTTGTTTACATATATATATTCTGTTTATTACTATTGAGAACCGTAAAAGACATGTTATGATTAAATTATAATCAGGGCTCGTAATTGCATATACTAAAAAAACGTAAGCACGCACTTCTGCGCTAAAAAGTTCGAAAGTACGTAATGCACAAACTGGTAGCGAGAACATTGTTTCCGTGGTCTTCTCTAAAACTCATAAAACCCATAAAGTCGTACCTACAATAATACAAATAAACCGAAACAAATACTAAGGTTTCGAAAACATATTTGGTAAAATAATTTATAAGAAATAATAATTTCCTGAATTTATACAAAATATGCGCTAATAACTTCCCCAATAATAATAAAAAACATGTAAATCCATAAACGTACGAGCCCTGATTATAATATACTTAAGCCGGGATTACACGACGCGAATTTGATGCGCGAGGTCACCTCTCAAAACAACTGATTTGTCAAACTGTTTACACGGTCGCGCATCCGTTACGGGATTTCCGGCAAATCGAAATAAGCCATTAGTAGCTGCGAGGACGACACTATAGTTAACATGCCACAGATCAAAAAGTGCTGACTAACTTTTGATGTGCCTCCGGAGACCGACAGCGGTTTCGCTCGCGGTAAGGACACTTCACGCCAGGTCGAACAATATTTTCTACGAATCCGGCATTTGGCGTCACAATATCTGGTAGGCAATAAAAAGGAAACCAATTCTACGCTAATACAAAACAAATCGATATTGCTGTCGACCAACTAATATTAGTTGGCAAGACAAAATTTACTACTCACGTAAGACGATACCACGCGACGAGTTTAATACTGTTAAATTATTTCTCGTATAATAATCATATTTCCAAAGTTTGATAAAGTGATTACTCGTCACAGCGGTGTGCACCACACTGTGTTGTTATATTATTATAAAGTTTACATCTTCGTGCAATACAGCGTCCCTTTGTAAATTATGCAAGTAAACAGATCTTAATATAATATTATTATAATTGATAAAAAACAGTCGCTTTCCATTTTCATATAGCAAATCGATAATGTAATCTAAACGTATGTTTATTAGTAGATACACTGTAATATGAATCGTTCGATTTTAGAAAGAGCAAATGTTCAATTTTTAAAAATGTTGAAAAAGAAGACAAAAAATCTCTTTAATCACCTAAATTTATTCAATATCTCATGAAACTACTGTAGACACTTATAGATGATAATATTATGATATAATATTTTTTTTTTCACTTTTTCATTATTTTTTACTTTTTTGAAACATTTTAAAATTCGAACACGTGTAAGTACTTACCGTGTCTAGAGATTCATAACATTATATACTCATAGTTAGGCATTTACAAAATTGAACGATTTACGTCATAATTTAGAAAGTATATTCTACAAAACATATTGTCTGACGTGTGTGCCTATACGAGGTTTGGCTATTAAATATCGAGACTGCGCGCGTAAAGAGCGTCCCAAAAAGATTAGAGGAAAACCGAATAAAGCGCTGGTTAGCTGGAAGTGTCTATTATGCCAGTATTACATGCCAGTAATTGGGTTTTTGTTGGTGCATTAGTATTTTTTCTGTAGCGTTTAGAAACGAACATGTTTTTTTCTTTTGCCGAAAACGATGTGTGACGAAAAACATGAGCAACGGATAAACGTAAAATTTTCTCGTTAAACTAAAGAAAACTCCAACTGGGTGCTATAAGTTATTAAAAGAGAACTATAGTGAGGATTTCCTATCTCGGGCGCGTGTTTGTGAGTGGCATAAATTATTTTCTGAAGGTCGAGAGTGCACCGGAATCTAATTCAGTCGTAATCCAAATTCAAAACCATGCAGATCGTTTTCTTCGATATCAACGGCATCGTGATGACTGAATGGGTTCCAGAGGGTCAAACTGTGAACCAACATTACTATTTGACAGTTTTGGCAATATTGCGCGAATGAGTTCATAAGAAACGGTCGATATTGTGGAAAAACAAGTCGTGGATCTTGCACCAGGATAATGCACCTGCCCATAACGTGCTGTCTGTGAAGCGTTATTTGACCGCTTAAGGCACTCCAGTACTCGAACACGCGTCTTACTCACCCAACATGGCACCCTGCGACTTTTACTTGTTTTCGAAGATAAAGTCTGCCTTAAAAGGAATCCGGTTTGAGTCGATGGAAGAGGTGAAAAAAAAATCGGCGGAACTCCTGAATGGTCTCACGAAAACAGACTTCCAGCACTGCCTCGAGCAATGGAAGAAACGAATGAAACNGAGAGTATATTGAAGGGGAACATTTGGTTGTGGAATAATTTTTAAAATAAAACCATTTTTCATAAGCAGTCTCGTTGTTTAATAGCCAGAACTCGTATTGATTTTGATTCATATTTTTTACGTCTATAACAAAAAATATCTATTTTATATTTTTACTCGTAATAAATATGAAAACCATCTGTAAATTTAATTGTTTGTGTACATCGATTCCATCGCGGGTGGCGGAGGGATTGTGTACAGAGACATGGAAGTCAGAGGCGATCCGTGGAATATTTTTAAGTTTTTCACCACCGGTATTGCCGCGGTAATCGACACGGCGATAGCGAAACATATGACCCAAAATCCGTTCTGAAAATAAAAACAGAAAAATAAATCACGGACGCCTTACTCATTTTCATCAAGTTATAAAAAAAAACTTACTAAGGCATCCAAAGTCTGTCTACAAACTAAATCTCTTCCAGTCCGGTACACGTTCCAAACGGGACGACATGACGCTGCTTCGGTTTTTATCGTTTCGGTTACGTGTGACTTGTATTTGTCCAACAGTGACGTAATACCGTTTGTGTATTGAACGACATTCTATAACGAAAAACTCACATACTAAAGAAATACGCAACAATAAACCAGTTTAGATTTTCCCTTGAAAACTATACTAGATGGATTTTAAGAAAATCGTTTGGGTAAACCTGGGTGAAAATATGACAAATCGCTTAATATTTTTTTCAACTGGTATAAAAGGTGGTAACGACATTTCACCGAATTTAAACGCATCAAAACAAGCAAGTAGCTGCAATATTTTAATTATATTTATGTTTGTATATACGACCAAGATGATGGGGTTCTCTTTTAATGCATATACTTAGGTAGTTAAACAAAAAGTTAATCAAAATTGGTATGCGAAGAATAGCCGACGTATACGCGGAGTAAATAGTCACGTATTTCGGTTCACAATGCGATTGTGTGTTTAGAGGATTATATAAGTTTCCTGGCTAAAATTGTATTCGAAGGGAAACTGTACATAAGTAACTTTCGTGTCGGAGTCGCGTGCGTTTATCGATAAAAGTATTTTTGAAAATACGAAATAAATCTATATGCGTATAATAAGTATTATAAGAATAGAACAGTAAAAAAAAAAAAAAATGTGTTTTTAATATTATATACCTTTCTTAGTATTTGATCGAAATCCGAATTTTCGATTCTACCGGTGTACGCGTTCGCCCAAGTACGGTTTAGGGAATCGGACAGCGGATGCATTTCAATTTCCATCAGTGTTAAATGATAAAGCAACGTATTCTGCAACATTTGAATATCGATCAATTTATTATCTGGGAAAATAAGATATTAGTACGTAAATCTGAACATTTTTCCAGAGATATAATCTAATGCAAACAATACCCAATTAACTAGATACTGCACAGCTTAGAACCATGTAATCTACATAACATGGTTTTTCCATTTTGCATTTTATTTTATCTAAGTGTGTCGTGGTTTTTCATCTACTATAAATTTTAGATTTCAATTTAGGACACTAACTTCTTTGGAGCAATAACAAATCTGAACTAGTGTTGAGCACTTAATCCGAAATCTAGTTTGAAAAAGAAGTAACAATTTGTATGGTTCGGATCACTAAGACCAATCCGGATTAATGATTCAATTTATTAAAGAAAATTAAATTAATTAAATTAATTATTGCAGATAAGATTAAAAATAGAATTGGTATACAAATGGCAACACAGGCAATAAGTTCATATAGGTAATAACAAAAACTCTTCCCTGATTCATCCAAATCCAAAAAACATGATTGATATTATATTCATATATTTGTTAAATAATAGGATTACGAATCGAATTCATCTATCTGGATTATACAGATTAATTCGGATCCATTAAATATATTTATATTTTTTTTGAGGGAGGGGTTAAGAAACATCTGCTCAGCCTTATTTTAAATAGGTTGGTTAGGTTTTCGATTTCGATGGCCTTAATCAAATTGTTTGTTTTTCTTTCGTAGTTTTTGAACAAATTCCCAGATTCCATATTCACTCACTTTCTTCTGGCTTATCGGGTTCATCACGTTCTCCAATAATTCCGTTATATTCGTCACCAAACGTTTCAATGCCGATTTTAATGCTGCACCGGAGATTGACGAGGTTTGCGCGGAAAGCACATTAAGTTGATCCTGGAGCAAAGTCACCCGACCATGTTCCAAAGAAGACGCCAAAATCTAAAAAGACGTTATAGAAATATTATAATATAGTACACATTATTAAAATGATTTTTCAAGCAACGTCACCTCGTTTTTATGTACAAATAAATAACAATGGCTTTATTTAAAATCTGTTAATATTATTATTATTTTTTTTTTTATTGTGCGCATAATAAAAATATTTGGTTTATATTTTGCTATACTCGAATTTTTTTTCGAAAAAAAAAACAAAAATTAACCCGATAGTAATAATTTGAGTGAAAAAAATCTAAGCGAGCATAAAATGGAGTGAGCATACTTTAAAATAATCACCCTGTAAATGTTATTGAACGCGTGGGGGGAACAAAAGTGATAAAAGTAAACTCGGGATGATCGAATAACAATGCAATGCTAATATCCTCGGGAATCAATAAACTCGCGTTACATAAAATATATCGCTTTACTTCGCGAGTAGTTTTTATAGCGGTATTTTTTTTTTTCTACGTTTATACGAGTATATTATTCGGTTTATACGTGTATACATATATGAAAATAAATCTTACGAGACTCCGGAACTTTTCAAAGTCCAATTTCGCCTGCGACTCGGCGATCGGTTTCAGTACCTCCGCCGCCGACGGCGGTCTGATGTCCCAGTCGAAATCGACGCTAATTCGTATGGTCCTGAGCCCGTCCAGAGCGGCCGTCATTCCGGGCCATTTGCTGTAATCCGAACTAGACTCCGCGTCGAACACCTTGTGCAGGTTCAGTGTCCCGTACGCCGTATTGTTTGCTTTGCACGACCTGTGCCAAACGGCCACGAAAAAATAATATATTAACCGGCTCGAGTCACAATACGATATATTATTATGCATGCAATACTTAAAAAGACAGTTTAAGTAGAAACGCGAAAGGCCGTAAAGTCGTGTAAAAGGTAAATGCTAAGGGTCTTAAGTCAGCTACGCAACTGTTAAGAATAAACAGTTATTCATTGAATATACACGCATCATAGAAAAAAAATATCATATAAATCATAAATAAAACAACAGTTCTAAAAATATAAAACGAAAAATAATTTTACGACGTTTTTTTTATTTCTCTTGGAGCTATATTTGACTTAAGCAAACGCTACACATGCATCTGGTTGTATTTTTCTTTAAAACGCATCATAGCATATTATTAAATTTACATTTTTCCATAAAAAAGCTGAAGTGATTTTTTGCTTTTAGTTTTCATATTAGAGTGAACTCGATAAACATAAATGTAAGAACATAATGTCTATAATAATCGATGTCTCACCTCTGTGTTTATACGTCGGTTTTTTTTGGATATTTTAATTTTGAAACAATGTATTTACTGTTTTTAAAATTGTGACATTACACACGCTCAAAAATCTCGCTTAAAAATTAAAATGACGAATAAAAATACCTATACAGATAATGTGCCTCTTCTGATAATAGATCAGTATTGTTAAAACTTACAGCCCAAAATTGATTCCGGTGAACGTAAATTAGTCATGTGCTACGGCGTTTGTAAGACTGAGATAATAAATGTTTATTATGTAGCGTGTTCTTCAGCCCATTTTTTTAAAAACCATCTTATATACTTAATCGCCTATATAGGATGATCAACATAAAGTGAATATTCATTATCAGGAAATTATTAACTATTTAAAAACATTTTAGAAATAAACAGCTCTTAAATTTAATATTGTCGTATTTGTTGTCATATTATTTTAGGGGGTATAACCACTACTCGTTTTTGATTTTCAAATGGCAAAATATAGCAAAAATTGCATAAATAGATGGAATATCAGTTTAATAGTTTGAATATGTTGCGGTGTTGACATATTTGATTTTCGTCAACTTATTGAGGACGTATTGCATTTTAAAGTTTGATCAGAGGAAAGTAACGGAACATTATTTGTGTGGTGGCACGGCGCACGTCGTTTGAATTTCGTTCCACACTACTTTTCCCCTACCCAAACTCATATGTTAAATATTTCGTCAATGGGATGAAGTCAATTAAAAATTTCAACGCAAACATTTTTTCAAACTCAAATTTAACTTTTTTTTTTTTGAACTTTTGATACAGGTTGCTATTTGAAGAAAATATGGTGGTTTTTCCATCGAAAATCGGGGTGACAAAAAAATGTGGCATTTTAGAGCCGCTTCTTTCATAAAAAATAAAAAACATTTAAAAAAAACTAAAGCCGGAAAATGTAAATTCAATACTTTCCGAGATGATGCGTGTCTTATAAACGTTATGTTGATCACCCTGTATATTCGGACTGTTCATAATGTTTACAATATCCTTACTTGACGACTTGGTGGAACGGAGCGACGGGCGTGTCGTTCCCGAAGACCAACCAAGAGAAGAACCCACGTTCACTCGTGATGGCCGGACTGTCCATTATTTTCGAAACGGTCTCGTAAGTCGGCTCGTCGTACAAAGGCCTACAGAAGTTCGCCTCGACGTTGCTACTCAGCACCAAACCTGCCAGAGCCGCGGTCCACAATGCCAGGCAGGTCAGACGCATCGCACTGATGCAGCTAGGTACATAAAAACGAGAACAAAATCGATACATATCGGTAAATTGTTTAACAATAATTTATTTGAACACACCGAAAAATCTAAGGGATGTCATCAAATCCGAAAAAAAATATAAAAAAACGATTCGGCTCATGGTTAAAATATTGACGTTTATCCCTTGGATTTATTTGTGCATTATTATTTTTATTTTTTATTTTTTGTTTTCCTTTCGCGGTATTTTGCGATTTTCGGACCCCTCTCTAAAGCACTGCACCGTTCATGTTCAATTGCCCGTCTAAGAAGTCATCGGATAAAACTTTTTCAACTTTTTTATTACTTCGAGAAGTTTTTTTTTGGCAAAAAGAAAACCAAAATCCTAACATCAAGCAACATTGTAAAACTATAATAATACAGCTTCCCCGGTTCGTTAAGAATCTAAAATCTTAAATATGTGCTCTGTATTGCGAGAAAAATTATACATTTATTTTATTTACCGAAAAGTATATTGTTTTTTTTTTATTAAGATCCTACTTTTTATGGGGCCGCGAAAATAGTTATAAAAGTAATATAATAACATTATGATTTTTTTTTTTTAACTAACGAATACATTTTGATATATGGATTTACATTTCACTCCAATTATACATGACTTAGACCCTGTTAATTATTATTTATACACAATTTAACTGCCGGTGATAATCAACAGTGGTGTAAAATATGGTTTATTATTAATAGATTATGTTATAAAAGTCATATCTTACCCAAAAAAGTAACATTTCGCCCAAGCCGTGTGCGAACAGTAATTTACCACAATGCTACACGCTAAAAAAATCCAAACTGAAAGCGCCGCGATCGCTAGTCCTGAAAACAATAACCGTCAGAATGTACACGACACGCTTCTATTTTATGGATTTTTTTTTTTTGGTTAAATATTATAACAGCTATATATATATACGTATATACTCACCGACACTGACGGACCACCTGTATGTTTCCATTTCTTTCAGGCGGACTACGTAATTGTTGGCCAGTTCTTTCATGTCCATCAGTTTAGAGATGAGCTTACGCGTGTGACTTTCGTACGGATAAATGGAGAATTCCAATTGACGTCTGTGATCCATCAAAGCTTGTTTTACACCTATGAAATAATAATAATGTCGGTTTGAGTCGTCCTACTCGCCATGGCAGTCGTCGAATAGAGATTCGCCATATCTTTAAAATCAATCTGTCAATGGGCAAAAGCTTAACCGACGAAGAAATCAATATTGTGTACATTTCAGTTCGTTGGTGATATGAGACATATACTTATAAGACAGACATAACTTATTTAATATTTTGAACACTGCATCGTCGACAGTGATGCCCTCCCCCCCAAATTGAAATATATTGGTCGATCTACATCTGAAGCACGAAAGAAAAAGGCATTACGAGCTTCAGAAACAGATGAGCAACGGAAAGGAAGATTAAAAAAGGAATACAGGTTAAAAAAAAGTTAGGAAAAATTGACACGGGCAACGACGGGCGTGACAGCTTATTTAATATAATTTTGCATATGCGTATACAATGTACAGATTCCCATTGAATAAAAAGATATAGTAAAATATATATGCATTGAAAAAAATACGTATCAAAGTTCTACTCACGCGATCTCTCTTTTTCCGTTTGATCGTGCACGGCTCTTGGAATGTTATTTACGTTTTCCGCTGACGTCAACCGAAGATTCGACAGTCCGCCGTTTTCTACGTTCAAAACGTCTTTAATCAAATCCATCAAATTATCCTGTTAACATATACAGCAATAATTATTGCCGACGATATCGCCGAACTAACGGTATTAAAAAAATACTGTAGTATTTACGCACCAAGTACGTGTAGTTTTCCGTTTGTAATCTGTTATTGACGATCATGTCGCACATTACGGACACTTCGGAAGGACACCGTTCGGGTATCATTTGCAATTCGGCGTTCAATTTGATTATTCTCCCGTTGTACACCACAATGTCGTCTTTGATCGATTCGGCATGCAAAATGATTTCCCGTGCTTTTGGAAATATCTTTTGAAAGTCTAAAACGGTACGTAATAATATAATTCCGACGGTTAGTAGAACAATAAACTCCGGCCGCGGTAAATCACCAGAGCCACGATAATGTTATTTTACCTTGAACTATTTTGGTAACGTTGTTGGTCCTGGAACCGAATCTAAGACTGGGGCCGTATATTTCATTTTCGATCGGTCCTCCTAACTGTTCAGCTACGTCTGCAAAATATCGCGTGCAATATTATAGAAAATATATTTTTATCTCATCTATTTTTTAAATCACTACGAACGAAAAAACCATTCTGAGCGAATGAGTACATAAATTGTGTTTTCTCCTCGTTGTCGAGGAAATCAACAAAAAAAACCTATAGAGGATGAACTACTGAACATTTCGATAAATGTTTTAAATAAAGCACTATCGGATGGAAAAAAACCCGCGTCTCTTTAGGTATGTGACATGAAAAAATCAGAGCAATTTTACTAGCCGTATGCAAATTTGATTTCCGAGAAAGGAAATCGCATATCTTTGTAAAACTTATAGCGCATTCGCCGCTACACTCGGAATCTAATAATATTCATTAAATTGTTGTTTAAAAATGAGACATTCGAACATTCCGTTAGCCGAAACACGGCGATGTATAGATTTTTGCCCTGTAAAACTCGCGAATAATTACACTACCTCCTCTTGGTTCTCGATTTCTCCACGGTCCACTACTTATTACGATGTCGGTCGGTTAAGTACGAACCCTTGTTTTCGGTGGAACGCGACACGATTAAATCAAAAGAACGATTCGCGGACCACTAAATAAAACGCAGGAGGACGCAGATTATAAACGAATTAAACCGCAACATATAAATATAAACGGCAGACGTATTTCATGTTTTTGAGTGTTCGCCTCATTAAGTATACGCGCCAATCGTTAATCTTTTACGCTTTAAATTTTATTTTATACGGACCGCGCGCATTTATGTATTATTCTGTTTTATCCCGTGACCGAACGGTTTTTACATATATTCATAGCGTTTATTATTATTATTATTATTATTTTTTTTTTTTCAAAAACAATAATAAATTATTTTCTATATTTAATGGTTTTTATTTGTTTTTTTTTTTTTTTTGTTTTTCCAAATACAATACGCATTCGAAATAAAACGTTCATACTGTTTTTACGTAGCTATACATATATTTTTAATAATTCATGCAATATATGCGTACAGAGTGATCTGTGGACTAGTGTATTGTTTCTAAAAACAATATTTAACACAGTCATGTTATTTTGTTGGATTCTCCCCGAAAATAGAAACTATTGCACTGTATTTTATCTGTAATCCCTTTTCATGTTACTTTTGAAAATTTATAGTGAATCTCTCTTGACCAAACGGGCTTTTCAGATTTGGTGAAATTATCAAAACGCTCAATCAATTTTTGAGCTATTTATAGGCATTTGACATTTTCCAGTTTTTTTTTTTAGATTGTGTGTGATTAAAAATGTTCAGCCAAACCGAGTTGCTTAACAATTTATTAAGAGGTTCATTATAAGTTGCACTTAGTAGTCAAAAAAATTTTGGCGTAATATAGAATTTTTTTGTAAACGAGTTTAAAGTTGAAATTTCAATAAAAATCTTTAAAATCATGCGGAATTTCGTGTATTATTTTTCGATCTATATAGATATAATTTTTTTACAAAGTCTTCCAAAGTACGTTCGTAAATTTTACACGAGGTTCACCATAAGTTGTGTTTGGCGGTAAAAAGTAAATAGTTTAACATAGCGTAGTAGCATAATAGGCATTAGGCGTGCCATGATTTTGTGTCTGATACAGCACACTTTATCAACCGTCCCAATAGAACAACATATAGCCCACTTACCCTCTTCATTATAAAGGCGTATTCCGGGGTGAGGGGAGTAATAGGAAGATTGTTCTCCCTTCCCATTAAGAATATTGAAATAAAAAAAATAATAACAATTATCACATAAAATTATACTAATACCTAAACTGATGATTACAATAAATATAATTAAACCAACCCTATGGAATAGGACTAAATTCATTATTGGGTACATTTCTTTTAAATTTACAAGAAATTCATTATAAGTCATACTTCGTGGTTAATGTTTATTAAAAATTTAATATTTAAATTTTGACAAAAAAATTGTTAAAGCATGTATATCCGAACTCCGCTTAGAATAGTTTTTCGTAAGCAATGTTTAATCGTTGCATATAGGTATACATTATACATTAAATTCTTTTCTATGACTTATACCTTTTTAACTTCTCATCTATAACAGCGGCTCACTCTTCGTGCGAAGTATGTCTATCTTTTTTTTAAGCATCATACCTTGTTAAATTAAAATTAAGTTCTAGTCGTTTTTTATGTAACGTTTCCGAAAAATGTTTTAGCTGATATTTTTGGAAATATTACTAAGGGTTTTTTTTTTAAATGTTTGTAACTTTAATAAATTTAAATAAAATCGAAGGTCCCTTAAAAGTCGGCATCAAATCATTAGTGATATGAAATTATTATTTTCTTATTTAATCGAACTATGGTGTATTATTATGTTATTTTATTTATTCTAGACGATTTATTTTCGCCTAGTGTAATTTTAATTAATCCAGATAAAACAATTTTTTTTCACACTGTATATACAAAATACAACATCATAGCAATCTGCTCATAATACAATATAATCGAAACGTTTTAAATACTATGCGTTTAAAATAATAATCAAATGTAAGTAGGTACCTACTTATAAATTAAAAAAAAAAACTACAACGTATTCTAAAATCGTGTATGAAAACAATTAATTATTTGATATGCGCACGCATGAATTAAAAAACAATTTTATATCATTTACAATTGTATTTTTTTTTGTTCGTGTTTTTTTTTTTTTTTGTATTTAAATAACAATTGTTTGACGACGGGCACAACGACATCAGCTCTCACAATGTATGTATATAATAATAATATTGTATTCCGTGATGCGTTCCCTAAACTGTGAAGCCCGAGGGACGGCCAGGGAGACATCACGGACATCACACTTGACAAAAGAGGCAATTTATTAATAAGGATCGCACCATAAAATTAGCATACGTGTATTGTGTCATTTTTTTGGCACAAAAAAAACCATATTCGTGTGCCCTTATTCACAGTGCGGTGTATCACGCAAAACCCGAGTTCCAAATCCGAGCAGGAAAAATACATTTATTTGAAAAACAAAACGGAGGTCAACAATCAGAAGATTATACTGAAAGGGAATTTCTACTTACTCTTAGTATTCTACGATATATTTCATAACGGAGTTTGGCTAGACTATATTTTTGCTGGTGGTTATAAAAGGATTAAACACTATTATCCATGTGAGCATCTTAGATACAATTGTATCCTCTATCGCGATATAAGTTTAAAATGTATCAAGTATATTTGTATTATAAGTTACTTGAGTCAATCTACCCATCTAATATCGAGTCTATAGTTTCTACATGTTTCTTTAAAGTACCTTGCCCTTAGATGCCCGAAGAAGCAAGCTGAGTCATTTCCACGGGGCTTTTCAAAAAAAACATCGAACTGAAAGTGATTGTACGAAATGGGGGACATTACTGGGAATTCCAAAAAATTTTTCAAATAGAATATAACCACAGCATCTTTGAAAATACATTATACGTGAAAAATGTAATTAATATTGTTATTTTAATAATACATTAATGTATAATCGAGTATCAAGTTTCTAGTATTTAAATATATAAATTATAAGTATCGGTAAGTATCTCAAATCATAGTATTTGTTACATAAGTATCTATAGACATACTCATTTCAAAGTATCTAAACCAACTGTAAGTAATAAGGAGATTCGTGTCTCCAGATTTGCCGTTTGAAAAGATATACTAACTGCATGAATGAAATGTGCTCAGAAAATATTGAAAAGTAAAATAAATATTACATCGTATATTAAACATTTTGAAGCAAAATATATGTTTCAATCAGTAAGAATCGTTTAAAATATTAAGCTCTACTCGAAAAAAAAAATTATACAATTTTCGATTTACTCCATCTACAAGAGGAAAAACGTTTAATTGACATTTTCATTATACCGTTCATTATAATAATATTGTGTGTGCTCATTAGTGCGTCCCCTGTAATTAGAAGCTTGCTTATAACAATAATATCCTGACGTCAGCTACAAAACTCATCCTGTTTAAATTATTTGACATCATTTCATATTCGTGTCACGATAGCAAAATCTTTCCGGGATATTGAAATCAATTTGAAGACTAGTTTCGAAAATTTGTTTTAATTGCACATTTTCAAAAGAATATTAATCAAATTATTATTTTAACACCAGTTTTAACCGAAATCGATAGTAAAAATTTGAAAATCATTTTTTATCACACTAAATCCCCGAAACCAATTTTAAAATTTAAATCATGAAATTCAATAAGTACCTCCCTACTTTATTACCAAAAGTCTCTGGTGAACCAAAAGTACGTATTAAAACTGTGGGTAAAAGAATATGTATAGAGATTGAAAAGCCAAAACTGAAAACAAACAAAAACTAGATAGTCGTTATTATTTTTTTAAATAACTTTGCAATTTCGTAAAGTGTTGTCGAGTACATATTTATTTTATAGGAAAAATAAATCAGTTTTAAATTTTAATGACGACTCGAGGTGTCATAATATATTTTTTATCGAGTACCCAAAGTATCTATATATTATATATATATATATATAATATCATTTATAATTTCAAACGAAAAAATATCTAATAGGTATACACATTAAAATACAACGGTTCGGTTGATTCGTAGTAATAAAAATATATGGAATCGACAAGAGAGATATATTTTTAAAAACGTACAATTTTATTTCTGTATCTATAGGTACGTATAATTACTATCGAGTACAACTTTTCCATGAGCTTTCAAAAAAAAAACCCGTCAAGTTTCCACCTGACTTCCTTATTATTACTGAAGAGAGTTGGCATATTATTATTCATGTTTAAATAATCAAGTTGACACTACCAACTACCTATAGTTAAAACGAATAGAAATACTTTTTTTTCCATACATATTCTCTGAGACACCCACGTTAATAAACATTTCGAATATAACATAATAACGAACTTAAAAAAAAAAGAAAATCATATTTTCGTTGTCATTGTCAAAAATATAAAAGTTACACAGTATGTAGCAGACCTCCGACACTGAAGTCGAATTTTACCCCACCTATTTTGTATCATAAAAATTAATATATTTTTAGTATTATTTATCATTTAGAAATATTTATGGAAAAACGATAAATTACCGAATACTAAAATAATATAAAATACTATACCTACTATAATGTTATTAAGCTAATTCCGAAAATATTGTGAAATTTAATCATATAAATGGTAGAGATGAAAGTTGAAACCCTCAAAAGGTACATGCTTGATTTTCCAAGCATATATAATAACCCAACTTTTATTACAACCCGCGTATAAAACAACACTAATTCCCGAGTTTAGGTTTAGTGGGAACCCGCAGTGTTCAAAAGTAGTCTGAAAATAATAAATAATAAAATAGTAAAGTAAAAACAAAATTACAAAAATAGTTAATACTCGTAAATAAATATATAAATAAAAAATGTGTACATAAAAATAAAATAAATAAATGAATGAATGTGTTGCCTGGAGTATTATGATAAGTATATTATACAATCGATTTCGAGTAAAAAATTCATAATCGGATAAATCACAGTCAAAATGTAAAACGTGACTCACAACACTCCAGGCGACACGTCATATTCATTAATTAATTTTTTATTTTTATGTATAGATTTTTTATTTATATATTTATTTACTATACTTAATAATATTTGTTGAAACTTGAAATTTGGACAGAAAACATGAATTCACTTTTTCTAAGCGTGGTAAAAGGTTTTGAGCTATTTAAACAAATTTTAATTTTGCTAGTTTTTTACTTAATTTTTAGTTTTAGGTGAGAAATGATTATAAACCATCCAAGCAAAACTGTCTCATTTATAATATTGAGTAGGATATTTATATAGTTGTTGTACTTGATAAAAATTGTTAAATTAATGTGTAGTTGTGTCGTTTTACATTTTGATTTTGATGTACCTAATGATGAATTTTTAATTTGAAACCGGTTGTATTATACACTTATCATAATACTTTTGGCAATGAATTCATTAATTGATTTTATTTTTATATATAAATTTGTTATTTAAATATTTATTTACTATGATAATAAATTAAGAATATTCTTTACTGTTCTTAAAATCTAAAAAACAGTAACTTTTGGATAATTGTTAGTTTTTTTTTTTTTTTTTTTGGGGGGGGGGTTAATAGAATTTTAAAATGTTAACTAATTTCAATCTCTGTTCCATTGATTATTAATTGTCACCACCGTTGAATAGATTAATTCCCATTCAATGGGAGTATATACGAATTATATAGTTTTTTAGTTGATTATATTTATAGTAAAAGGGTGTAAGGTAGTGGAAACTACTTGTTAAACATGGCACGTGGTTAACTGTCATAAGGTTATAAAACAAAAAAGTCGTAATACCCGTCGAAATCTGGTGACAAACTTTAATACTTTTAATAACGCATCCGTTATAGTGACGATAATGACGAATTAGGTGGAAAATAATATTATATAATTGGAACGGGTAGGTAATTTAATTTTACGGCCTATACGTTCTTGTGTATAAAATTACGTCTATACAAAAATAAAAACCATAGATGAGACGTAGTTGGAATTTACTCGTTCGAATATTATCATTTATCCCTGGTGCTCAAAAAAAAAAAAAAAAACATGTCACTGTGCATCGTCTATCAATAACTAACATAAATCACGAACAGAAAACTTCAGAAGCGATGATACCGATGAGTTTCTGTCGTAAAAAAAAAAAAAACAATTAGATTACGTAAAAGAAATAAAAAGGCCTTTAAAAACGGTTTCGAAATCAAATAGAAATCAACCGAAAGAAATTTATGAGGAAAACCGTATCGGTGAGTGTCGGTTTTTTTGTAAAATGTTACTTTTTATACCTTTGACAGCGAGTAAAATATATTTTAGAGAATGTGGTAAAACAGGCGGATTTTTCTTCAAAAAACGTTACACCATCTAGACATAACTGAATTACTTTGAAAAGTACTTTTTTTGTGTTGCGTTATTATAGTATGTAGACTGTGGGTACTATAGAAATGTTATTATTGGCCTGGGTTTTACTAAAAAGGGAAAAAGTAAAAATGTCACTTTTGTTCAACAATACCGCAGCATTCTTTATTATATGCCGTACAAGATTCTATAAGATTTAAAACAACTTCGTCGGAGACACGTTATATAAAACAAGTAATTTCCGCAAACGTGTTCGTGTAGAACCAAAACGAAAAAGCGATTAAAAGTTTTGAACATAAACGCAATTTTGCGGACATGACTCGAGTTCAATCATATAAGAAGTATACATACACTGCGGCGCAATTATTTACTGCGAGCAACGAAATCGATAAGTTCTTCTATAAAATATATAACTCGCAAAATGTCGTTAGGAAATTAATAGAACGTCATCGCAATTATTGTACTGCGTAAAGACGTTTTATTATATTTACACAAAATAACGGAAAAAATTAAAATCGATTTATTTATTAAAAATTTATTTACAACCAATCTCGAGTCATTTAATGTGTATAACGAAAATCCACTTAAAACAACGCTTTAAAAAAAATAATTACTACATTACGCTTATTTATTAACTTGTGTTAAATTTAAGAGTATTTTTGTTGGGCCAAAACAAACCACACAAAACCAAATAAAAACTATATAATTTGAAAAGGCTATAAATAACTCAAAAATTAGCCAGGATGTTTTGAAAAGTGTACCGCGTCTAAAAAATGTCCCCTCATACACCGACGTTATACAACTTCTTCTACAGTTGATGCTCGGAGCAAGTTTTGCCTGGTAGAAAAATGTATCGATTCAAAAATATTTTTAAATTACCTATTTTACAAGTAGTCACAAGTCATTATTATTAATGTTTTACCATAAAATGTTTTTCACACGAAATAAAATTAAATATAGATACTTATCAAAGAAATTTTAGAGAAAAACCGAGTATACAATTTTGAAGACCATATTAAATTCTTATCATTAGTTTACATAATTCTCTATAAATATTAAACCATTATCGAAAGTGTCTAACAAATTCGGATTTTCGATTAAATTGTCGCTATTTGTATTCTGGAATAATAATAAAAAAAAAATAAACATATAAGTAAGCCAATATTCAATTTTTAATAATTTATACGAAGCAAAAAAATGTTTCAAATAACTATAACTAATTTAAAGATGCCTACAAATATAAATAATTGTAATACCTCTAGAAAATATTAATATAAAATGATAATTATTTAATGAAAATTTCAAATACCTAAGATTATGTATAACAACGTAAAAACAAAAAAAAAAAACCGTTTTGGTGTAAATGTAGGTACCTATTTGAAACAGTTAACCAGATTGATTAGCTGGTGGTTTTTTTTTACTTTTCCTCAGTTTTTCACATTATTAAAATAGAACAAGGAAATATAAGAAATCGTCTCTTCAATATACCAAATAAACAAAATATCTACAAGAAACATACAAATGATTAGAACAAGATAAGTACTTAAAAAGTTGTTCAGAACACAAATTAAAAGAACCATATAAAACTAATTCTCATTGGAAATTAATATTTTATAAAATGTCGACAAGTACATTTTCTATATACATTGTTTTTTTTTTTTTTTGGTCGAATTTTTCCTAAAAATAGAGACTATAGCACTGCATTATGTAAAACAGACACTGTCTATTATACAGAATGTCTCACGAATATGTACCCATTTCGATATCTCTTGGGGTAGGTAATAATTATAATCAAATTCTAGTTTGTTTTTTTTTTTTTGTTATATGACTCACGGCTTACAGGGAAAATGACTTCAAATATTTATATTTTAATTAAATTCATGTTTAAATAAAAAAAAATATGAAAAAATAACTTTTTATTTTATTATTTTCAAAAAAAATGTTAAGAAAATGTTTCAACTTTTTTATTTTTATTAACCTCGTGATTTTTAATATTTTGTTTAGTTAACATAAAAATAGTGTATTAAACGTACATAATAACTAGTATTTTGGTATTATATCAAAATGTGTTAGTTTAATGATAATTTCAGAATACTATACATGGTATTAAATTATTCACTACCATCTGATACCTCTCATGGTATATCCTTGTAAGACACTCTATGCATACATTTTTTTTTCACGCTATTTTGGACATTTTTAGCGGTTTTCTCTGGGCCGAGAGAGTTCAGATTCTTGAGTCAAACTTGTTTTGTAGGCAAGTTGATATTATAAAAGTTGAGTTGAACTATAATCATATTATTGCTGACGGAGGAATTTTTTTTTTTAGATTTATATACCTCTACAGACTTCTAAAATGAAGTCGGGGAAATAAAATATTCTTTATGCATAGCATTCGTATCAAGGACATGCTTCTTGGGGGTTCTTACATTCAACCCATCTTTCCCTTACTATTTTTATGATAACATTTCACTATTTATTCGAAAGTAGTAATTATAATTAATAGTATACTACTATTATAAGTATAGTATAGTAAAGTAT